>VWZF01006637.1:1230490-1321791 GCA_013396755.1 Sclerurus mexicanus
CCGCCCGCCCGCCCGCAGCCGGGCGGCCGCGACCCGCCGGTGAGCTGCCCGGGACGCGGCTCCATCACCGGGGGCCCGGAGCTCGCCGCCCGCAGTGCGCTGTCCCTGTTGCCCCTGGACTGAGCCAGCGCCGTCCCAGCCCCTGCAGAGCCCCGCTGATCCTGCGGGACAAGGCTCCCCCTTGCAGGGTTTACCTGCCTTCTCCTCCTTAAACACGGCAAGGATATTTCCCTCACAAAACCATTTGTTAGAAAAAAAGAACCTGGGACAGTGGCCGAAAGCGAGCCCTGCCGCCGGGCTGTGTGTTCCCCCTCCCGCCGGCCAGAGGTGACGGTGTGGCAGCCCCCGCCGCCTCTGCGCATCGCGTTTGGGATGCTGTGAGGAGCAAAAGTGCTGTCATGGAGCACAGGCCCAAACAGCTTCAGATTTAAGGACATAGATGTTTTAACCTCTTCTTCTCTTGCTGTATCATTTTGACCATGTCATACTCTTAAAAAAAATAATATATTAAAAATTCAGAGGTCTGTTGCACGTGGTGATCACCCAGATGTACGGAAAGTTTGTGGGTTTGTGTGTGCCAAACTTTAAGAAAATAGGGTGGAGGGGAATGGAACAAGAGTATGTGGTAAGTCTGTCCTCTGTAACAAGGCTTTGTCTGTGCCCTGTGATGCTGCAGCACTCCTGGGAGCTGTGTCTCACTGAAAGGCAGTGACCTGCAAAATGGAGCAGGTAGTTATGGCAAGCCATGAGAGCAGTGCAGTACTACAACTTAGCAAGAGAAAGCCAGTTAGTCATCATACGTGGCTAGTGGGAATGATCAGTTGTCATCTCTCTGGCTCATACTAGAAACCAGCTGGCATATCACTGAACACGGTTACACAATTTTTGAAAATAAGCCTTGTGAGCTTGTTCAATTACTGATTATTAAACAATATCCAGACATCTGAGTTCAAATAATGCCTGTGTTTGCTCCAGGTTCCTTGTGTATAGACATGAGCAATGCAAAGATGTTATTACACTTACAAGATTTTATGATAAAGCTGCCTATTAATAAACTCTACAGAGCCAAAAGTAGATTAATGAACAGGGATGCTAAGAATGTGTTAAGTGCCTCCTGAAGTTGAGTTGGAAAAATATCTACCCCGAATTAAACATTACATATAAACCTCCTTTGGGACAAGGTGGTTATTTTTCCTATCTCTTTTTTAGTCATTTCCAGGACTGATATTATAAGTAAATAGGAACAGTAAACCTCTCTTAGGTCAAAAAAATACTTGACACTAATAACTCACCATTCAATTATGATATAATGGAAACTTTGTAGGTCCTTTGTGCATGCATTTCTGCTTTCTTTGCTTTGCTTCCTGGTTATGCTGCAGAGGCCATTACTTTAAATAAAAAATAAATAAAAAAAAGAAACAAAAAGCCTCTTAAAATCCAGGTCGGGGTTTGGTGTTTGTTGTTGTTTGAGTTGTTGTTGTTTTTGTTTGGTTTTCTTGCTTTGTTTTTTCCCATAAGCCCAGTGTCTTGGTGCTGTTCATCTACAATAAGACATTCCAGGTAAAGGCAAGCCTGAGGTGGTGAGATTCCCAAAGCACCTCAGCTACTCTGTTTGGTGGCCTGAACCATATCTGACTTGTCCTGTTTCAGTTCATTCCCAGTTCCTTTCACCCGAGGACAATCTCTTTATGGTATCTTTTGTCTGCTGGATGGCCTGTGTTTTTTCATGAGACAGGCGCTTCAGCACTCATTTCCCTCACTAGGGCTTTAATGGACCTGCCAGTCAGAGAAGATAGCAGCGAGAAGAAGGACATGAGCAGAACTTGACATGTATCACTCTACCCCTCACAGGTTATGAAGTATACTCCTGGAGAAGCTGTGCCATTTACTGGACCCAAAGACTTTAAAAATATCTTAGACTAAAACTCAGAGAGAATGCAGTATTAGTCCTCTGGCCCCACACTGCAGTCACTATTTTGCACAAAACATAAGGGAGAAATGTAGGGGAGTATGTGTGGTCTTGTTAGTGTTTAAGTGATTTATCTCTGCTGGATGACAAGAAAAAGCTCAGATCAGACATAAGGAGAGACAGCTTAACGGCTCACCACTCTAAACAGATCTGTGTGCTGTTTGAAATTCTGTGGATGCTTACCTCTGGCACAAGAATGCTGTAAGGATACAGTACAGCAGGTGTGATATGGGCTCTTCATACTGAAAAATATAGATATCCTTTGATTTCAGTTCTCTTTGGGAAACAGGATCACGTTCACTTCTGAGTCAGAGGCGAAGCCTCACTTCTCAAAGGAAGTAATGGCAGGGCCTGGGCAAGTTCCCCAAATCTCCTAGCCTGTGGTCCATCCAGTCCAAGCCAGACATTTTGCTTTGGTGGTGGGTAGACCTCTAAAGGTTTGGATATTGACTTCAAATAAAATTTTGAAGCTGAATTCTCTGTGCACATGTTTGAAAATCAGCTCTGTCCTTCTGCAATCCCATGAGTAATGCAAAGGAAAGAAGACAGGCTGGAATTTTTTAAAATGTTAACTTATTTGTGACATTGGGATAAATATATATTTCTCTCTGAATGGCTAACCATGCTGAGGAGCTGGTGAAGCTCTGTGTGGGCCAGAAACACATTCATGAGCTCTTTGAAGCATCTGATTTATGTTATGCCACCTTGCCATGCATCATATTCAGCATTCAACAAATTCAAGAGCATTTTCATCATGATGAAAACATATTTACGCAGAAAACACTCTAAACTTTCATGCAATGATAGAGTAATTCTGATACAAAATTATTTCTGAAGATCATGTGCTCCAACTTCTTTGTCAAAGCAGGGCCAACTTTATAGTTACATTATGTTGCCCAGAATCTCATCCAGTCGAGCTTTCAGTATTTCCAAGGATGGAGATACCACAGCCTCTCTGGGCACTGGTTCCAATCTTCAACTAGCCATCCATTTTTTTCCTGGTGTCCATTTGGGATTTGTTGTCGCAGTTTGTATCTGTTGCCTCTCATCACCATTCACTTCTGAGAAAGTGATTCTTTCCTCTCTTTACCCTCTTATTAGGTAGATAAAAACAGAAGGTTTCTTCCCCTTAATCTTGACTTCTAAAAGCTGAAAAAATCCATTTGCCTCAGCATCTTCTTGCAACAACCTTGGTGGTCCACTGCTGGACTCACTCTAGTGGTTTGGCTGAGGATCCCCAAACTGGACACAATCCCATTAGTGCCATTTAAAGGGGTATGATCACTTCCCTTGACTATTGCTAATGTACTCTAATATGTGTTTAACCTTCACGGTTGCAAAGGCACATTGGTGACTGATACTCACGTTGCTGTCTGCCCAGACCTACAGACCCTTTCCTGTGGCAATGCCTTCTTAACAGTCAGCCCTCAGTGTGGATTTACTCCATCCCAGTTGCAGAACTCTGCATGTGTTCTTGGTGAACTTCAGTAAGTTCCTGTCAGTCTATTTCTCCAGACTTCTGAGATCCCTTTGAGTGGCAGTCCTACTCTGCATCTATGAACTTATTCCCACAATATAGCGGAAAGCAGACAAATAAAGTCAGCAAAAAAACCTTAAGGCTATGACAACATCTCTGTAGGTATTATTTTTATATAGAACCATAGAATATCTCAAGTTGAAAGGGACCCATAAGGATCATGGAGTCCAACTCACTGCCCCTTGCAGTACTACTTAAAACTAAACCATGTGGCTAAGAGCATTGTCCAGATGCTCATTGACCTCTAACAGGCTTGATGCTGTGACCAGTTCTCTGGTGAGGCTGTTGCAGTAACCAAGCACCTTCTCAGTGAAGAACTTTCCCTAATGTCCAGTCTGAACTTCCCCTGATGCAGCCCCATTCCATTTCATTGTGTCTTATTTTTGCCTTTCTAACCACTTTTTAAAGAATGGTAGCAAAATTCACTTTAAATAAAGGAGAAGCATGCAAAATGAAATATCCACTTGGCTGTGAGGACTCTGGCTCTGGCTCATGAGCACTTGAGCAGAGAGTATATTGTATGAAGTTGCTGAAAGTGTATCCAATGAAAGTGCATTGACTCAATGCGTTTAAATGTTTTCTGTTCATGAAAATTATTTCTGGAACAGGCCATTTTTTGTTTGTTTTGCAGAATATGGCAATACTCGGGCCTCTGCCTCATAGGATGTGCAATTTATTTCAACAGTGGAACTCTTACTAGCTTATACCTTGTTTATACCTTATGTTGCTTGTCTACTTGAAGATTTTTTTCCTGTGCTTTTTGTGCTTTGACTAAAAGCAATGGAAAAGCTTTCAAAGACATTGGTGAGAGAAGTAGATCTAATGTGAGAGGAATGCACCATTTTTGCAGACACAAACTTCTGGGTCATGTTATCACAGATGTAGAGAATATCCCCAGGTATGAACTCATACACCAAATTAATTTGGAGAGCATGTCAGAATAGGTGTCTGACATTATGGTGATGAAACTGTATATGCAGGGGGGAAAAAAGTTTTTAAGGAAAAATTGGTTGTACTTCTCCATTAATTCCCCATACAAAAAATACTTAAATCCTTATTTTTGCATATGATTCTACTTAGGAAGGTTGCTATGTCATGTGGTGATCAATGAAGTTATTCTTACCTTTTCAAAAGGACTGTGCAACCTTTAATAAGCATGAGGAAGCTCTTTATCTCCAGAGAAAGGCCCTTCAGAAGCACAGTGCCTGAGGCATCATAATGATGTGTAGGATAAAATGCCACTTATTAAGATATCAATCCCATTTCCCACAATACCAGAACTCCTGTCTGTGCCTGCAGCAACCCTCAGCATTTCTAGGTTAACGAGGCTGGAGCCCCTGTGTCCCATGCCTGAACAGAGCCACCCTCTCCTGCTTTTGCAGACTCATCCTTTCTGCCCCTTCCCAGATATATTTAGGAGGCAATACAAAGCAGAGCCCTGTCACAGCCCTGTCCTTGCTCAAAAATATGCTGTATAGCTGTGTGGAGAAAGTACTGATGCCAGAAAAGTGGGTTCATATCCCTTCTCACAGCAGAGAACAAATAAATGCAACATTATGAGTTGCATGACAGCAGACTTCATTTATGTACCTAGGCAGTGAAAAGGCTCTGAGGAGGGATCTTAATTGACTGGCAATCACAGCAAAGGTGTCACAAAATCTTGTAACTGCTTGCAATCTATATGAATATAAATAAATACTTCAACATAAGCTGACCATAAACACAAAAGAGTGTCACATTTGCCAAAGGCTACAGAATGACTTTTTCTACGGGAATCTATCTGCAAGTATCCTGAAAATAATTTCATAATAGCATCATCCTCCTCACAATTTTGCTTCTACAATCTCTTCTTACTTTCCATTATCTGCTCCTTTTTAATGCCCATAGCTAAATCTGCTAATAATGGGATGGAATAAGGATTAGTTTGTTTATGTGCTCCTGTGGGCAGCTTTTCATAGGGAAGGTGGAGCAAAATGATTATATCCTCCCCGGGACTCCTTTGCCCTGGCTCCTGCAAAAGAACAGCTTGACCTGATGATGTTGTGAGATGCTTCAAAATGTCAGCAGCGGCAACACTTTCACTGGCAGTCGCAGCAGAAAAGCTGAAAGTAATCAAATAGGTTGCAATGCAGAGACAACAACAAAATGAGCAGGTAAAAGGATAGGTGGGCATTTGTAGGTTTAAGGGACAGCACTAAAGGCTTGGCTGAGCACAGGCACATGTGTTTCAACTACCTCAACATTTCAGACTAAGTTTCAGAATATTAGTCTTGACTCGTGCCTGGGTTAAACACATAGGGAAGTGATTTGTATATACCACATGGTGGGGAATTTTTGAGTAACCTTCTAGCTGCCTATAACACAGACACTTCTTAAATGGGGCTGTCTCAAGAGCAAGTGGGATGGGTGGGCCAGAGATTTCTCATCTGCCAGTGGTGGCTTAGGAGCAGATGGCGAACATGAAGAAGGATCCTCTCCCTACATTTGGACTGCAGCTTCTGCTGCACAAGCTTCCCTGAAGTTCAGGCCAGCTTTCAACTGCAGGTTGGCCACAGTCTTGTCTGCAGTGTAGTCAAGCCTTAACCATCATGTGCTTCTTCTTTTCTTTTTTTTCATTAATTAGATGAACAGTTCTGTCAGAACTTCAAGGTTTGAATATCAGCTTGGACATATAAAATCCCAGGTGCTTTACATGGTACTCATTCTCAGCCAACTTTGACAAGGAAGGAAGTGGGATTTTTGAGCAAATTGTCAAAATTCCAGAGTCTGACTGCAGGCTGAGTTTACCAGATGTTTTATACTGCCATAAATCACAGTCTCAGCTATATAAATGATGGTAGAGAAACTTAAAGAAATTATATTTCTTTCGCATTTATCTCTTGAATTCCTGTACACCTTCTGTAAGCAGGAATATGGAAACTTTTCATTAATTTTTTTTGTTCTTTCCAGCATTGCTCATGAAGTGTCTTTGGCCCTGCATGTCAGCCTGACTGTCTTCTTTCCCAAATATGTGACATTCTGGTATTTATACGCTTTCATTCAAATTGGTACAACTACTACACAAAATCTCATCAACAGAAAAAAAGAAGAACAAACAAAGCAAAAGCATACATTTAGAATTTGTTGACATTTCCAAAAGTTTTATGAAGAGGTGAAAGTGAGTATGTAAATATTTATTAAGTTGTGTTAGAGTTAAAAAAAAAGAGAGAGCTTTCCTGATTTAGTTGTGAAACAAGATACCATAAATTTTGTCCATTTTTTACAGCATCCTTCAAAGGTCTCTTGCTTTAGTATCTGCTGCTTTTTCTGAAAATCCCTGTGCTAGTAGTGTGGGACCTAAAGCATTTTTAGCTTGGACAAGCACATAGATTTTTTTCTCCCTTACTCTTGTTTTATAACTTCAGTGGTCTCTTTTATTAATGCTCATGACAGATGAGGATTATTCCTCACCTTCTTTTATTTGTTGAGGGTGTTTTGGCTTGATTAATCTTTGGGTTTTACTCCTTTTTTTAATGGATTAGAAGCTATGACTTTTGACAGTCTTCTGCAGAGTCAGTTTTAAAAAATACTATTATTATTAATAATAATGGATTTTTTTCATGCTTATTCCTAAAGGCACAAAAATGTGACTGTTCCTCCCAATTTGAATTAAATTGGTGACTAAAACCCAGGAGTTAATTCATTATTATAGTACTGCCAGTCAATGGACAGATGTAACAGCACCGACAGCATTAACAGTGCAACAGTAATGGCCATCCTGCATATAACAACACTGAGGAGCTTCAGTGGTTGGGAATGGGTCCCATTTCAGCTGTGTTGTAATACAGCAATCAGGTTAACTTATAGCATCTTCTGAGGTTGCAGAAACCACGGCTTCTTCAGATGTTCTCAAAAAAGCCCTCCCCAACGCCCCTGCCCCAAAAAACAACAAACCCCCCCCCAAACAAGAAATCACAATCAACCAAACTAACAAACCCTCCAAACAAACAAACCACAAAAAAAAAACAAAAACAACCGCACCAAAACTGGAGGTTCAGTCTGAAAAGGTTGCGTCAGGGGTAAGTTAGTTCAGCTCTGGAACAAGCTGATGGGGAAAAAGTTCAAACAGGATTGCCTGAACATCCCTGTTTCCGTGGCCAAGGCAGCCATGGGAAATGTCTTAAGCAAACACAATACTACAACAATAGGCAATCTGCACAACCTTCTGCTTACTCCAGCTGATGTATCTGAAAATCAAATTAACCTCTGACTTTTATGGGTCATGGTCTTTCAAGTATTGTGTATAACAACCTAAGAAACCGGATAGAAAAGATGCTTTTTAACAGATTTAAAGCAATTAAGCAAGAATCATATCTTCCACCAAATAGCTGACATAGAATAAACATGCTGACCTTCTGGAAATGTAATTATTTGTGATTGAACATCTGTATTTACAGGGGTTTTCCTAATGTAAAGTATTTTTTAAATATATCTTTAGCTATTTCTTTGGAGCTGTAGCCCCTTTGGGGAATGTTACATGCACCTCAAATACATTTTAGTAATGAGAGTAGATAATTAGTATGTCATAACCTAATGCTGGTTGTCACCAGTTGTTTTTCAGCTTAGCCGCTGAAAACAATTCTCACCATGGTGCAGGCAAGTTCCTTTTGTCCTCTGTTTTCATATTCCTTTACCCTCCACTTAAGCCCCTTCCTGAAGTCCTGTCGGAAGCAGGGAGATGGCAAGGGCTTGCTGCCCATGGTTGGCACAACCTCTCAGCCTCCCCGGATGCAGTGCAGTTTACCCACCAGTCTGGGTAAAACTGATTCTGGTCTCCCTGAAGACAAGAGCAAAGTAACTATACTGCTGCTTTCCTCCCCCAGGTACAGCATGGGGCTGACAGGTGGTGGGGTAGTTTGGGGGGCTGATCAGCCCAGGTTTAGAAGCTCCAGCCCCCACACAACCATCTGTGCCAAAACCCAAGACCCATGCTCACAGCTGCACTGTTGTCCTTGGTCCTTTGTGCCCGTGCTTTGCTATCCCAAACCAAAGCTTAATTTCTTCCATGGATTTCAGTGTATCTCCATTTGCATTTTTACAACAGGACCTACTGATCTACAGGCATTTAGAGTTCCATAAAAAGACCTGTGATTAAGAAAAATCTGGAATATATTGTCTATATTTATGTGTTATTTATTTAATTATAAAGGATATGAATGTGTGAGAAGCACTGTAAGAACTCCACTTGACAGTGCTCAAAACAACCCTGCTCTGGGCAGACCTCCATTTCAGCAGCTGTCAGGGAGAGCTGTGGGCCTGGAAGTCATGATCAAAAAGTTCCCTGTCACGACAGCAGGAAAAGAGTCTGAAGCTTAAGAGGAGACTGAAGAAAAGTGTTGACACCACAAAGAAAGCTACGGTGTTCCATTAAAACTGATGAAGCCTGAAACTCAAAGCTCATCGGAAAGGCTTATGTAAGTGCATAGGAAGCACTTAAAAATGCTGATAAGCAGGTATCTCTCTGCCCCTGTTGGCTACAGTAATGTAGCAGGTTTCCAACAATGAAGCTCTTTGAGAGAAGTTTGTTGGGAAAGTTTGATCTGTTAGTGCTTTCAGTCAAAACCAGCCACTCCCTGGGTTTAAATAGGCAGGTTTAAGGAAAACAGTGACACTGTGCCACTCTGTTTCCCAGGTTGTTTTCACGGGCTCCTCACAGGGGATTTTGACACCGGATTATAGCTCACACACACAATTATCATTTCATTCTAGATGCCCTAAAGCCATTCAGTGAGAGTCCACATCCAGATATTTTTTTTAACAAGGGACTGAAACTGCTCTTTGGCACTGCAGTATGCTGAGCTTGCTGTCCCTCTCTGTGAGTGCTCAGGGTGTTCACCCAAGCAGAGCAGTGACCATGCCCGATGATTTTCATGTGATACCTCTGTCTGCAGGGCTTTGTCTCAAGGCAGGGTCGTCTCTTCCCTGAGCACAAACTTGCAAATGACCAGAAATCCTCCCAAGGATGGGAACAGGAAACCAGACCCTGCCCCTCCCAGGAAAGGAATGAAATGCTCAGACTTGGTGAGAAATGGCTTGTAGGAGGTAGCAGCTACCCCATAGGGAAAAATGATTGAGATTTTAAGATGGGGCAGCAGAAGGTTGAAGTGGAAAATGCATCTAGCGGTCATAAAGATATTAATTCAGTAATATGGATTATGGTAATTTTGAACTGTTATCGTAGCAATGCTATTATTAGTTCCATAATAATGTTTCAGCAAATATTCCAATTCTTGGTGAAAAAGAAGTTTGGGGACTATTGATTTAATACATAAAGGGTGATTTGGTAGGTTATAGTAAATATTCTTGAAGTAAACATAATTGTAATTTTAGAGTCACCTATTAAACATTGTTATGGAGACATTACTGCAGGAAATTCATAGCTATTTAAGTCACCTTGATGCTGTTATTCTGCAAAAAAAAACCAGCCATAAGAGCTTCACAGAAACTACAGGGTTAGAACTTGTTTTCAACTGCTCCTGAAGCTGCCAAGGATAGCAAACGTGATTTTTAGAAAGTTCTTCCACTTGCTTTCAGTCACCTTTTAGCTTCAGAAAAAATTGTGTGTGTTTAGCAGCTCTTGAGAAACAGTGCAATTACATCAGGTAACCACAGCTCTATTTCAGAACTGGAGTTCAGCACTTGACTGTGAATTTCTGACTAAATATTAATTTTTATCAAAAGTCCTGGGGATTGTAATTCATCAGAAGTAGGGGCTCATTTTGCTGCATTCAATACTCATCTTTTCGTGTTGTTTCCTAACACACATCATCAACTGTATCTTGAACACCAATTTGGAAAAATAAACTTACTGTATCATAATAGTAATACTTCAAGAATGCATAAACCCAAATAAATTTCTATATGACAGCTTGCCAGAATTGCTCACCTATATAAAATTACTGATATGCCAACACTGACAGGATTAGAACATAATCACGTCTTCTGTCCTTTTTTTGGTGATAATTGCTATACCAAAGATAGCACTGAAGGGAAGCTGCAGTGCATGTGGTTTTAGTTTTGATAGCTTGGTAACAACAATGGTCACAGAGAAATTAAATAATACAGGTGTCAGAACAACAGAGTTGCCAGAGGAAATATCCAACATTTTTCTTGATAATCTCCCCACGACCTGCACTGAAGCCCAGGCTGCTGCTTCTCCCCAGTTAAACTGAAGCACTCTCAGCCAAGGCTTCCCCAGTGAAATCATAGAATCACAGAATGGGTCAGGTTGGAAGGGACTACAGTAGGTCATCTGGTCCAACCTGCCTGCACAAGCAAGGTCATCCTAGAGCACATAGCAAAGGATTGCATCCAGACAGTTCTTGAATATCTCCAGTGAGGGAGACTCCACAACCTCTCTGGGCAGTCTGTTCCAGCGTGCAGCCAGCCATGCACAGTAATCAAATTCTTTCTCTTATTCAGGTAGAACTTCCTGTGCATCAGTTTCTACCTGTTGCCTCTTGTCCTGTTTGGCACCACTGAAAAGAGCCTGGCTCCATCCTCCTGACACCCTCCCTTCAGATATTTATAGACATTAGGAGGTCCTCTCTCAGTTGTCTCCTTTCAAGGCTGAACAGCCCCAACCCTCTCACCCTTTCCTGACATGAGAGATGCTCCAGTCCCATCTTTGTCACCCTCCGCTGGACCTGCTCCAGGAGTCTCTTGTACTGAGGAGCCCAGAACTGAACACAGCACTCCAGATGTGGCCTCCCCAGGGCAGTGTAGAGACCCTCTGAAATCTGTTGTTCAGCCAATTCTCAATCCACCCCACCATCCACTCATCCAGCATGCACATCCTGAGTTTGCCTATGAGGATATTATGTCAAAAGCCTTGCTGAAATCAAGGTAGACAATATCCACTGCTGTACCATCATCCATCCAGATAGTTGTTTCATCATAGAAGGCCATTAGGTTGGTCAAGTATGTTTAACCTTTAGTGAATCCAGTCTGACTACTCCTGATCACTGCCTTGTCATCCAAGTGGATAGAAATGGCCTCTATAATGAGGCACTCCATCACCTTTCCAGGGATTGAGGTGAAGCTGACTGGCCAGTAGTTTCCAGGGTCCTCCTTCTTGCCTTTTCTAAAGACTGGAGTGGCACTTGCTTTCCTCCATACTGCCCAGGTGGAGAGCCAGCATGGGTTCTCTGTGAAAGAGAACGTAAGATCTCGTGCGTCTCAGACTTACAGATAGTTACCTTGTGTAGAAATACAATGCTCAATACATTTTTGTATGTCATATGTGTTCTTTCTCTTCTATCTCTTTCAACCAAGTTCTCAGTGTCTCTGTGTATCACTTCTAACCATTAAGAGTAGTTGCATATCTTGTATAAGAAAAAGTTCATGTGACCTCAGTATGCTCTCAATAAAATAGAGATTAATTCCGTAACAAAACCAGCAAAATCTATGCAGAAAACTGTTGCCTTTACAACAGAAAGAAATGTTACATGGTAATCTCCTCTAGGGCCGTGGATCTTTTGATATTTTTTCATGTAAATCTCTTCAGACTGTTTTTTTCTTTTCCTTTTGATGAAATAAAATAAAAATTTTAAAAATAGCCAGAAGGCAAATATTACTACATTTTAAATTTGAACAAGTTCTTCTGATTTCTTCCATAAATGCCATTAAAGCCAAAAGGGAATTCTGCACTTACATTCTAAAGCATCAACATGACCATGTGATTCACACTAAAATTCAATCTGAATAGCAAAGTTTTAATGCAGTATAAGGGAAAATGAAGCTACCCCAAGGCTTCTTCTTATCCAGTGCAGGGAAAGAACTAGCTCTGTTGGAAAGTTAAAATGGCTGTATTATGCACATGCATTTGTGTGCCTGCATACAGAGTTAACGTAAAACACCTTATGCTTTTGTAGATGGTATATGGCACTAAGAGAAAGAAGTTGTTTCTGGTCTGGGCAGTATGACTGAGTCTGTCTTGGTGTGAACAAGTGTTGTCTGTGTGCACACATGCTGCTCCTGCACTGCCACACTGCCTCCCAGGCTGCCTGCAGCCCCTGCTGCTCTGCATGGGGACAGGGCTGCACTCCTGTGCACCCTTCTTACTGATGGCACTGAGATGTCTGTTCAGTGTTTAAGTAACTGAGCTAGTCCATGCACTGTTCTGGTGTACACATTGTCTCGGAGAGGTCTTGCTCTTGAATAAGTGAGCCAATTCACCTCTAACTGGATGTGGTTTACACCCAGCAGTGCAAGTGGGTTGATGTGTGGGTACACAACTATAGAGCAGGTCAGAATCAGGAACGGTTTGTTGATTTCCCCTGATGGAGTTGCCAACAGGGCAGTAAGATGCACATGGGAAATTACCACGAGTGTGGGCTATCACAAAAACCACAGCTGTTACATTGTGGAAAATATGGGTCCACTGCCAGCACCTTGTAGCCCCTATCCATCTTCTTCCTTTACAATTCAAAGTTACAGGTATGCTAGCATCCCCCCTGCAGTGGAAAGGAAACAACTTCACCGTAAAGAAGACTTTGAGATAAACAGTTTCTTGTAACTGTGTTTAGACTTCAAATTCCCCAGCCAGCTGAATGTTAAACAATGTCCTGCTGGGATGCAAATAACTTGCAAGATGAAGAGCGGAGGTCAGAGCACTGCCTCAGGGAGTTCTGGCACAGATTTTGATGTACAGTGAAACATATCATCTCATGATGTTGCACAAGACTCAGCACAACCATTGCTCCCATAGCTGGCCGGATCCAGGAGCACCCATCACAACAGCCTCAAGGATGAACCCCAATACCCTCAGCCTGCCTGGAAGCAGCCAATACAAAAGGCAGGACCTCCAACAGAGGACTGTCATGCTTTAACCCCACCTGGCAACTAAGTACCAACACAGCTGTTCTCTCTCTCTCTTCTTCCCTCCTTGTGCCCGGTGGGATGAGGAGAGAATCAGAAAAAGGTAAGAGCAGTTTAATAATTGAAGTAAAGTAAAATACAATAATAATAAGAACAACAACAAGAGCAATGAAAAGAAAGAGAAGAAATAGAGAGTGACAAAACCCAAGAGAAGCAAGCGATGCACAATCCAATTGTTCACCACCCACCACCGATGCCCATCCTGTCCCTGAGCAATGATCACCTCTCCCAGGCAATTCCTCTCAGTTTATAATACTGAACTTGATGTTCTATCCCTTTGGTCAGTTCAGGTCAACTGTCCTGGCCATGCTCCCTGCCAGCTTCTTGTGCACCTGTTTGTTGGCAGAGTGTAGAAAGCTGAAAAGTCTTTGACTGAAGTAAGCACTACCTAGCAGCAACTAAAACATCAGTGTGTCACCAACATTATTCTCATTCTAAATCCAAAACAGGGCACTGTACCAGCTATTAGGAAGAAAATTATTCCGGCCAAAACCAAGACTGCAGGGCAAAGCAGCTGCTGTTTCCCATTCTAGAAACCTGAGCTGTAGCCCTCACTGCGGTGTTTACTGAAGGCATGTGTGAGAAAGCCAGCCCCCTCCACTGAGTTTTTAAAGAGCATTGTTAACTCCATATGTGTCTTTTGGCTCCCTTCTTTTTATTTCTGTGTTTTATCTGCTGGCATCCTTAGAGTGTTAAAAGTTGCATTTAACCTTGTCAAAGGAGGACTGTTTCTATTTTAAATTGAAGCATTTTGTGCACAAATCATATTTTCCTTGCAACATTTCCTTATGGTTAAATATTTGTGTTGGAATTCCTAAACGATAATACAGAAACAGTCAAATGAGCAGAGGAAGAGCAACTTCTCTTCCAGAAGGGAGTTTAATGATATCCTCAATATCTTGCAAATGAAACTACTTTATATCCAAGTTAGTAGAATGAGTAGCAGCTATGTATTTTGTGCCAGATTTAGCCTTTCTTTTTCAACTTACCCCCCAAAAAAGAATTTTTTTTTTATGAACATACTATGATTTCCAGAAATCTGCTTAGTGAAATCTCTTGGATTGTTTTATTCTGCAAATTGCCTTATCCCATAGGTTGACTGACAAGAGTTCTCATGCTGAAACATCATCTTCTCAGATGTGCAGATGATACTGCTGGGTCAAGTCACAGTTACTTGTCATTTCCTGGGTGACTGTGTACTCACACTGCTTGTGTTTATTTAAAACTTAATTTTCCTTGAATATGTCAGTGTGTGGCTCTAAGAGCCACTTTCTTCTGGACCTGCCTAAGCATTTTCCCAGAAAAATGGGGTTTCAACCACTAGTAAAGTCTTGTCAAATGACAAAATTTCACAAAAAAATGTTAAATTTACAGACTCATTTCACTAGAGAACAGAAATAAATTAAGTTGGCTTGACTTTGCTTAATCTGAACTACAACTTCAGTGCTTCAGGTCCTTGGAATGAATTTCCATGTTATTGTGCACCATGACATCCCTTCTCCAGAGTTTGATAACAAATCCTGGCTGTTACGTAACTGCACACACAGCAAACACTTATGCATTTCTCAACTGAAATTCTTCGTATTTTCTTCTCACAAAAATTGGTTCCAAAATGACTTAGGACAAATATGAAAATATCTGAATCATCCCTTATTGCAAATGTTGTTTGTTCAGCTCTCCTTCCTGCAATTATCTATAGAATGAAACTGTAAATAAAATCAGTGGAAAGAGAAATAGCAGCAGGATAAATATGACTTAGCAGATTGAGGGGAACATCAGTGTCCATTTACAATATTAGTCAAAATTTTTTCCTAAATCCCTAAATTTTAATTTCTGTTGGGAAATGCTATATTCATAGAAAAGGACTATAGAAGTGGCCTGAAGTGATGTTTGCCCTACAGATTTAACCTTGAATTGAACGTAGCCTGGTAAAATCTGGCCATCACCTTTCAGTGATTATTTGGAAATAAAATACATTTTCTTGAAGTGCTTAAAATTCTTTTTGGCTATCAGAGTATGTTACTAAATGCTACTTTCAAATGTGCATTTCAAACCAAAATAGTAGCTTATGCAATATTAACTATAAAAACTATTGCCTCCACCTAAATAGTGTGGTAACAAAGGAAATTAGAAATAACTTTGATGCAAACTCGTCTTTAACCCTTTGAAATAAACAACGCCTCCCATTTGAATAGAGATACGGAATGTATCAATAGGTATTCTGAAAGGGAAAATACATGACAAGTGGGTAAAATACATGGGAGAAAAATGTTATTGCATGGTTGTAATTCAGTACACTGAGGTCCTTACTTCAGCCAGGACTTGACTTGATAATGGAGATACAATAAATGATAAAGAACAGTACCTTTTATTTAATATCTCCATGAAAATATACTTTATATTGCCACAGAGATAGCAATATAGCTGCATTATTTTTTTCTGCAGAAAAGCTCTAGGTAAACAGCAGCCATTAATAAAGCTGGCAATTTTCTCCAGTACTGAGAAAGGCATTGTGAGACTGTAAGATTGTTCAGCTGATGAACCTGCTTCTGTAATCTGTTTTGGATAACAACATTATAAGAGCACACAGAGTATGCCTAGATGAAAGATATTAATGATTTCTTCTGAAGCAAAATATGAAGTAAAAAAACAACTGTCTGAAAAGAGTGTAACTGATACTGTGTTGCACAGGAATTAAAGGCAGTGGTGGGGGTGTTACAAACATTTTGTTACCTTAAAATGAAAACTAATTATTGTGGGATGAATGGGACTGAATTTTGTACAGAAAACATCATGCATTTATCTGTTTATTTAAACCATGGCTTATGAGGTCAATGTAAACCTTATTTTCAATTGTTTTTCTTTAAGAAACTACAACTGATTGAGCTGTACTATCTGAACTCTACCTCACACTGAATTTTAATGTCAAATATAATTCCAGAAAGTTCAGATGAGATTGAAAGGTGTCAGATTTCTCAATATGTAATATTTTTTCCAGTATAAAGTACTTGTAGCAACCTGTTAGGTCAGAGGAGGAATATGATATTTGGC
The DNA here is from genome assembly GCA_013396755.1 of Sclerurus mexicanus. Classification (NCBI taxonomy): domain Eukaryota; kingdom Metazoa; phylum Chordata; class Aves; order Passeriformes; family Furnariidae; genus Sclerurus; species Sclerurus mexicanus. The sequence continues at coordinate 1,246,966 of VWZF01006637.1, forward strand.
AAGGAACTTGGTCCTAGATTCACTAAGCTGCTGTTATTTCTTCTTGGAAAACTTACCCGTATTAGAACCCGAGAAAGTCTCAAACCCTACAGGTTGTCTTGCACTTGTTCAATGCAGGTGAACATTACAGCAGATGTACACCAAGGGACTGGATCTGCTTGCAGACATTCAACAAGAAAGTACAAGGCTGAAGGTAGTTGTTTCACATACAAATGACTCTGAGTGGCATTCCCAGTGCTCCCTGCTCTGCATCATGCGTTTTGGTGTGTACTTTGGAGCTGTAGTATGTATTACTCCATCCCAGTCCCACTGCAAACAAATCGGCTGTTTGGCTCTTATGGTGGCAGAGGTCATTCACTTGCTTTTATTTTAGATGACAGTGATCATCTTTCACTCCATATGCAAGTAAGCTGCACTTGCTGCCAGAAGAATTAGAGCACATTAAAAAAAAATGAACTAGATAAGCATATTGATTAATAAACCCTTGGAACAGTGCAGTTAAAGGCTTAACTCAAATTTATTATATTCTGATTTCTGTGTAGTGTGTACATGCTATCATAATCCACCACTATAACCCAACTATTAGAAGCGCTAAGAATTAGAACAATAAACCAGTAAATGGTGTCTGGATCATACTGACAGCACATCATGTCATGGCCATAATTTTTATTACCTTAATTACACTAAAATAATGATAGCTATAGGATCAAATGGGTAAAAATGGTGAAGCCATTGATGAAGATACAGATTCTTTCAAATTTGTCTGACTTCTGGAGTGTGCCATTTTACCAGCTTGTGTCTCTTTTGAGGTTTTAATGAATTTCTAAATAGTTCTGCAAGAGTTTAGGATCAAACCTTCCCCAAAATAATGGATTTAAGGTGCAAGTCCTATAGGTAAGGTATATGAAATGACCAAAATTAAGATAACTAGACTTCCTCTGCTACCTCAGTTATTAGTTTTTCTCAGCTGTGTCTCCAAACAGCACCTTGGATGGAAATTCAGGTGCCAAAGATGCCTATTTAGGATGGCTGAAGAATATTCCTGGTTGTAGTGTGGTACTGGGATCAAGCCCTACTCTCATAGCCTGGGTTTGGCAGCCCCAGTGAGATGTGAGCCGCCGCATCAGCCGCACATCAGGCTGCGTTCTGCTCAAAGGACAGACCCACTGATGTTGAAGTGATCCCACCTGCTGCTCACAATCAGAAATCTGCTGAACCCAGCACACGGGACAAAAATGGCAGGGTTCTCCACACCGTTCTGTTAGTTCCCTGGAGAATTGCAAAGCTACATGAAATATACAGTGTTTTCTCATTGACCACCTGTTATGAGCATGTAAGATTGCTTGTGCTGGTGATCAGTAGGTTAGCTACAGAGTAGGATTTCTCAGCCTGCCCCTTCTGAGGTAAGAATAATCACTACACGAAGTTAAGAAGCAAAAATTCTTCTCAAATCACATCCACATATTCACTGCAGGCAAGGAAATACAGACTATATGCTGATGGCACTTCCAACTCTCACACTGAGTCCTCATGAGACCAAATAGATTGTCATGTAAGCAGTCAGGGAACCTGACACTGGCAAATACAGTTTGGGAAGCTTTTGCAGGCACTTGCAACAGAAGGATGCCTTGCAGGGTGATGAGCATACTTGGAAGATGTGTGGCAGAAAACTCAGGCTACTTAACTGTCCTGTCACTGATATATTTGAACAAAAATACATCCATACGGCAGCTTAAGAAAGACTGGAAGTTTTATTCATCCCTTTTAAATCAGTTGATAACCACAGGTCAGGTTTCTCTGGCAATGAACAGAGTAAACTGTGTCATGAACAGAGTAAACCTTACTGGTAAAAAAGGTCACATAAGGCAGAAAAGAGGGAAAAAAAATCTGTTTTCCCACTGGCCCAAAGAACACTTCAGATGTGATCAGCTTTCAAGAATCAGTGTGACACTTTCAACTTTGAAACTTTGAACTCTGGAAGTAGGGATGTCTATTTCCAAAACAGGATGATCTACCCTAACATCGGGCTCGGGAGGTAAACAGCCATCCAGCAGGGCTTCCCAGTCTCCTCTGGCCTTGTAGACAGAACATGATCTTTATCAGTGACCCCAGTGCACTTTATTTTTTGCAGGAAGCAAATCTAAGGAGAAGGGATAGTCTGTTTATGCCTACAATCTCTGCCATCCTGGATCACTGGCCTCTTGTTGCTATATTAATACAAATAATGGGAATAACAATATCAGGAGATGAGGTTTCCAGTTAACCTGGAGCTCTTCTGGAATACCTACTGGAGACTTACATCCAATCACTCTTAAAATTAGTGAGTAGTATGCCATTCAGTGTCTGCTACATTTTGAATAAACCTAAAAATCACTTCACATCGTTCCTTCAGTGCCTTAGGGCCTCAAAGCTGCTGCAGGCATGATGTTAAATGCCTCACCAGGAGCATGTACATACCAGGGAACCATGGAAGCAGATGAGAGTCCCAGAGGCATTGTGGGGAAAAGTATATGTGCCATAGCATTCTCAGTGACATCTATTGGACAACTCTGTTGGATTGATTCCCAGCATTAATTTTCAATAATCACAATAATTTACATTCAAGCCCTAATTAATGAAGTCCTGGATGTTTATGGGATGGAGGATCTTGAAATGATAGGGTGTACTTTCTGTTCTATTTCTGCCACTTTTCATTCCAGTGAAACTCTACTCATGACTCACTGCTCATTACCATCTCCTGGCAATGTATGAAGAGAGAAATACACAGCAGGACAAAATGTTTCTTACCCTGATTATTTGCTTCTTTTCAACAGCCCAGTACCTCCATTATCACAAACTGGTAAATGGCTTCCTCATAATTTCAAATCCTCAAATATATGTATGTGAGGAAACACTTGAACATAGGATTGCCTCGAGGTTATTTGTACATCAATTTATCATCTCTGTGCTAAATGGTTGGGGTGAGTGGAGAGTGGAAAATCCCTTTCTGTGAGGAGTGCAGACAGCAAGCGTTTAGGTTTGGAGTCTCCAGCAACAGCACTTAACTGTCTCCGAGCCATGGAGACATGGTGACAGGTGCTGAGGGAAGTTGCTAACATAAAGAATACCATGAAGTAAAGAGGTTTCCACAAAAATGGTTTGGGTTGGAAAGGACCTTAAAAATCTCTAGTTCCATCCCTCTACCATGGGCAGGGAGGCCTTCCACTAGACCAGGTAGCTCAAAGCCCCATCCAGCTCAGGTTGGCATTTCGAACACTTTCAGGGTTGGGGTATTCATAACTTCTCTGGGCAACCTGTGGCAGTGTCTCACCACCCCCACAGTGAAGAATTTCTTCTTAATACCCAATCTAAACCTACTCTGTTTCAGTTTGAAGCCACTGCCCCTTGTTCTATCACAACAGGCCCTTGTAAAAAGTCCCTCTCCAGCCCTCTTGCAGGCCTCCTTTACGTATGGAAGGCTGCTATAAGGTCTGTCTGCAGCCTATTCTTCTCGAGGCTGAAAATACCAACTCTCTCATCATTCTGTCAGGTAATTAGTAAGGTAACTCTTAATGTCAGGTAATAGTAAGTTAATTTATTAACCAGTACTCATGTTAAAGCACTGCTGAGTTTGTGGTATGTTCGTCACTGCCCAAGCTGGTTGTTGGAGCTTTTCGAAATCTCTGAATTGGTAACTTCTGAAGTACACCTTTATCTCTCTCTTATATGACTTCTGCTTCCAAATGTAGGAGATGTACATTGGCTTTGTCCGTCTTGTACAGCGTAGTCCTCAGCAACCTGCTGAGGTGCACATATGGACAACATTCTGGCCTGTATGGTGGCATCCTGCATTGGTGTGCACCATCCCCTTTGGGCCCAGTAATTGCTTTTGGAAAATAATGTGGTTACACCAGCATGGGGAGAGCGATGATGGATGGCAGTAGATCATCTGATCCACACAGTGCAGACTTGGCTATAGGAATGAAGATCACTGAATTGTGACTTCGGTTTCCATTCACTTGGAGGCATAACTCTCGAAAGCTCTCTTCCCTTGGAAAAATCAACCATTTATCTTACAGCCATGCAAAATTTTATAAAATTATTAACTGCTGATATTTGATGAGAAAAAAAGCCAGGGATTTTCCCTGGGTTTAGTGCATTTAATGCTGTTCTGGTGAAATTACTTCAGATGGAATCCTAATAGTCTAGGATAAAGTCCACTGCAAAAATGATGTCATATGGTTTGGGAATAAAAAGTAGGTGTTGACTTACTTTTTAAAAAAGATTTCAAAGAGAAACAGATCCCTAAGAACTTCTTCTAACTTTGTTTCATGAGCTAGTCAAATAGCACAGAGAGGTGATACTCCTCAGCAAAACAGACAAATGGAGGAGTGGTGATCTGAGCGTGAGCCAGGACATTTTCCAGGTGAGTAGGACAGACAAGCCTAAGGGTAAACTTCACACGGAAGCTGAACCAGATTAAGGGGAAGAGATGTAAGGAGCAGGGCCAGCAGCCACCTCAACACCTCTACCCCATCCACCCCTCTCTCAGCAATAGAGGCCAAATGAGCTTTCTAGAGATGTAATGCCTCTTCATGAGGCAGTAAAGAGAGGACAAGGCTCTTTGGCCAGCCCTAACATTCTGATACTTACTTTTCTCATGCATAAAGCCAGTGCAAGTATATAGGATAAGTAGGTATGTCTGGAATCTGAATCTGAATTATAGAAATCATATAGGAATCTGAATAATAGAAACACATTGAAATTATCCCAGAGAAGAAACATATTCAGTTACCCATTGACAGCCTGCAAATATTTCATATCTAACAGTAGGACAAAGCACTGTAAAAATTCCCTTACGAATGCGAATGTCTGCTCCAATTTGCACTTAAAAGCCAACATCTGATTAGTGTCTGTGTTTTATTAACAGAAGACTGGGACAAAGAAAGCTTCTCAGATATTACCTTTGTTGTACCAGATATTTTTGATAGTATATTGAGGAACAAAACACCACATTTCATTAAAGTCTATGATTCATAAACCCCAAAGGATTTGGCAGCAGTTTATAAACCTAGATGTAATTTTCAGTTTTGCCCATTTTTCAGTCTCTGAAGATTCTTGAAAAAAATACTTTTGATGACCTCTGAATCAACTGGTGTTCACTGATCTGTGTGGGGATGTGTGCTGTTGTACACCAGCTGTGGGGCTCCCTTTGGTATAAGCAGCTCACTTGTTGTGTCAGCAGTTTTCACACTGTTTAATTTTCATAGACTTGGTTACACAACACATTCTCAAACTTTCCAGCTGTGCCTAATGAAAATTCATACTGACACTCATTCTCCTCTCAGCATCCCACTTGCTCTGGTGTTACCTTATTATTTTTTTATTATTCCACTTACAAAGAACCTCAGTGCCCTCAATATATGAAATGTGATATATGTTGAGGATAATCTCCTGTCACTGCAAGGTTTCTCCTCTGTTAGTTCTCTCTGTGTGCTTCATTTCATCTGTTTGCCACCCATTAGAAAGGGTAGTGAAACACTTGGTTTTGATGGGTTAAGTGCTTCATTTTATATAATGTCACTGCATCGGCAGAGCAGTAATTTACAATGAAAAACTTGTTTGGCAATCTCGGGCTTTTTTTCACGGGCTGTCTTTGAACAGATTGTAATTTTCTTGAATTTATTAATTATTCAAAATGTTAATTACTTTGAGGGAATGCTAATGAACAATTTTATGTGAGCATTTGCTATACAGTACTCCACTTTTAGGGCCATTGCTTTCTTGTGCAGGTAAATGAAGGCACATCATGTTTTCCCTGTTTTATTGACAGAAATGCTAAAAAATATCAATGCAGTTTTTCTCAGAGTATAAGAACTTAGTGAAAGACAAAAAGAATTAGAACATTTTCCCTTTAAGTCCTGGCTAGATAAAAGAGTCTTTCTAAGAATAATTTATGAAATAAAGAAGGGAATTGTCAGATTTCTTTTATTTTCTTATTAAATTTTAATTTCTTATAATAACTTGCACAGAAGGGTAATAAGGTATGTGCTTATAGTCCCAGTGGGAGTGTCCAACACTTGTAGGTCATGATTACCTTGTGCTTTAGTGAAAGGTATATTTCTCTGCACAAAATATTCTGAAAATACAGATAACAGTTGTCATCATCTTGCCAATTTCTTTTAAGGTTATTGTGAAGGTGAAAATGACTACTGGCAGTTTCCTGTCCAGAAGAATTGTGTTAGATGCTTATGAGGTTTGCTGGTCTCCTAACACTTGCTTTCTATTTCTATTGAAGCATGAAAAGTTTCAAATCACCTTAAATGATCATTTTGTGGGATAAGGCTCTGAGTTCTTAGACAGCAAGTGGCTTAAAATAGGTGTTGACTTTTAAGTAACTTGAATCTTGAGTAGGAAATATTTTGTAATGCTTCCTTCAGTTTGCTATTGGCTACTTCTGCTTTAAGGCTGGAGAGGGGAGATAAAGGCTGTTGCTGTGAGGAAGAGGTGCATATTGCTTGGGTCACTTATTTAAGTATAGATCCAAATTATGAGTATGACAGAATTGAAAAATCATATTTTAGTTATAATATGCTTGCCATTTTGACAAATCTGAGAAATATTTTGTGACTGACTGCTGCTTGCTGAAGCTTTCCGCTGTGTACCTGAATTGAATCTCTATAAGCATTGTACCTCTACAATGTACGTTGTTCATGGCTTTGAAGAGCTGGTTTATTTATGGAGTTCTTAAAAAAAATTCACTGCTACCCAGACTTTAGAGTAACATGTTGCATGCTGAGGCCCTATCTAGCTGTTTGAGTGAATAAAGAGAACTTTCCTCCTATGGCTCTGCACACATTGAGCTCTAAGTAACAAAGGTTGCAGGCACTGCAGAGGACTGTCAGCTCAGCACAGGAATAGATTGCACTGCAGTCTGCATGAGCTTGTGAGAGCTCCTGTCTGTAGTTTTTTCCCAGTCACTTCCAGGGTTATTTTCCACCAAAGGTCCAGCTTTTGCTTTACTTCTTTTCCCACAACTTTCCACCTCCTGGCTTATGTTTAAAAGACAGCTAGTTCAATGCACTGGATTTCAGCAATGCAGGCCACAACTGGGTTCTGCTCTCCAGGAACTAGCATTGCATTATGTGTCAGCTTTCAGAGAAAGATAACGGTAGAAAATGAAGAAAAAGTTGTACACCTTAAGGTTCCTACAAGCAATAGAAATTAATCTATTTTAAACTCCTTATGTCATTTAAGCTTCTTGGGGAAGGGATTTGTCTCTAAGTCACTGTAAAATATCATGCCATATCCATTCTAGTCTAAAATGGGTAAAAACAATTATCCGTAAGGCTCAGCAGTCATACCAGAAATCTGTGTGGCACTACATATGGTTTGCATTGAAACCTCAGTATCTAGTTCTGCACAGTAGGCAGAGCTAGAAACGAAAACTCATCATTAGTTAACAGTGCTCTGGCAGTTCCTTGGCCACAATTCATAAACAGGCTGAGTTCGATAGGGTTTATTGCAACAAAATATGGAATTCATCTAATTATCTTCAAACTCAAAATTTCCAAATGTAAGCATCTGCATGTGAGCTAAGGGCATGATGCAATAGCTTGACATGTTTCTGAGGCAATCAGACCTGTTTATCTGCTGAGCTGTGTTTATCTGAGCCACCCAACCATGCAGGCTGGGCAACTGTGACCTATGGGAGCCACATGTCCCTCTGGAGCAGCAGGAGCAAGCTGGGTGGAATAAGATAGTGCATCTTAAGTGAATTGCATCGTATGCCTAAGTTTATGGAACTGAATCAACCTGTAGTTATGTAAATTCTCATTGAAAACACTGGGTATTTACTTAGTGCAGAGAAGAGAAGGGTACAGGGCAATTCATTCACCCCAAAATGGATGCCTGTGTGCTTGAATCATATTTTCTCATTTCACTGTCATACTCTTAAAAGTTGTTCAGAACCTCTCCCTCAAATGTCAGAGCTAGGCTGCATCTAGCAGAGGGTAAGAAGTCAGTGTGGGAGGTACAGAACCCTTCTGCCAGCTCCCTAAGGTCTTCTGGATTCACCCAGACTGCCTGACTTACAGCTTTTCAGATACAGAGTGGTTACTAGACTGCAGATTTTACTCTTTCACACATTGCTATTGCAATTTGCCATTATTATGTGTGCCATTCTCTTTTCACACAAAGAATAAAGTGAGTGAGCGGGAACGTGAGGTACACAAATATAAGCATGTACATGAGATTATGGCATACAAAGATTGTTGTCGTTAAAGCTATTTAATAATTTCCATTTCTTTTCTACAAATGCCTCTAGAAATAAAGTTTGTATGAGTTGAATCTTTGTTTGCTAATTCTGGAGCAGAGTCTCTATTGATTTGAATTCCCGCACTGTAAAACCCTGCTTCTTCTGTGCACATATGCCTGGGTCAAATGGAGGTCAACAGATATTTCCTTAAAAAGAACTGGATGGCTTTTTTTCCTCAAAATACATGGAGAAGTTAGCACTCTGAACCTTTTAGAAAAGGACACTAGTAGGAAAGCTACAGGGAATGTAGACTGATAAATATAAAGAAAAAATTCAAGAACAGTGTCTGGCTTTGACATGGGGAAAACACAAGTGGCCAACAGGGTAAGTTTCTGGAATGCACTGAAGTATCAGCAGAGACTTATTCTTTGTTGACCACTTTTAACTTGACTAGATCCTCAAATGTAGTTTTATAGTTTCCTTCCTGGTGTGCTCCCGAATATAAGTACTTGAAGTAAATGTCAGGCCAGAACTAGCTGAAATAAAGCTTCTACGTGCATTGTGTGAAAGAAACCGTAGAATTTGTTCCTGATTCCTTTGTTGAGCTACCACAGCTCATAAAATGTAAAAGGCTAACACATTTCTAATTGACGCACTCCTGGTTACCCTGCAAATGATATGAAGGAATTGAAAAGCTCATGCACAGAGCAATACTTGGTCCTGCACTTGATCACAGACTTCAGTAAAGAGAGAAGGATTATAAACTGTGAAAGAATTCTTTGTTTCACATGGGAAAGTATTTCCTGTTTCACTCATTATACTGAATTTTTCTGCATGAATATTCCCAATGCAGATCTACTTGTTCCTGAGTTCTCATTCATATGCACATTATTAAAATATTTACTTTTTTGTCTATTTCAACACTTCTGATACATTTTATAAATTATTCTTGCAACAGCAATGTTCATTAGAACTACTTTTTAAAGTGGTTTGCTGTTTTATTTATCTTTGGGCATGGGGACTAATACATAACATGCTGTGTTTGAGAAATAGCAGAAAACAGTGGATCCTGTAAACTCACTGCACCTCTGCAGCTGCATTTGATGCTCATACACTCTTGTGTGCAGTTCTTCTTCCACTAAACACACACCACACACTGCATGGATTTCTCTATCAAAGATTGATAGAGAAATCTGTGGGTTGGTGGGGCAAATGTACATCAGTAAGGTAAGTCCTGCTGGAGCTGAAGAGGGAGTGGTGGCAAGCGACCGCTCCTGTCCTGAGGCAGACACTCTGGCAGCCTGATGGGATGCTGCTTCTGGATCACCCCAGGCTCTCTAGGTCTTTGATGCTGTAACAAGCAAATAATAGGGATGTCTCTCTGATACAAACTCATTGATTTCACAGTTTTTTAAGTACTAAATGACTGAGTCACTAGCAAAGGGGGACAAATGAAGTCAATGTGAAGACTCACTGACTTTAGCATTTTGGATAAGTCTCTGAGAGATGTTGGATCACTTATAATTAAGGAAAAGTAAGAGAGAAAGTGCTCTAAAGGAAACCTTACTTTGTAGCTTAAATCTCTAGTAGCTACATCTTTAGTGAAGAAAGTTATCAAAAGCATCAACTGAAGGTTAGCATGAAGACCATTTCCTATAGAGTTACACAGAAATGTTTGCTCATGAAAATAAGAGATAAGCTGGAAAAAATACCCCACCTAGAATTAGAGGAAGATAACTGGAGCAAATCCCTGCAAACGAGAAAGTTTAGAATGTCCTGGTTACAGCAAAAATGAACATCAGACAACTTCCCACTTCTCAGAAGAGGCACTACGTACATATTTGGAAATATCCATGTAGCACAATCTACCTCATTAGAAACAACTGAACTGAATTGACACAGAACTATTTTACCTTTTCTAGTGTCACCTTCAATGTCACCTAATACAGCATAATTAAATGCAAATGAAATTGTTGTTTGGGAGAACACCCTGTTGTTTCTGGTAATGATCAGTTAGAAGGTGTGCTTGTGTGGAGAAGCCAGAAAGCTGTTAATTACATCTCTGTATGAATCAAATGCAGCTTCTAAGAGTAAAGGGAGCCCAAAGACGATCAGATTCCTGCTGTTTGCCTTGTCAAGACTGCAGCTGTGGAATGTATAAGCAGGGAGAAAGTCATCAGAGATCAATTTGCAACAATGCTAACAAAGCATCAAGAACCTTCTGAAATCTGCAGAAGTGTTTTTAAAAAAAGGTCTGAAAAGCTTTTATAGAAGATGTTTAACAGTTTTAGCACAGGAAGTGAGTATCTTTATATATAAGGACACCTAAGATCTTGGGGCTTAGAAACTGAGAAGAACTGACTTCTGTCTTAGACTGTCTCCATATTTTACAATGACCTTAAAATTTAATAGGTTGATCCTAAATTAGTCAGTAAAAGCCAAAAGACCAGACCAGTAGCTCTGTACATTTGAATTGCTCCTTAAGTGTTACTTAACAAGAGTGAAAATTTAGCAGTATATAGACCTTATGTTACACTCTTGCACAAAATGATTTTTTCCTTGAAGCCCATAAAATATTTTGCTATTACCAGGCAAAAAATCCTGTTTACCAGTCAGACGAGCCCATTCATTACATTGATTATATTATACTTTTAACTACCATTTCCCCCTCAAAAAAAGGCCATGAGGACTGTTACAGTGCATGTGGCACAGTGATGAAACTGAAGTATTTGGAAAGGCTCTGGATTGAGAGAGCGCCCAGCCAGCTCCTCACAGACCTGCCAAAGAGAAGTGGCTTCTGCAGAAATAACCTACTGGAAACTCTACAGGTTGTGTGGCATGTACACGTGGCTGTATGCTTGGAGACCTTAGTAGTCAGGGCAATTAAGAAGTCTTTTAAACAAGATCTGAGCCCTGCCATGGTAGGGTTTTGACCACCACACAGACTTTAAAAAGCCAAATCTGCCAGAGAAAATGAAGGAGGTCAAATTTGCTGTAGGTCTTCTTCTGAACAAATACATATAATTGCTTGTTTCAGCAACTATGTGGGAAGACTGTCTAAAGCAATAATTTCTGTAGAGGAACATCATTATAGCAGGAAGAGATTAAATCCAGCTCTCTTGACTTCAAATCATCTAAAGGCTAGACACTGCATATAAAGGAGGTGGACAGGCATTCTCTAAAATCAAAGCAGAAAGATATAAGCCCTCCCATGGCAGAGTGATTCATTGTGGTCTGAAGAAGTCTTCTGAGATAAATCAAATGAGTTGCCTCCTGGGAGACACCTCTCCACTGATAACAGAGGAAACCCAGATAACAGATCAGATACTGAAAAGCATGAGTCTAAAATTAAGTGTCTGAAATCCTACCTTGCATGAACAAAGACTGTGTTTTAATGGGAATTAAGACACAACATAGACACGTGATAAAATATAAAATATAAATGAGGAGAAATAAAGGATATTTCACCTAAGAAACAAGAATTAAGAACTAATATACTTAGAAAATCATGAGCATGCAGCTCATCAAGTAAATATAGAGTAAAATATACAAATAAGAAGAGTACATATGCATACACTATTCATATACACAGTATTTTAGTATGATAGAAAACCATCTTACTTCCAGTGAATTCTGCTTTCTTGGTTTTCTTATTCACTGGCTGGAAGCTGCCTATCCAGGGCAAAGTTGTGGAGGAGGCTGCAGTGTTCCTACTGTGCAGCACCTCTCCCTACTCCCAGTGCTCGCACCTTGGGGGAGCATCTCAGCTGAGGTCTTATGTCAACACTGCCATGGCCTCAGCCCATGCACCAGTTTACCTGGATCATTAATTTGTGATCTGGTTACTGCTAGACAGGCTTTGTGGATGGAAGCTGCTTCATACCTATTGTCTCTGACATTACTTGCCACTTATAATTTCCCTTTACTCAGGTTCCTATTAGCGTGACTTATGTCAGCTTAGGCTGTTATATCACATAACCTTAATGTAACCGTCTCTATGGAGACCTATACAGCTCAATGCACTGTAGAGGCTATCTGCTATCCACACACTAAATGTTTTTTATGTTTATATCACCTATGTGTAGCCCTCTTGAATAATTAATTTAAAATATTTTATGGAAAATTTCAAATAAAATATTAGAATTTTATTAAAATTCCTTTTTTCCTTCTGAGTAGGCAAATTCATTAGAAAAAAGGGATAAACACTGGCATGTTCATTCAGGGGAAAAATTTCAGATCGTACATAGGTGATTAGCTGTTAATGTGAATGGCTGGTTTAATTCCCTTGCTATCACACTACAAAATTACCCTTGACATGATCTTCTGTAATGTGCTAAGCATTATTTTATAGACTGAATTCTAAAATTCTAATGAGTTTTGTTTGGTGAGACAGACTGTGAAAAGAGAAAAAGTAGGCACCTCTTTCCCATGCATGATTTCTTCTGTTTTCTTCTTGAGGTAATGTCTGGATTGTCATTTTTTTGTTGCTACTTCAGTACATTAAAAATAAGCTAATGCAGCATTAACTAAGCACTAATAGGCCATTAAAGACAAACTTTTATACTGAAGAAAAGAAAAAACATTGTAAATGTAAATATAAGTCAATTTTATATGCATGAATTTTTGCTATCTGATGCCATTTGTATTAATAATTAATACATGTGTTTCACTGGGATCTTATCAGCCTCAATAGATAGCTGTAATACTTGGCTGAGTATTACTTCTTTTCTTTGCAAATGGTGCAAGAACCCAAGACAACTCTGGGCATTGCTTTATCCTCTCCTGCTGACTACCTGGCAAGAAGATGGACCCCACCGAGAAACGATGCTGGCAGAACCGCAAGTAATCCAGCAGCAAACAGTCATCAAACTGTGTCCTGCTGTCCAAAGCTCTTAGAATCAGCATGACAATCAGCAAATGTTTTCTTCTAGTTAAGGGCATAGACTAATAGTCCCAGTGCCTTATTCAAAATGCACATACAGGCACAGCCATCCTGGGAAGTTCATAACCTTTTAAAGAGACCCAACACACAATCCTTTTGCAAGTACAAAGGTAAAGTTCTGTGTGGGTCTCATTCAACTAGCTTTCTTGCTCCAGTGTTCATCATGAAATGCCAGAAATGTAGGCTGGAAGGACCCTGGGTATCACACAGTTACCTGCCCCCTTGAGGCAGGACTACCACACCAAGGTGATCAGGTCACACATGGCTTTGTTGAGGGCCTTTTGGGACAGAGGGTCTCAGCCCCCTGAGCAGCAGACCCCATATTACATATTACATATTCTCCACATCTGAGAAATGAAGGTTGTTCTGTGAGGTCACCTCTAGCTGAATGTCAAAGTGCAATTCTGTTTTATAAGGAAATATGCCCTTTATTGGCCATTTAAGGGCTATTTTTAGGGATTAATTTCCAAACCAGAGCTTCAGTGAAAAACAGTGAGTCTCCTCTTAGTGCGGGAGTCTCTTGTTAGGTTAATCATATGTGTCCCTTACAAATAATGTGCATGGCTATAGCTAGTAGTCCTGTCCCTTTACTCACCTTTGATCACCCTCTTTTGCCAGGGAATATACAAATTAATAAAAAGCTAACTTCTTGTTTACGATCACTGATAAACCTTTTGGGAAAAAAGGCCTTATTCTCCTTTTCAGCAAAGATGAGGACCATTTTAAGGTCCTAATTGTACCAGGAGTTGTATTCTTATATACACTTCTTACACTTTTTATATACCAGACAGTCCACTGAAATCAGAGGAAATACTTGCTGTGCCTAAACTTACAAATGTACCATGCTTTTATCAGATCTGGACTTGTAGCAGATATAGTGTGAGAGATTATCTTTGAACTTATCCATCTGCACAGCTGACAAGAGGAAAAGAGAATGAGAATAGATGGTTCATATGGTGTCTTTCATCTCCTAAAACAACTCTCCAGATAATTTCCTAACGAGAAAATCTGTCTGAGCTGTTGCAACTACATAAGATATTGCATTTGTCTTTGGTATAGATAATCCTGATAATAATATTTGCTTGTAGCAAAATGCCATAGTAAAGCAGGGGCATGATTTCCATTTGTCTTTCTCATATTGGGTTCTTTTTCTGGTTTTTCAATCCTTTCTTTCAGAGAGGAACTGCTCACATAACTGAAGTCCAAGACACATTTTCATTTTTAGTCTACTGATTTGATGATTCAGTTGCTTGCCTTCTCTACAGTCATGTGGATCTTTATTACAGAGAGTTATCAAAATGTTTTGTGTTAGCATTTAAGTGCCAATATGTGCATATGTACTACATAACTGCAAAGAGGCAGAAGGGATTTTATTTTCTCACATAAAGAGTGAACAAGACATCAGAACAAGTTTCTTCCTCAAGTCAGTTTTCAATGTTAGGGTCAAATAAGATTTTGGTCAAAATCAAAGCACAAAAACAACTAGTTCATTATTCGTGCTTGCCCACCAACATTCTGCCTAGTCCTAAATGGGAGACAGGCCTGGCTCAGTGCTTGGAGGCGACACAGTTTTGAAGTGGATTTGATGCAGCAGGATCAGGATCCCCACTTTTAGATCTTTACAGATCTAAAAGCCTCATCGAACAGATCCTTTGATTATAGTTTTCTCTATTTATTGCCTATATTTAATTGGAATGATCTCTGGTGAGCCAATACTTTCAATTTAGAATGATGTTCTGATAAATGTTTTCTCATCTTTGAAATATCATTGTAGTAGAAACATTGTTTGTGTCTGAAATATGCCATTTTAACTTGTGGTGCATTTGGAAATTAAATCTGCTCCTGTGTCCCATCAAGACTGGAGCAGATGATGTTAAGTGCTCTCATTTTTCTACTCCTTAAGATATTTTTATCTGGATGCGTCATTAGGTATTCTGGTCACTCCTGTTACAGATGCTGTTATGAATTTCGCAGGAAAAATGTCAGTTGTGAAATCTCTCTGTGACAACCATTTTCATTGCATGACATGTTTAAATCATCACATAAATATGAAAACCTGGCAGGGTATTTGAGGGGTCATGTAGTCCGCCCCTGATCCAGACTCAGTTCTGCCAAGTTTTCCCTGGCAGAGCTTGGTCTAAACTGCCTCTGAGATCCTCCCATGTCCATGCCTGCCACCCTCATGACTTGCAACTTCCCTGGCAGACAGACAGCCCTGGTGCTAAGTTATTTGAAACCTCTTGTTTAACCTAAGCAGTCCATGTGGCACTTTTTAAGACCCTTTCTTCTTATCCAGTGTTCTGTTGTCTGCAGAACAGTTCTACAAATGTCAAAGCTGTTACCGTATTTCTCCTCAGCTTTCTCTTGCCTAAGCAGACCCAGCAGCCTCAGTCTTTTCTCTGAGATTGTGGACTCTTGGCCTTTATGTTGTTGCTTCTACCTTGGTTTCTCTTAAACTGATCCCATCCTTCTTAAAGTAGAGCTGAGATGTTAGCAGTAACAAACAAGGCAGAACATGTCTTCCATATAACTCCTCTGTGCATCCTGCTGTGAAGCTGCATTGTCATGGCAGTGCAACACCACAACCCAGGTCATCCTCACCCAAATGCTCTTGTGCACCCAGAGCCTTTAATAAAAAGCAATTGTTTGGTCCACCATTTCCTATCTTGTATTTTTGATACCTAAATTATCTATTTCAGATCACTCAATTTTTCAATATAATTTTGAATTCCTGTTGTGTCTACCAGCTTCTGTCCTGTGAAAGACACCTATATTGCCTAATGTCCAAAGCATTAAATATTGAATAATACCAGACCCAGGAGAAACCCTAGCAGAGACTTACTCATGCTTTTCTCTAGAAGTGTAGTTTTCCTGTCACTTGCACAACAATTTAATATGGTTTCCAATAAAACTGTTTCATTAACTTGCTTATGACACTCCCCTGGGAAGCAAAGTCAAAAGTAGCGCTACAGCTAATACACAGAAAAGTACTGTTTCTTCCCTCATTCCCTATCTATATACAAGATTAAATGTTTTTGCCCTTAGCAGGGTACTATGTTTTTCTGTGCCTTCATGTTCTGGCAAATGTTCTTTCCAAATATTTTTTCTATTCCTTATTGTTGTTACCTCTGCCTTGGCCTTTCTGATTTTGTCCTTGTAGGTTTGTGCTAGTCTTACATGTATCTTCCTGGTAACTTGACCTACTTTCCATGCTATTTAATTTTCAGGTCACTGAAAAACTCCTGAGTCAGCAAAAGTGGTGTCTTACTACACTTCCTGTCTCTCCTTCATAGGAAATAAACCGTGATTGTCTTTTTGAGGTTATTTTTTTAAGAACTTCCTTTAAACTTCCTTTTTCGTCCTGTGTTTCTTCTCTCTCAATTCTCCAAGTTGACTGACGTTTTATTTCTTCAAATCCCTTATTTTTATTTTACTGCTTTCATTTATTCTCTTGCTAGCTGTAAGGAGTACGGTTCTTTACGATCCCTATCACAGGGCTTCGCTCCTCCCTTCACTCTCCAGACCAATCCCTCTTATCTTGGCAGAAACAAGATCTAAAGGAGCCTTTCCTTCTCTAAGAACCACATAGTAATCTCCAGTGCAGCAGGATTGCTTCTCCTCTTCTTTTGTGCTCACAGCAGACAGACACAGCCACTATACACACCTCAGAAACGCGTCTCTTCATCTCCACCTGCCCAAAATAAATCATAAATGTATCATGTCCCTTTACTTATCAAAACAGTCAAGTAATAATTATGATTGAATGAAATTTTTATTCAATTAGTTTTTCATGTTCCTTATATTATCATACAGACCTTCAAGGTAGTCATCCCACTCTTTTCTTTCTTGTCCCTTCTCATTCCTGGGGGGCTTTATTGCTGTCTTCAGGACGTGCAGTATTTTCTATACTAGTTGGCTCAGGCTGTGCCTGATAATGTTCTCACTTCTCTGTGTGAGATGTACCATTTTTCTTCAAGTATTACTGCCTCCTCAGTGGGAAGCTGCAGTCTTTGCCAAGTCCTTTCTCCTGGCCACCTCATCCTCTCCAAATGCTGATTTCTGCCCTGGCCTTTGCCCTCAGCTAGAGGTGCTGGTGAGAGCCATCCTTACCCTCCTCCCCGAGTCCTGCAGCAAAGTGCTCATTCTGAGCTTTCCCAGGGGTTTGTTTAGTGGGAGAGGTTTTCTAATAGCCCTGATCCAGGCTCTCAATGTGTACTGTCCCTTTTGGGATGCCAGGTTAGATCTGCAAACAGACATTTTTGTCACCCTCATCCTCCTTTGTTGGCAGGATGCCAGCGTTGCATATCTTAAACTAACAAAGGATGACTGTTCTCAACCCTTACTAGTGGTGCTTATTCACTCGGTACCAAGACTGAGCCTGTATAACTATGCACATAGGTGCAGAAGAATCTTATTAAAGTACAACAGCACAATAACACCATAACTGCACTGTACCCTCCCAGATTTCATCAACACAAGAGTAAATGTAAATTATCCAAAGTCAAAAATTAATGCGAAATTATGAACTTATACCTAAAACTCATCTGAGTCTAGAAAAATGTCAACTTTAGAATTACTTTTAATAAAAAACAATCTGTGCTACTAAATACCCTGGAAGTCATAGGTGAGAACAAAACTGTTCTTGTTACAAAGTTTGAATTTCATTTTAACTCACAAAGTATTGAACACTTTTTGACCCTGTTTCTGAAAAATCTCAGATCATATGAGAATTCAAAACTTTATTAAAAATGGATCAAATCCCTCAGAAACAAAACCAAAAGTTGAAAGACCTTTGATTTGGTTTTTTGAGTTTGTTTTTTTTAATGGTGTCATTTGAAAGTGAATTTTGTGACTAATGATTTTGAACTGTTTGGATTTGCCACAGTGCCAAGTAATTGTTGCAAATGTTTGCAGGATTTAGACCATTAGTTGAAGTGCTCCATTCTGTCATATTTTCTTACCTGACTACCTGAGACAAATAGAGAAATAAAATAAGGACAGTGAATAATCAAGACACATGTCAGCATTGTGAAGCTAAATTAATCTTAGTGGCCACTTACTGGACAGCTGGCTGTGAAAGCAGAATCCCTCGACAGGGGTTTAATGTAATGTTATGATCAGAAGTAATTCAGACTTGTCATGGTGCTGAATTGGACCCATCATTTAACTGTATATACTACAGAAATACAGAAATGCATTTCTCATCATTATTCATCATCGTCCTCATTTTCACTTGGAAAGTATCAAGCTATTTAGATTGTTAGTCAAATAAAAAAGAGGTATTTTTATCGCTGGCTTGGCCACTGGTATTTTATTAGCCAATAGCAGACTTCTCATACCTTAAATAAACAAAATGCCATGCTCAGGGGAAATCCACTATATTGAAGTGAAAAAAAAATGACTCTGTAATGTTCCTAAATTTCCCCAAGTTCTAGAAATTTGCAAAGGGAAGAACTGTAACACCAAAATATTACTGCAGCATTTCAAAGTCAGGATGATCTAACTCCAATTTTAAAATTATTTTAAATTATTTTTTCATTTTGTTCTTTGCCTCACTATAATAGAATAATTACTGGAGGTGTTCATTTGCATGAAGAAAGCTTTTTAGGCAACATGGAATTGTACAGGGCTTTAAATTACATTTCATTTTCTGAGAAGAGGAACAGTTAATAGCTGTAAGGACTTCCATGTTGTTTCTGTGATTACAGACATGAACCTCACATGGATGGAGAGAAAGAATTTACTTGTTCTTATTTTCATGGGTTGCCTCTTATTCCCAATGGAAAAAAGCATGACAAAGGGAAACTGACCAGTTTTTCACCTCTGCCCTGCTTGGCTGGAAGAAGGTGACTATGTAGCATAAGGAGAAGCCTGGTCCCTCCTAAGGAACAGAGCAGAGCAAAGTGGAAAGAGCAACACTACAAGAAATTGCTTCTTTTAAGTGGATAGATTCGATGGCTCCTTCAACTGCCCCAGCATGTGGCAGTTCATTTCGGAGCTGGGCACAGCTACTGTAAAAAATCACAACAGTCTCTGCAGCACCTGCTGCAGTTGTTTATATGGAATTAATAATATTAGAAAGCACTCACAATAAAGATGTAGCTTTTATTGTGACTTAGCAGCTCAGTACAAGGAGAAACACCAGTTCAGTGTGAGAATCAGCTCTCCCAAGAACAAATGCTCTGTATTTGGAATAATAGTGCAGACTTCTCATGATCTGGCATTCCTCATATGAGAAAAGGGTTCTAATTCTTACCTTTTCACTGTTCTACACTTGTCTCTCCCCACTGACAGTGGAGTTGTTTTTTACAGCTTTTGACACTAACATCCAGGTTTGGGGACAGCACCTACTCTGGTGGCAGCCACATCTCACCACTACTCATGCAAGTTAGGTTACAAATTTGCCTTCTGGTACTGGGTCTTAAAATCACAGAAATTGTAGAATTGGTTAGGATGGAACAGACCATGGAGATCATCAAGTTCAAACATACTCTTGTTTAGGCCAAAGGACAGGCCCAAACAACTCAGGATGTTCACCAAAAATGGAAATTTGTCATAAAGTCTGCCTCTTCATCATCTACTACCATGCTGTTTTTCATTATTTAGATGGGCAAGGCAGATTGCAGGCCTGTTTAAGGCACTGAGCTGACAGGTACTTGTGTACCTTTGTCAATGCTAAGCAGCTGGCATCACTGTGGATACCAAAACCTGATGCAAGGATTGACAAATATGTACATGTAGGAGTGAACAGTGATAACTTTTTTTGTTGTTGTTGTTTTTAATTTTTATTTATTTATTTATCCAAAGACAGCAAAACACTGGAAGTCAGAACTGTGACCACCTGGTCAACTGAGCTTGGGGCTCTGAGCAGCTGAACAGCAGTGGGAAATAAGCAAAATTAGCTCAGATTTGGAATCTTGTTTCTAAAGACAGTTAACATAGAAACAATGAATCATGTAATATGCTGACTATCAAATTCTTACTGGGTTAGACTTTGGTACTTAAACTTCTAAGCAGTTTCACTAAGTACAGAAGAGCAGCTGGAGAGATTTTGACACAAGGGAAGATACTTCAATGTCCTGATAAATATGAAAAATGCTTTGAAAAATGCTCTGCCATTGTGTCTGTTTATCATATCTCTTTGGACACTTGAAGGTTACATGCAAACCAAGCCATAGCAAAAAAATCATAAACCCTATATAAAGTGAAGCAAAAGCTGTGCAAAACCAGGAGAGGGGAGAAAAGAAAGAGAGGCATCTGCTCTGCAAGTCCCTGCCCAAGAAGACTAGAGCTGAGCACCTTTCCAACCCCAGCACCTCTTCTCACCATTGCCTTCTGCAAGAAGTCTGCCAGCCTGGGGAGGACAGAAACTAGCCATGCCACTCATGTGAGTTCTGAAAAACCTGTTCCTGCATCCTTACCATGTTCCTGAGAGCCAAAGTTGCTGACTGCCGAGACAGGAATCGTGACTTTGCACTGCCCAGTGGCTGCCCAACTGGAATTAGGCCAAAAACATGAGCAGCAGGAACCATGCATCATGGCTGCATGTCAGAGACTGCATTCTAACAAGCTGCCAGACCCGTCCTGAGGCCAGAGATAACCATCACAAGTGGTAGAGAGGTATATAAAAAAAAGAAAGGCAGAAACTTCATCCCAGTTCTCCCACCCAACTCAGCAGAAAGGTAGAAAATGTGGTGGTGAAACTGTCCTATTCTTTTAATGTAACCTTAACTTTTTCCAACTCATCTCTATTTTTCCTTTCTTTTCTCTTTGCCTCTTTTACAATTAATAAAATAAAATATTGGGGTTTGGTATCAACATATAACTTTGTTTGAGTTATAATCTCATTTTGGGCAATATTCAAACCTGAAGTTCTTTCCACAATCCACAGAAAGGCATCTTTGATCCTTTGTGATTAAGAGGATTGTAACAGATACTTCTTCCATATTTTAATGAGAAAATAGGATTCTCACCGTGATATTGCTGTTACCTCAACATGCTGTAGTTAAACTCGCATGCCCAAGGCTACAAGAATTAAGTGGGTTTTTTGGTCCGCTGAAGTTAAAGCTAAAACAGGAACACCTTTCTCCATCCTCATTTACAGCAATAGCAGGGATATCAGAGGGACCATGACAGGGAGCGGATGGCAGCACACCTCTTGCTGTAGGCATAGCTGATGCAGGTGAGCATGACATAGACACTGCAATTTAGCACCACTGTCATCCCAGCCTTACCTGCCCCACCAGCACCTGCGGAGCCAGAGAGGTAAAGCTGCTGCATCCAGGCACAAACAAGCACAGAATTCAGTGGGGAAAAGTACAAATTCCTGCTCGATCCCAAATTTAGTATTTCTAGAAAAAAAGGATTTATACCATGATGTCTTTTTTTTCTTCTCTAAGATGTAGCTCTTAACAGATGGGGATGAACAGTTTGGAATTAACCTGTATTCTGCTGAATTTCTGGATGACTTTTTACACTCCTATGCTCTGGACCACATCCTCACCATTCACACTTATTGGGAGGTAGTTTTGGCTGCTCAAACAATTGTTGCTAAAATTTGATTTCAGCTATTGATGCTGTTTCTTCCAAGCCATCAGATGTCAGCATTTCCACAGCCTGCCTACTGGCAAGAAGTGAGTGACTAGAACTCAGAGGTGTCACACCTCAGGCTCAAGTTTGTGATTAGCCTATGGAAAATGAAAACATGTTTCAAGAGCTGCAGGTTTGTCAAACATTTCATTATCACAGTGGATAAAACACTTAAGAAGTAATTGCAGTGAGCAAAATACCTACAAAGAGGCTAACCACTCCTCAGGCCCATTGTGAGCCCATGTCATGAGCTAGGAGGTCTGTCTTCCCATGAGCAGTTGTCACCAGAAGGACTTAAGTGTCACTGAAAGAAAAATTGTTTATGAGCATCTTCCATTTGCTGCTTGTGCCCTGATTGATGGATTAAACTGGAAATTTATATACCTATGCAATTTATTTTATTCAAATAATACCATTGCCATCTTGTTAGTTTAAGTAAGTAGACTAATAATATTCTTCCTTCTGACTGAAAATGAGAAATGGGCAGTGCTTGGTTACTCCTTGAATGGCACATTGCATTGTGATGGCATGTTAGCTTAGAGGTTGTGCTCAGGTGTAAGGATGATTTACTTTACATTTAGGATAATACAACTTTTCTATTCACTCGGTGGTTTTCACTCATTTCTTGATATATTTTAGGTAGTCAGTTTGTAATGGACATCTGCTGATGGGTGTCAGAGGTGAGTGGTACCATGCAGAGAGGAATCATTCCCTTCATCAGGCTGCAGAGGCACTTGCTTTTGGGGGCAGAGTATTCATACTTCTGCTCACTGTTGCTGTGAGCCATGTGAGAACCAGTTTTCTCCCTGGGACTAAGGATTTGCTCATTAGATAGCTTTCAAATAGCTCTCATTGGCCATAATGCCCTAAATAGCTCAGGATTTGACAGGGCACCAGCTGTGGGCTAGCTATAAGTCACAGCCTTATCCACCCAAACTGCAGCTCACATGAGGCCAAGCCTGATCTGCTCCTCACATCCTTTGGGTGCATCCATGCCCTCAAGGGCATGCTATGTCTGAGCTGGGGACATTGACCCTGGGCAGAACAGAGGAGAGTTTGGTACTGCTGAGCAGACTCAGGACTCTCTGGAGCCCTCTGTTCCCTCTGGAGCTGGGAACAGACACTTCCACATCTAGCAGTCTTAAATCAGGTCTCCTGGAGCAGGGACATGAGGCTTTCACCCCAGCCTTCAGCTGTAGCACTGAGTACTGCAATAATCACTCAATGGGTTTTGATGTACATGTCCTTGCTTTGAAATTTGTCCTGATTTTTCAGATGAGTTTTTTCCCTAACCTGGCCTGTTACTGGACAGTGCAACTAGGTTTTCATCATGCCTTGGGTGAGCTGAACAGCTCAAAACTCACCTTTAATAAGTTACACTGAAATGAGCTATATTTTCTATGATTGTCTTATAAAAAATGAAGAGAAAGGACTTGGGTGTTTCTTCTAGCAAAAACTGATGGTGGTAAATGATTTCGCTTAACAGCCAAGGGAGAAATAGTAATGATTCTGTATGTCAAGTTAAGTGGTAAAAATCAGGGAGGTTTGGGCCAGATGGCAATTCTTCTAAGGAAGAAAAAGCAATGAAAAATATCCAATTTAGGGAAGCAAAGAGACAGAATACAGAAAAGCAAATTCAATCTCTCTCCTTCAGATGAAAGTCCTGGAGTTAGATAAGAGATTTCTTCCAGATATATATAATCAGGATCTGTGCAATGTTGTAATTTTCAGGTTCTTTACAAAAAATAATTCCCTCTTGTGTCTTTATTTATAACTAGAGTCAGACACACCAAGTGGCACTAAAGATCTAGTCCCTTTGTTTTTTATTCTTTTCTACATTGCTTGATGATAGTGATTGATGGATAATGAGGAAGCTTATTGTTGGCCAACCAATAAACATATACGAGTTACATTTTCAAGAGAAAAGAAGATGGATGATAAGAGGTGAATCAGTTAGAACACTCAAGAAAAACAAAAGCAAGCAAACAAGACACAGAGCCAGTGAGTGATAGCCCTGTTAACTGCAGTCAGAGATACAGGAAGAAAAAATAAAAAGAACTACCATTCACAAGGAAAACATATATCTTCTCGGAATGGATCAGCAGCTTTTAAATGATCAGTTAGCATTTGAAATTTCAGATCATGAGATGTTGACAATTAAAACTATGTTTTGCCTGCCAAGATGTCAAATGCTGCTCCTTGGGAGTCTGACTCATTAGATAATTATTTGAGCCACTTGGTTTCAGTGAAATTGCAAGCACAAAAGAGGCTTGGAGCTCAGCAGAGACATTAGCTGTTAGTGGAGTATGACTTTCAGTTTGATTTCTGAACGCAATAAGAAATCATTGGCCTCCTTCTTTGCAGCTTTTATTATGTTCCTAATTGGCGCCAAGTAACAAGTGATTATGAATATGCCTCCTGATCTCTTTCCCTTTATTGGTTA
Organism: Sclerurus mexicanus; assembly: GCA_013396755.1. Taxonomy (NCBI): domain Eukaryota; kingdom Metazoa; phylum Chordata; class Aves; order Passeriformes; family Furnariidae; genus Sclerurus; species Sclerurus mexicanus. The sequence goes on from VWZF01006637.1 coordinate 1,271,176, forward strand.
TAAACATGCTGGGAGCCTGTCTGTGTGCAACCCAAGCCAAGAGCAAGGAAATTGAAAGGTGACAGGCTACCATCTCTAACATGCTGGTACCATTACTAATGGTGTATTCAGGTTGAATGGAATAAAAGATAATCATACAATCACAAATCATTCAGGTTGGAAAAGACCTCTAAGATCATTGAGTCCAACCATTAACACAGCACTGCCAAGTCCACCCCTAAAATACGTCCCTAATGCCACATCTACCAGTCTTCTAGATACCTGCAAGGTTGGTGACTCAACCATTTCCCTGGGCAATCTGTTCAAGTCATTGATAACCCTTTCAGTGAAGAAATTTTTCCTAATACCCAAACTAAACTTCCCCTGGTGCAACTTGAGGCCCTCACCTCTCATCTGATCTCTTGTTACCTGGGTGAAAAGACCGACACACATCTTGCTAATATAATGTATATACTAAGGGACTACAAAAGAAGAAACTTTTTCTATGACAAAAGGAGGAAGAGTTAACCATCTGAACTGTCTTGCCAGTTCTTATTTTGTCAGTGCTGGTTTATTAGTTACCTTCTACACCAGGCCTTGGTATAGCATTTGTGATGCTGTATCTAGACATTGCGGCATCACAGGTGACTTGCACTTTTACAGAGCATAGCAACATGTTCAAAAAATCTCCAAAACCACTGCAAACTCACCAGTCCAAAAGAGATAGGCTTCAACACTTTGGACATTTCTACAAAACCTTAGTTTCAGAATGTTTGAATTTTCTACTTAGGAGTGGGGAGTGTGGGCTAATCAGGATAAGGATTTAGCTCAGATATCACCCGACCTTTGAAGCTTTGAGCCTGCAAATGCTTAATTGAACACACAGCTTCTATTTGAGAAGTTTAGGTACCTGCAAACACAATTATTGTAGAGACAAAAGCTATAAACTCTTTGGTTAGAAGTGTCAGTCTATTTGTAGAAATAACCTGCAAAGGTCTCTCTGTCTCAGCCTTACAGGTAACACGTGGTGCTCTGATAAAACTGTTGGCAAACACTGCTGTTTAATGGCTGAGCTCACAGACCCCCTCGTCCCACCTGGAAGGTGTGCTGGCTGCATCTGTCTGTGCCTTCATCTTCTTCTGGGTCCACTCAGTATATGTGGATGAGCAAAATGTGCCACTCTCCCCCAAATGAATAATCTCTGAATTGTCTGGACTGCCTGTAATGTTGATAAAATACAGCAGACACTGTTCTTCTTCTACCCGGCCTGCAGGAATGTACTGAACTTCTCTGAAAACAAGACCTAACTGTGGATGTTTATTCAGCTCCCTCTTCCCTCTCTTATTGGAAAGCACACTGAAAGAAGGACATTCAAAAATAAGGGTCAAAGGAAATTAAAAGAAGTTGAACTGAATTAAACAGCTCTGTGTGATATTTAAGAAACTGGAAATAGCAAAAGATAATAAACATAGACACAAGCACATACAGACACATACATGTAGAAATTATTTTAAAACTCAGTAAGACCCTTCCCCAGTGTTATTCTGCAGTATGTTGAAAACATTGCAATATTACTGATGCTTAGAAGCTGAAGAGCAGGCAGATTGTCTTCCTCTCAGTGCCAGTTGCACCAGCTGTGCAAGTGGGCTTTCTGTAATCCCGCATCAAGATAATGCACTTCTAATCTTACCCTTTAAATGTGACTTCTGAAAAAGGACACTGCATCCCCTCCCTGTCACTGCATTTTTGCAAAGAACCATGTTCTTAATTTCATACTTCAAAATTACTGTGTTGTCCTGAGAGAGCCATTGCATCCAGATGATCTTAATTTTCTAACACAAACTCATTATTTTACAGAAGCAAAGATACAATTGCTTCACATGTATAATAGAATTACCTAAACATGAAAATATCCCTCCAAACTGAAAATTAATTATGATTTCTTCTTTCACATGCTTTAAGCACCAGCCCTCATAACCTGGGTCCCAGGATCATTTTACGCATGTTAAATCGGTATTTTCTCAGAAGAGATTAAGCCCTAAACCTGGTTTGCAGTCCTTAATGACAGGATTAGTCATGCTGCTTTAATGAATTTCTTACCTGTGTAATGACAGCAAGATCAAGATACTAATTTGTTTTTTTATTCAAGAGGGATAGTAGCAATATCTCAGATATTCCAAAACCCCATTTACCTTATATCTATGCAGCTATCCATACATGTAACCCTTGAATTTGTACATTGGACATCCCCACACCCTTGCTGATCTGTACACATGGGGAACACTTACAGCTGAGATCATGTTACTGCCATGAGCCTTGGGAGCATTATCAACCTAGTATGCCCTGATCCCCTGGGCTACTCCTATCCAACTTGATCCCTGCTAATAACCAGTCCCTTCAACATCTCTGATGGTCTAAGCCTCCAACCAATATGCAATAAGGTAAGGGGACTGAAGAGTAGCAGATTATTTTCAGTCTCAAAAACCCTTTGAGGCTTGTGAGGTGGACATCCAAACAACCTTGTTTCAGTTTTAAAAATGAAGATGTGAAAAGAGATCTTTGCTAAAATGTATGGAAGTTCAGTTAGACTTGGAAAAGAAAGTTTCTCATCCCAAACTTTTGATGGATTGTATCTAAAATGTTATTTTCTGTTGCCGAAATTTGAAATTCAGTTAAATTAAGAAAAAGTGTGTGATATGAAAACGTAATGCTTAGAACTCCAGAGGTGAAAACTGGTCCAAACAAACAGGCTCATGGTTACATTTCCAAAATATTTTTTTATTGTCAAAATAGGCCAACAAGGAAGCTGCTTGTACAGCCCAGGATACCTGACCCAGCATAAGGGCACTGTTGCTATGTGCAGCTGTTTTCTGATGTCAAGGGCTTCCCAAAGCACCTTTAGAAATATAAGGCAATATTGATTCTATCTACAGTAAGAGCCCAGGCACGAGGGCCATCACCAGATGTGCCAGCAAAAATGCAATTTAAAGCCTATCAAGTAACCTTTCATTTAGAGAGGCTGAAAATTACTCCCAGCCTTTTTGTAGGCTGCAAATTCTTGACATGCAACCAAGCACAAAAGGATTCTATATGAACAAGGTACAGATGTGCACAGTTAATGTGTATGAATGATTGAAACCCTTGACTCAGCCACTAGTTTTTCCTGGGCAGCAGAGAGCTCTGCCTGGATCAGCAACAGCACAGGGAGCGCAGCAGTCAGAGCTGCAGCGAGTACAGCCGATTGCTGTCTTGCCAAGGGTCCAGAGGGAAGAAGTTGTAGCTACCCAGAAAACCCGGTTAATTCCTTGAACCGATTTATTTACACAACCTCCAGATGAGTACACATAACATTGCCTTTGGAAATGATCCAGCTCCTCACTTGGAGTTGAAGGAGGAGCGCAAGCCTCCTTTCAGAGGCTATTGCTTCCCGCTAATTTGCTGCCAGGTCTGCATGGGGCAATGGGGATGAGGACCTCATCACAGCATGGGGCTGCCCTGTGCCAAGCCATGCTCAGGTGCCTGGTCAGTCCTGAGAGGGAGCACTGCTGCCTCGAGTCTCCTGCTAATTCGGATGCTCCTGTCTGAGCCAGCTTTGCAGAGGAGGCCTCGGTGTTTTCTGTGTGGTTTGTGAGTCTACCAGGGCATGAATGGTCCATTCACTAAGTGCTATTCTTTCCCTTGAACTAGTGAGAAAACATGGAGAAATGCTGGAGGAGACTTCAGTGAGCTCCAGCCAAATGTGCAGGAGCCAGAGGCACCTTCAGGGTAACAGGAAAATGGCAATTTAGCAATAAAAAGGGTGCGGGATCCTGCACAAGGAGACGGGGCTGCCACGAGGAGTGATGGACATGTGCGCACACACACAGGCATAGTGCTCCTCCAGTCCCCAGGCTTTCCTCAAGGGAATCCTTCAATCCAGATGGAGTAAGCAGAACAAGCATTGCCAGTGAGCCCACTGGCTGGACTGGCCTGGCCAAAGGCCAACAGCAATAAACAGAAGCCAGCGAGATCCCCACTGAACAGACCTGGGACACTGAAGCTTTTTGCAGGCTCTTCACTGGGGACATAAGTGCAGTCACTATCTTCTCAGGCCTTGAGTAAATTCAGCAGCACTGAGGCAGCCAAAGGGATTAAAAATGCTGGCAGTGGGAGAAGTTCTCTGGGTGCTTGTGGGAAAAAGTGCTAAGAGACAGAGCAGGGAGAGAAGGGATGTGTGGGGACTGAGACAGATCAAAGCAGAGACATATTGACTGAGCAGAGGTAAAACATTGTAAAGGAGGCAGAAAGGACTGTAAAGGCTTCAAAGAAAAGGGATAATGAGGAATAGGAGGGAAACACGGGAGCCCTGAGGAAGGTGATCTCTGGCTGCTTCCCTACATTTTACAGTGCAGTAAGTTCAGGGCCATCTGTGAAGTCTTAAAACAGAGTCAGGAGAGGAAAACGCCTTCCTCCTTCATCACACAGAATTGTTCTAGAGTAGGAGGACCCTGGAAACTATAGGCCTGTCAATCTTACTTCAGTGCCTGATAAAATCATGGAAAATACTATTCTGGGAAGTATTGAAAAACACCTGGAGCACAATGCAGTCACTGTTCACTGCCAGCACAGCTTCATTAGAGGAAGGTCCTGCTTGTCAAACCTGACTTTCTTCTACAACAGGATAATTCACCTAGCTGATCTAGGAAAGCTAATATATGCAATCTTTTTGGACTTCAGCAAAGATTTTGATACTGTCTCGCACAGTATCCTTCTTGACAAAATGTCTAGCACACAGCTGGATAACCATATTATGCAATGGGTGGGCAACTGGCTCACGGGTCATGGACAAAGAATTATCGTGAATGAGGTAACATCAGGCTGGCATACAGACACAGGTGGATTCTGCAGGGCTGCATCCTCCATCCAGTTCTCTTAAACATCCTCATAGGATGGAACTCTAAATAATGTACTCTAAATAATGCTAAGTTGGCTGATGACACTAAACAGGAGGAGCTGTTGACTCCCCCAAGGGCAGAGGTGCTCTGCAGAGAGACCTCGACCAATTAGAGAACTGGGCAACCATGAACCAGATGAAGTTTAATAAGGGTAAGTGCCAGATTCTGCACCTGGGATGGAGCAGCCCTTGTTGTGTGTACAGACTGGGAAACAAGAGGCTGGAGAGCAGTGCTGCAGAAAGGGACCTGGGGGTCCTGGTCGATGGTAAGTTGAATCTGAGTCAGCAGTGCCCTGGCAGCCAGGAGGGCCAACTGTGTCCTGGGGGGCATCAGGCAAAAGATCTCCAGCTGCTCAAGACAGGGTATTGTCCTTCTCTGCTCTGGGGTTGTATTGCCTCACCCTGAGTTCTGTGTGTAGTTTGGGTGCCACACTATATAAAAGACCTTTAAGCTATTAGAGATCCTTCAAAGGAGGGCCACTAGGATGCTGAAGGCTCTGGAGGGGAAGCCTTATGAAGAGTGGCTGAGGGCAGTTGGTTTGTTCAACCTGGAGAAGAGGAGACTGAGAGGAGACCTCATTGTGGTCTTCAACATCCTCANGCACAGGGAGCGCAGCAGTCAGAGCTGCAGCGAGTACAGCCGATTGCTGTCTTGCCAAGGGTCCAGAGGGAAGAAGTTGTAGCTACCCAGAAAACCCGGTTAATTCCTTGAACCGATTTATTTACACAACCTCCAGATGAGTACACATAACATTGCCTTTGGAAATGATCCAGCTCCTCACTTGGAGTTGAAGGAGGAGCGCAAGCCTCCTTTCAGAGGCTATTGCTTCCCGCTAATTTGCTGCCAGGTCTGCATGGGGCAATGGGGATGAGGACCTCATCACAGCATGGGGCTGCCCTGTGCCAAGCCATGCTCAGGTGCCTGGTCAGTCCTGAGAGGGAGCACTGCTGCCTCGAGTCTCCTGCTAATTCGGATGCTCCTGTCTGAGCCAGCTTTGCAGAGGAGGCCTCGGTGTTTTCTGTGTGGTTTGTGAGTCTACCAGGGCATGAATGGTCCATTCACTAAGTGCTATTCTTTCCCTTGAACTAGTGAGAAAACATGGAGAAATGCTGGAGGAGACTTCAGTGAGCTCCAGCCAAATGTGCAGGAGCCAGAGGCACCTTCAGGGTAACAGGAAAATGGCAATTTAGCAATAAAAAGGGTGCGGGATCCTGCACAAGGAGACGGGGCTGCCACGAGGAGTGATGGACATGTGCGCACACACACAGGCATAGTGCTCCTCCAGTCCCCAGGCTTTCCTCAAGGGAATCCTTCAATCCAGATGGAGTAAGCAGAACAAGCATTGCCAGTGAGCCCACTGGCTGGACTGGCCTGGCCAAAGGCCAACAGCAATAAACAGAAGCCAGCGAGATCCCCACTGAACAGACCTGGGACACTGAAGCTTTTTGCAGGCTCTTCACTGGGGACATAAGTGCAGTCACTATCTTCTCAGGCCTTGAGTAAATTCAGCAGCACTGAGGCAGCCAAAGGGATTAAAAATGCTGGCAGTGGGAGAAGTTCTCTGGGTGCTTGTGGGAAAAAGTGCTAAGAGACAGAGCAGGGAGAGAAGGGATGTGTGGGGACTGAGACAGATCAAAGCAGAGACATATTGACTGAGCAGAGGTAAAACATTGTAAAGGAGGCAGAAAGGACTGTAAAGGCTTCAAAGAAAAGGGATAATGAGGAATAGGAGGGAAACACGGGAGCCCTGAGGAAGGTGATCTCTGGCTGCTTCCCTACATTTTACAGTGCAGTAAGTTCAGGGCCATCTGTGAAGTCTTAAAACAGAGTCAGGAGAGGAAAACGCCTTCCTCCTTCATCACACAGAATTGTTCTAGAGTAGGAGGACCCTGGAAACTATAGGCCTGTCAATCTTACTTCAGTGCCTGATAAAATCATGGAAAATACTATTCTGGGAAGTATTGAAAAACACCTGGAGCACAATGCAGTCACTGTTCACTGCCAGCACAGCTTCATTAGAGGAAGGTGCTGCTTGTCAAACCTGACTTTCTTCTACAACAGGATAATTCACCTAGCTGATCTAGGAAAGCTAATATATGCAATCTTTTTGGACTTCAGCAAAGATTTTGATACTGTCTCGCACAGTATCCTTCTTGACAAAATGTCTAGCACACAGCTGGATAACCATATTATGCAATGGGTGGGCAACTGGCTCACGGGTCATGGACAAAGAATTATCGTGAATGAGGTAACATCAGGCTGGCATACAGACACAGGTGGATTCTGCAGGGCTGCATCCTCCATCCAGTTCTCTTAAACATCCTCATAGGATGGAACTCTAAATAATGTACTCTAAATAATGCTAAGTTGGCTGATGACACTAAACAGGAGGAGCTGTTGACTCCCCCAAGGGCAGAGGTGCTCTGCAGAGAGACCTCGACCAATTAGAGAACTGGGCAACCATGAACCAGATGAAGTTTAATAAGGGTAAGTGCCAGATTCTGCACCTGGGATGGAGCAGCCCTTGTTGTGTGTACAGACTGGGAAACAAGAGGCTGGAGAGCAGTGCTGCAGAAAGGGACCTGGGGGTCCTGGTCGATGGTAAGTTGAATCTGAGTCAGCAGTGCCCTGGCAGCCAGGAGGGCCAACTGTGTCCTGGGGGGCATCAGGCAAAAGATCTCCAGCTGCTCAAGACAGGGTATTGTCCTTCTCTGCTCTGGGGTTGTATTGCCTCACCCTGAGTTCTGTGTGTAGTTTGGGTGCCACACTATATAAAAGACCTTTAAGCTATTAGAGATCCTTCAAAGGAGGGCCACTAGGATGCTGAAGGCTCTGGAGGGGAAGCCTTATGAAGAGTGGCTGAGGGCAGTTGGTTTGTTCAACCTGGAGAAGAGGAGACTGAGAGGAGACCTCATTGTGGTCTTCAACATCCTCACAAGGGGAAGCAGAGGGTCAAGTACTGATCTCTTCACTCTTAGTGAAGGACTTGAGGAAACAGCATAAAGCTGAGTCAGGGGAGGTTTAGGTTGGATATCAGGAAAAAGTTTTTCACCCAGAGGGTGATTGAACACTGGAACAGGCTCCCCAGGGAAGTCGTCACAGCACCAAGCCCGTTTGGGTTCAAGAAGCATTCAGACAATGCTCTCAGGCACATAGTGTGGTTCTTGGGGTGTCCTGTGCAGGCCCAAAAGTTGGACTGGATGATCCTGATGGGTTCCTTTCAACTTACTATATTCTATGATTCTTCTATGATTCTACTTGGTCAAAAAGGAAAAATAAAATGAGAGAAAAGCAGTATCAGTGGAATAAACAGATGTGATAAAGGCTGGTATTCTGAAAGTGGTTTGAAAATATTTGCAAGTCTTTCATGATATAAAAGTTATGGGACTTAAAAAGGGAAGGATCTATATAAGGGGGCCATGACACAAAGGCAAATATTTTAAAGTTAACACATTATGTTACTTAAATATGTAAGCAAAGGTCATTCCCCAAACTTGCTGTATTTCCAAGTCATAAAGGGACAGTCTGCAGTCCGGGAGGAGCAGGAACATTTGTGAGTCAGCTGTAACACTTGCATGTCAGGAGAAAAAAAAAAACATTTTTTCCATTGCAGTATGAAGCTCAGTGGAAGAATAAAAGAGAAGTAAATGTCTTATGCCTTAATGCCTAGAGAAAAAATAAATCAAGGTATTAAATGCATGATGAGGACCTGCAACATACAGGCCAGATTTTACATGTGAAAGCCTCATGAATAAGCATGGTGGGCATCAGGGCTCAGAAATTTTGGCCTTTGATCAGTCATACCAGTGGACTCTTTTAGGCCTCCTGGATGGGATTTTCAACATCCTGAAAGCAAAAACATACAAAAATGACAGTGGTTCCCTCAGAAAGCAAAAGCATGGTCTGTGAGCAAGGATTTCTGTAGCTTTGCATGTGTGAGCTCCCCTTTGCCAGTGAGGGTCAGCACCAGCTCCTCCTCACCACAGAGACTGGGCACAAACTACCACTTCCACGAAAGAACAGCGAATCTGGTCTGTCTCTTGCTCTCAGGGGACTTGTGGGGCCAGAGGCACGTGACAGTGGCTGCAAAATCACTACCACAGCAGGAAAATTGCACTGCATTGGTAGAATTTATAACATTAACAGGCAGAACACTGTCGCTACTTTGGCCAAGAGACTTTGCAGTGCAAGGAGGGACAACATTTGGATTTATGAGCTTTTTAGATGCAGGCAGTTTATTCCAGAGAGTGGAGCGAAAGAGCACCCATCACTGCTATGAAACACCTGATAAAAGTTGGTGTTCCAGTGAAATTAGTCCAGACTTCTAAATTTCTCTTTGGGGACAACAAATCTAAGTTTACAATGGAAGGGTGGAAAATCTTTATGGAGATTCTTATGAACAGATGAGACACATGTCTGTCAAGAGTTATCTAACAGAGCTGGTTTTGCTTTGGGCTGGTCTCCCTAGAAGACCACTCAAGGTCCCTTTCTAAATGAAAAGAACATATCACATACTTCATTTTCACTTAATGTTAGGAAGTGCATTTTGTTTTGCCCCAAAAAATCCAAGTAGAGTACAAGAACTTCATGATTACAGATTAATTTCTTTTTTATGACCTGCAGTGCTAGGACTGCAGTTAATCTATAAGAATAGCTAGTGTTGTCCTTGCATCTGCCACAAACACCTTATCTCCACTGAATTCCTTCTTAGCAAAATCCCATGCATTAGAATAAAATGAATTTATTCTGAGCATCCCAAATGCATCCAGAATGTGGATAACTCTTAAGTGATTTTGTTATCATTTCTCTGCTATTCTGCTGTTGTCGAGGCCATTTTTCTGTCTTCTTTCAGGATCTGTATTATGGAGATAAAAATCAGCATCTCCATTTCAGCAGCTGGAAGAAAGGTGCTGGAGGGCCACATGACCCCTGTCTTTCTGTCTATCACTCAAGACACTGATCCTACAAACTTTTCCATGATGCTGTTTGAGAAGCAATGTATTCTAAAAACAAATGGCAGAGGTCAAGCATATGCATTCTTCATATTTTCATGCTACTTAGGTGATGCACAGTAGCATCACCTAAGTATGGTGATGCACTTAGGTGATGCACAGTAGCTGAGAAAACTGTGAAGAACTTTCATTACTGACTGAACATACTCATAATACTTTAAATGCTAATGGCACCCAACACACCAAGCATATGAATGAAAGGACATGAGAATGAGGCTTCATGGTTTTGCACATAGACCTGTAACCCCAAAAAGAGATGTAAAGAAAGCAAATCAGATCATGCTTAACTCAAGCCATCTGCAAGTTCTTGCAGAGGATTTGTGCTACAGATAGACACAAATCCTTAAGATTCAGGATAGGTCATTTAATGTGTGTGAAACAAAAGACTGCTTTTGGGGAACTACTGAAGGACAAAATGCACACAAAGAGAAGATTTACCTGTACTTATAGATGTGCTAATACCCATAACACTCCTATTACTAAGGGCTTGTCAGTACCACCATTTAAGCCTCTAAGGTTTATAACTCACATGAGACATGTGATACTCAGCAATTACATGACCTTTACAGTTTCAGAGAATATTAGACCATGCCCTGAACTAGGTCCTACCACTGCACCATAACACATAAGGGAGAGTGGGAAAGAGTAAATGGCTGGTTGAAAGTTATGTACTAAACCAGAAGCTAAATAGAATTAAATTTTTGCTTGCATAATCTTAGTCCACTGAATCACTCGGTCTCTCTCCAGTTGTAGACCTTTAGGAATTGTTTGCTGGAAATTGCTTCTCAAGACTTTGTCTCCTAGATTAAAGATGCATTATTGCTTGGAACAAAATGTTTACTGTTGCCCTTTCCACTCTGTAGACTATAAGAGATGGACAAACTGATGGCAAATTGCCATCCAGATACAGCACAGTTAGGTTAAAATGTGCCCAGAGCTGAGCAGGATGCAACTTGGATGTGTCTGACAAGGTTGCTGTGGTTACAGCCAGTTCTTGGGCTGCCTCTTAAGCCATCCCTCTCTCAGTTTATCCAGACTGATGCTATGTCCTCCACCTTTACTTTCAGGCAGTTCTAGTACATAGTGCATGCTATAGAGTCCAAAAATGGGGAGTCCCCTAACCTTGTGATCCTCCTCTAACCCTCTGGAAAAAGGCTGGTTCATCTTTAGGGAACTGCAGCCAAGCTGGATGCAGACCTGTCCTCTCACAAGGACAAGCCCCTTACAAGTCCAAGCTAGATTTGTAAAACCCTATCAAGGGCTGGCTAGTAGCAAAGACCCTTGGCAGGACCACCCACAAAGCTTGCCAAAATTAGTCCCATCCCAAATCTTTCTAAAAGACACCAAAGAATCGCTTCCATGGCCACATAGAATAACTCCAAAACAGGAGAGCACAGAAGACTTTGTTAAAGACTCAGGACTGTAAGAACCTCCTGAAAATAGTGCACAGGTCTCACAACACACATCTGGGACTCATAGGAGCTCTCATAAGCCTCTGGCCATGACTTTGCAACCCCTTTCTCAGATGAGCAGGGCTTACTCATGCAAGTAATTGCTTTCAAATCAATAGGAAGCCTGGTATGGATTGTAGCTTTCAGCTCTTGCTGCTGTGGTCTGCTCACATGGCTTTATACTGCACAGCAGGACTTCTTATGCCCCAGCACTGTGAGAGCTGGACACAAGCAGTGCCCAGACAATCACATTTGCTGTATACCCTCAGTAGAAAGCGTCTTCCTGCAAGACCCCCAGCTTACCTCATGTCCCAGCACTGTGAGAAGGACTGGGCAGTTTGCAGAGAGATGTCAGAAGTGGTTTGCATTGTGGTCACATGTACAGCCTCAGTGCATGGTGCAGGAACCAAATCATTATTCTGCATCTACAATGTCTCTCTTACATAGGCTCAGATCAATATGCATTGTTTCCAATATGACCTTCATGGTGAGTACTGCCACATGGAGAACACATGATAGCTCTTACATCAATAAAAAAATGTTTAAATAGCAGCTTTTAGCTGTAGTCATCAGTTTATATCATGGGGTTTTTCCTGAGGCTGTTTGCGCTGTTGTGATCCAGTCGTCCTTATTAGCCACATAGCAACTTCCTACTTAGCTGATGAAGTTTCTTAAAATACCTACTCTAAGTTATGAAAACAGAGCGTTTATCTTCTGGCCTTTTAATGTGATGAGCCATCTTCTAGACTGAAACAGATGAAATTTTTGCTTCTGTGTCTCGTTATTTTTTTGTCTTTTTCATCCTAGTCTTCACTCTTCCTTTTTTTATTCACAGTTTGACCCAGATAGCACATTGCTCAAAAGTCATATCTGACTTGAGCTCTGAATCTGTATTACTCAAGTAACTGTGCTGTTCCCATTAACAAAAATTATTTAGTTCCATAGCTCTTGATTAGAGAAAATGAAAGATCAAATAATTTATCATTGAGTTAGGATGATGATAAGGGCCATGATACTTTAGGAGGAGAATTATTAAACTGTCACATACACCAAGCTGTTTATTATTTTGCTGGTCTTGCAGCATTCTTCTCTATTAACACAGAATGATACATTATTTGCAAAAAACTCTAAATTATTGAAATTAAAGAAAGTTATTGAATGCATAAGACATGCATAAATGGGACTGTTCCTGAGGCTGGACAGAAGAGCATGAAGTTCAGCTTCTACTTTTGAAGAACAAAATCTGTTAGCATGTTGTCCTTGAGGGACAGAGGCTGCTCAGTGACCTGCAACATGAACAATCCAATCCTCTAATCTTTGCAGAACCTGCTATTGCAGGATTGTGGAAGCTCCTACCTTCCTATTGGCTTCCCTGGAGGTGATGGCAAAGTCTTTCCTTGTCCCAACACCATTGCAGTCACCCACTCAGTGGGGTGGCCCAGCCTCTCCTCAGAGGGAAGAACCAGTTGTTCACACACATTTTGTTTTGAAGCAGAAGACTATTTCTGGATGCCACAGGGCTGACTCACTAGCCGGAGTTCAAGCCCCCAACCACAGGATTCAGTTCCTTTTGCTTTATTGCTTTGGTTTTATTTCTTCAGAATAAAAGAAGAAGCTTCTGAGCACATGCTGAATAGACCCTCCATGTCTTTCCCCTCTGTGCTGAGAACAGGCTTGGCAGGAACCTTTCTTGGGCCTATCTGGTTTTGGAGTTTACAGAAGACATCCTCTTTTCTCTTCCTTCACCTCAGGACCACGGTTTTAACACAAATATTCAAAAGTCATAAATGAAGGAGGTTCTTCACCCATCCAGGATTGGTGTTTCTTGCATACATAAAGGTCACATGATCTGCAAGTCTATTGTCTTGCTTGCAGGCCTTAGCAATCACTTGTCAGTCAGTGACTAGAAGCTTTAATTTCATCACCATGAGAGTTTCCCATAGCAGAACTGGACTCCATGGAGCTGTTGTTTGAAGATCTATTTGAAAAGCACTTTTAAAGGGTCTGGCTAGCAAAAGAACCTACAGGCCTGCTGGATCACAAATTCCAGTCCCCTTTTGTCATGGACAATGAAGTCTTGTCACTTTTCTAATTATCAAAGATATAAATTTAAATGAATCATTTGTTGCCCGAGAGAAATAGAGGCATTTGAGAGATCTGGCAACATTTTCCTGGATTCTGGTCTAAATTTTATTTACAGGCAATTTATAGCCATCTGTTTCTGTGTCAAGTCTATTCTTGATCTTGAATAGCTTGTCTCCCTCCTCAACACTCACCCCTCAACGCATTTACAGTCAACTTTTATAAATATTTCCAGGCTTTATTTTGCCAGGCTAGACAAACTGTGCTGTTTTCCCTTCTTTGTTTTTCTTTCAATCATCACTATCACTCTATCCATTCATTGTTTCAATGGTCTACCTCGCCTGGATGACAGACTGCAGGCAACTCTGAGGGAAGTTTCACCTTGGCCTTATACCATGTTATAAAAACATTTTCACCAAGAGTATTCCATTCAGATTGACTTTTGTCTTTTTGACAGGCATGTCGCATTGGTAGCCTAATAGTCTTTCTGTAACTGATTGAGACACCTGTGTTTGCCTCCTCTCCTGGCATATGCTTATAATGAGAGTGAGTCCACACATCAGGGGATGTGCTTCATCATACTGATCCTTTCATTCCCAGTATTTCAAGTACTTGGGGAGTTAGGCATCAAGGTAACATTGCATACTGTCACAGCAAGATGTATGGTCCAGAGGGATGTGCTTGCGTGAAGAAGGGAGGTGCCTCCAAGCTGCAGGTTAGCACCTGGGCACCCAAGATCATTAAAATATGAAGAGCTGTTTAGCAGATCTGAGGAATAATCAGAGGTAGCATACAAGTTAGCTTCAGATAGGCTAATAGAAAATTAGATAGCAACAAACCACTGGTGGGAGCAGGTTAAGAAGAGAAATGAACCCAAGCTTTCCTTTGATGGGGGACCAGAAAACAAATTTAGTTTTAACTGGTCAAAAGATACATGAAGTTTCATCAATAAGGATTATTAAATCATGTGCTGTTACCTTATTTAGTTTAAGACAATTTCCCATTAGTGGTGGTAGTATTAGAAGAATAGTATAACTTTCCTGTCCCTCAGTATGTGTGTGGAAGTCATTATTTCTTTGCACCTTTCTCACTGCAGATGGGCTACTGCCAGCAGGAAGGACAAATCTGCTGGGCTGAGAGGGCAGCAGCATACAAGAATGTAACTGCAGCATCGAGTAGGGATTTCACATCCGTGTACGAGAAGAGTGTTGTCTAGTTCCAGCCCTCTGCTCCCTAAATTGATACTACATCTTGTACTGGACAGTAATTTGTTAAATCTTTGTTGAAGTTATTGAAATAAGGCTTACAAAGAGAACACCAACACATTCTCAAGAATGGGGACTATTTTTTCTGTGCTCATATTCAGCTGAAAACTATGATTTTACTCTTAAAATTTCTATTCCAAGGCTTTCTTTCCACCAGCATTTCACCCCAACTGTTCAGAAATGCTGTAACTATGCGTACCTCATTTCTAACTTTTTTTCAAAAATTGGGTTCAAAAAACCAATTAATAACCTGGGATTTACTGACCTCTAATGGCAAAATTAAGAGTTTCCACCTTTGTTTAAATGTGCCACTAGAATGAAAAAATACATTCAGAATCAGCAGCTTTTCTGAGCCAAGGCACTCCAACTGAAAAAACACATCTTCTCTTTTTGGGGGTAGAAAATCATTTATTATTTTACATGGGATGAGTAGTATTTTTTTGGTTATGTGAATAGATTATCAGTCACTTTCCCATTCCTTGTAATTAGAATGATAAGGGGAACATAAGAAGATGGGGAGCCTGGCTTAGTGCTTTTTAAACAGTTCTGTATGATCTGTTAATGCAAAGGAAGCAGTTCCCTCAGCAATTTTAAACTCTTTACCTATGGACAGATTAGCTTTACTGTATAAGCACATTACCTGGACTGTTTCACAAAAAATACGGAAAAAAAATACAGAAAAGAATACGAAAAAAAATATGGACAATTTGGACTGGAAGATGTGAGTATTGCATCATGAGTAGGATTTATGAAAACTCTGGCTTATTCTGACCTCTGGTGACCAAAGATGCAAAACTAAACCCCAGGGAGCTCAATGCTGTAGCTTGTCAATTCCTGCATCCTGTGGACCCCTGTCTGCAGGCAAAGGAGAAGGCTAGTGGGAGACTGGAGGCATTTTAACCTTTTTTTGTTTAAAATAGATTAAAAATAAAGTTTGATATCATTACAGAATCTGGCTAGCTGTGAGTATTTTGAGTGCAAGCTGCATTTTCTCCATCAAGGGCAGTCAAAGGGCAGTTCAGCCCTTGTCTACTGTTTCCACTCTCTGCTAACACCCCAATGGGACTACCATTCATCTGCCATTTAATGCCCCTTAGCCCAAAGAATCAGAAGTTATAGTTTCTGTTTATGGTCATGGCTCATAAGATATTTCCAAGGAAGCACGCAGAAATGATTATGAAATAGATGGACAAATATTATTGAAAATAGGATAACAAATTATGCACTATAGCTGGATGTTGTCTGATGCCCACCATCATTTTTCAAGAAAAGCATTGTGTTTCCTCTTGAAGGTTTAACTGCATAGTCAGAATGAACCAATCAATTATAGATTATCCTCAACTACTGATATACTTCTACTGTGTTTATGACAAAGCCCTCCAAAGAATTAACAACATTTTTATTTCCCACATTTTCTCTGTAATATATGGGTGCATGCTTTCTATGTTATATACTGAACATAATGACATATGGTATGGAATATCCCTTTGGTCAGTGTCCACTCCCAACTTCTTGTGCACCCCAAGACTTCTCTTTGGCAAAGTGCGTTAATCAAATAGATTGGCAAAAACTGTGATCATATGATAATGAAGTTTAGCATAGCAATTAAAGTCCCTGCTTTTATCAAACTGTTGTTTATCATACTTCCAAGTTGTAAGTTATTTTATTATGACTGCTCTCTAGAACCAGCAATATGCTGGCAACTTTGTGCTTCTGGAGGTCCTGTGTCAATCTCATGGAAAGGAGGGGAGTGAAACATTACAGGTTTTGAATTTTGCCCACGTCTGAGCATCAGATTTTCACAGAAGAGTGTTTTCACACAGCTCTGCTTACCCACATCAGATGCCACAGGTAAACTAATACCTGTTCATTAGCAAGGGCTTTCAAGGCCATTCATTGAACTATCATTTCCTTGTCGACATACAGTGATGGTCTTAAAAAAGTTGTGGAAATCAACAGCACAGACTCCTGTAACTAAGCATTTTTCCTTAGAATTTTTCTGTGGTGAACAGAAGGTGTTTTTAGGGTGTGGATTTCTCACTTATTTGAGACATCTGATTTAGGATGCACAGTTTACATGAAGTCCTCTGGGGAGAGCAGTTCTGTTCTGTGAATGTCTACTCTTAATCTCCAGCATTTTGAGAGGGCACATTGGTGTGTGATGTTGGCAGCAGTGGAGCAGCTGTCTCCATGTCCTCATGCCATGTGTGAAAAAATGGAGTGTCATTTTGATGCTTGTGCTGGTTGTGGCTAGGGTAGAGTTAACTCTATTCACAGTAGCTAGTACGGGGCTATATTTTGGATTTGTGCTGAAAACCACATTGATAATACGGAAATGTTTTTGTTACTGCTGAGCAGCACTTGCATAGTGTCAAGGCCTTTTATGTTTCTCACACTGCCCCACCAGCAAGGATGCTGAGGGTGCACACGGGTGCACAAGGAGAAGGGCCTGTATACCCCAACCAACCCAAGGGGTATTCCATATCATATGGTGTCATGCTCAGCAACAAAATCAGGGGAAAGAGGAAGAAGGGGGGGAATATTTGGAGTGATGGCTTTTGTTTTCCCAAGCAGTCATTAAGTGAGATGGAGCCCTGCCTTCCTACAGATGACTGAACACCTGCCTGCTCATGGGAAGTGGTGAATGAATTCCTTGGTTTGCTTTTCTTGTGTGCCTGGCTTTTGCTTTACGTGTTAAACTGTCTTTGTCTCAACTCAAGAGTCTTCTCACTTTTACTCTTCTGGTTCTCTCTCCCATGCTAATGGGGAGAGGTGCTGTTGAGTGAGCAGCTGTTGGTACTTAGTTGTCAGATGGATTTCAACTGTGACAATATTTGCAATGGATTCTCAAGGTCCAGATGGGTCACTGCATTTTTAAATTGTGCTAAAGCAGCTCCTCCCCTGGTGCCAAACCCTGCTACCACAAGGAGTGACATTGGCTCAGCCGATAGTCAACATCTCTGAAGACCAAGGGGAGAGAGGTCTGTTTTTCTGGCAACTCAATGTAGCTGATTTTCCTGACTTTTTTTTACTTGTCATCAGTGGGGTGGAAGTCTGTCTGTGATTTTCAAAAGTGGTCTTCAAATTGCTGAACAGAAACAACTTCTCCTGGGGTTGCCTATTTCAGTGCTTCACAAATGTAAACATACTACGCAAATCTAAACAGTGGAGTACCTTCACTCAAGTACAGTCTGATCTTATATAAAATATTTTAAATTATGAAATTTGCACTGCTTCCCTTGGGTGGCTGAATCACAGTCAAATATATCTCTGCACCAGGAGTTCCTGAGATAGCCAGGCACATTTTCACATGTGTACTTTGCCTTGTAGCCCCAGCAATTTGTCACTCACCTGGAATTTTATGGCCTACAAATATTATACACTTCAGAGCAAAGTTAAAAAAAAAAAAAGATTAAAAACTAATGGGAGAATCACCTACAGGTTACAGACAATGGTGAGAGAAGTGGCTTTCCCTGGCTGCCTACAATGGTGGTGGTTAGGAAGAGCACTTCCACACAGGATAAAATCATGTCTATGAAGAGCAATGCTTTAAAAATAGTTCTTTGTAAATTAATCCCTGCAGCCTCTTAATCCCTGTTGCTCTTTCCATTACTTTCAGGATACTTACATCTTTCTTCTACTTAAGTGGTTAGGACTATAAGCAGCTTTCAAAGGCAATCTCAAGAGAGAAGAGCAAAAGGAGTCTATTCCCTGCTGACTGATGCAATTATTCCAGACTGCAATCTTAGATTTCATTTGTTCTTCCTTAAGCAACAAATCATTTTTTGGCCTAAGAATTGTCTGTGTAAAGAAGAAAGGGGAATTTACAAACAAAAACACAAAGTAATTTTATTCCAAATATTATTAAATCAGAATCACATCGGTATAAAGAAGTGGTAGGGAAAGTCTGTTTTTGCTTTTTGTCAAGTCAGATATTTGCCTTCCATTGCTTAACCTTGGGGTCCTTACTATGTCAGGACCTTGCCAAAATGACAACGTGAGAGCAGTACTTACTGTGATTGCTATTACTGTTTCATGTTTTTTTTAAAAACTGAGTGACAAGGAAAACAAGGAAGCAGGAAAGGACTGCTATTTCAGCTGCTTTGTTGTTGGGACCACTCTACTGGATTTAGGTGTAACATCTTGCATATCAGCTGTGAAGCTTATCTCAGTGTATGTCATGGACAGATAAAGCAGTTTATAGATTAACAAAGAAATATAATTTAAAACATCATTGGTGGTGCATGTGTTTATATAAATATTTTATACAGAGACAGAAATAAAAGATTATTAGTAATTCATATGAAAGAAAGGATGTTTTTTAATTGAAAAGAAGCAATCCAATAAGTAGTCTGAAGACAGGCAATCTATAATTCTTTAACTAAATACCACTATTTCTTTCTGCTGATCATAATTTGCATATAATTCTTCTCTGCAGCCCACTCCAAAATGTTTTTAGCATTTTGCTTCAGTAATAGTAATTTGGACAGTTTAGAAGTGCAACAAGAACATGAAGATGAATGTGTATTTTTCCCTATACTGCATCTCAAGACTCCTTTGGGAGCAGGATTTTGGTGGAGCAGCATTCTATCAATATCACTGTAATGAGCTTTAATATTTAAATCCTGTTACAAGAGCTCTGAATGAACAATTATGAGTTGAGAGCTTTTCCTCATTATGTATGTTATGCAGCCTTTTTCTCCTCCTCCTTCCTCCTTGTCAGCTTCCTGCTACTGTTGGTATATTGGGCTGTGGGAGTGTTGCCTATCAGGGATTGTGAGCTGAAATGAGCCAGGTGTGTTGGTGGACATGACCACATTAGCAGGAGACAACAACTGAAACAAGAAATGAAATCATTATAACAAGACCAAGTGAAGAGGCCTGTGAGCTACAAGCTGGTGGAAGCAATGTGGGATCATACTGGGAAGAGATCACTACGTCTTCCTGCTTGTCTGCTTTCCCTAGTCATCTACCATTGCTACTGACCAGAACAGGATGCTGTTCATGTCTAATGTTCTCCTCCTCTGGCATGACTGAGCAAGGGAGTGCTCAAGGGGGCAGCAAGTTTCACTTGGTGTGGTTTAACCCACTGTCTAAATCTACTTATTTCTACATTGTTAGCTTTCAGTTTTAAAGCAGCCCAGATATTTTCAGTGTCCATGTGAAAAAAATCTTCAGCTGTTAAAAAAACCTCTGTGATTCATCCAAATTTTGCAAAGACAACCTCTAACTGTAAGGAATCATTGGGAAACGAAAAGCAGCACCCTAGGAAATTTCTCCATGTTATCTCTCTGAACTTGATTGGTAATTGCTCAAATATCAAGAATTCATTCCTCAGTTTATTCTTCATAAATTGATAAAATAATTAGTTGTTCGGCAATGCTAACCATTTTTCAATGTATATTGAGATGTCTTTTTTTTGTTAGTTGCATTTCCATCTCCCCATGCAGAGGTATCAGATTGATTGGTGAATCAGATTTTCCCAACCTATGGGGCCACTATTATACTTACAGTGCATTATTTAAATCAATATTTGGATAATATCAAGAGTAAATGCTAACTATGGGAAATAAGACCTCAGACATATCGAACATATATCAATCAATAAAACACCTATTCTACCAGAAAGCAGTATATGAGCATTAAGTGTTTGACATACCTGCAATTTCACAGAAAGGCTGATGCAGCACCTGGCAAGATCAGTCACTGCCAAAGCCGCTGTGGACCTGTTAGTTACAATACGTGTTCTGAAACAGTTACCATTTTTCTAAATTCTGAGTACCACCTGGTGTTTAATTGCCACAGATCAGCATTTCTTAAACTGTCAAGAAATTTCAGCGTTGAGTAACTAATATTGATAAATTTTAATGAAATAAGAAAATACTTCGATCTCAAAAGGTCAGGTTAAGGAGTCTATAATTCTCTCTTGTAGAGACTGTACCAATAACAGAAATCTAAGGAAGACAAGCCTTGGACGGAAAGGAAATGCAGGATAGATTCCTTGTTCCATGGTAGTGTGTAGGATGACATCAGTATGTTATTTACAGCTGCTATTTGTGAGATACATAAAGACTATGGGGAGTGGATGATACAAGTTGTTGTATAGATATCCAAAGTCACGGTCCAGCGCATGTCTGAATATGGCAGAGGGTGAGTATGTGCCAGGTGGCATAAACATTAGGGATCATTGTGATTCCAGACGTGCCTGGAAAATGCTACAGATGGAGACTAGTTCTTGTAGCTTGTGGGGAAGATCTTTGTTTGGAAATCCAGCATCCCACAGGCTTTTCAAGTAAGACCCCTGGAAACTTCTGTCTCTGGGTTTTGTTGCGGTGTGGGATGTCACCTACCCGCTGCCGGTCACGGGATGGTCAGGGGGCACCTCGTATTTCAGAACCCCTGCCTTATTTTATCCCATAGGATATGTTTCTTGAAAAATGTTTTTCCCCAGAGAGTAAATTGCGCCTCGGAAGCAGGAAAGCTTTGCAGTAGCAGCACATGACCACAGTGTGGTGCCGGTGTGATGGCGAGCTGGGCATCCCGATGGCAACAGAGGCTGTCTCTGACGAGGGGCAGTGCCTCTCCTTTCGCCTGGATTTGAGTTTGTTTGCTTGTTTGTGATTCTGTTTTGTTTGGGTTTTTTTCTTTTAAACACTGAGACAAAGACAATCTTCAGAGTGTCCAAATATTGACACAGTTCAAGGGGTTGCTCTTTCAGTGCCAGTTCTCCCTGCTCTTCCAGCGTTACTTGGTCCCAAAGCAGTATGGAATCCCCCACCTCAGCTGGGTGGTAGTTCTTTAGCAGGGTTAGCATCAGGGCAAAGATTGCGTCCAAGAGACATCCGTGATGACGGATACACGGGACCCCCCCGGACCATCACCACCCCTCAGGCTTCCCACTCCCACCAGTGACTGCAGGAGAACCGGTGCAGAGCAGGGTGTCAGTTTTCAGATTCCTCCTGGGGGCAAATTTGGTTTCTAAATGCCTTCACTGAAAGATTTATATTTCCGTGGAAAAACCCCACAACTTCGCCTGGGAACAAAGTCTATTTGTATTCATTTATACGGACCCGATGTGGTGTTCAGGCAGATTATCTAAACTCGGATAAAACTCACCTCAGTTCCTAAACTCATCTTTGAGAAAATATCCTACCAGTGATGGGCCTGTTACCTAAGGATGCTTCAGCCTCAGGTCTGCAGGGGAAAGCAGGTGCAGAGGGTGCCTGGGAGCCTCCAAATTTTAATTTTTAAATTTATATATGTATATATATATATAAATTATAAAAAATAGAAAAATATAAAACCTCTTCATTTTTTGCTAAAGTAAAATTGTCCTTAATGGTACAGAAAACCCTCTGCAGAGCCAGAATCATGACAATGCAGTCTGGATGGAGTGACACAACCAGCTAAAGTATCCCACAAGAAACAGGCAGCTGAGTCAAGGTCTAGAACAAGCTACAAATAAATTAATTACTGGTATTTTTCATTCAAGGTGTCTTCAAATCTGAATGATTGTTTCTGGAGGCTCCTTGACAGTGAGTTAAACAGACAAAGTGAGTGAAACCCTTGACAGTGAGCTTAACAGACATAAAGAGTGTCACCTTCTTTTTCCAGAGCTAATCTACCCTCCATAGACAGTATCTTAATGATAATGAATGCTACTTGTCTTTAGGAGTTTATTTCCTGTGTAACCAAATGCTGAGTTACATCTCTGTCTCTCAGACCTTCATTTTACAGTGTTAATCATTGCCTACAAGAAAGACTGTAACAATTGCAGTAGGGGTGTCCCTACCCAAGGGCTACATAGCTTTGGGTCACCACCAGTATGAACCATAATGGTCTCCACCTCACACATGAAAAGTTCATTTGGTATTACTGCAGTTGTCAGTTATACAATAATCTGTCTGCATGGCCTCAAAATGTCTAGTGCATGACATTTCTCTATTAACTGTAATGTAAGAGTCCATAAAATTCTCATGATTGTTAATGCATGTAACTCAGAAGACTGTTAAACCCTCAATACAGTGTAAAGAACAAATGCTTTGTGACATAGATTGAAGCACATTTCTAAATTAAAGAGCTGCTTATAAAAATAAAAATTGGAAGTAATGAAGAATTCAGGCAAGCCATAACATAATAAAAAGTGTCCACAGTAATATATCACCACTTGAAGACATCTACTGTATGGCTATTTGTATTTTTGTTACTGGGGCAGTCGCATGAAAGTTTTCTGTTGGTATAATAAATGTCTGAGCATTTGAAGTCTGACAGAAATGAATCTATATCATTCACAATTCAGCTCTGATGATACATTTTAGATTAAAACCCTTAAATATGATGAATTGACTGGGAATCTTCCTGGAGATTATTGGCAAGTAGATTTTGCTGAGTTACCATATATGGAAGGGTACAGGTATATACTGGCATTGGTTGATACTTTCAGTGGATGGCCTGAAGCTTATCACTGTTGCACTAACACAGTAAAAGAAGTGGTAAAAGTTTTGCTCAATCATATAATTCCAAGATTTGGGGTTCTTTTGAGAATATCTTTGGATAGAGGACAATATTTTGTTGCAGCAGTGGTGGTGGAGGTTAGCTAAATTCTGGTGATTGAATGGAACATGCATACTGCATACAGACCTCAGGCAAGTGGCAAAGTTGAACGTATGAATTGTACCCTTAACACTGAAGTAAATAAAATTGCCAAGAGACATCTACGACATGGGTTCAGGCCTTGCCTACAACCTTACTAAGGATCCACATACAACCTAGGCAGAGGGACAATATAAGTCCCTACAAAATATATGGCAGGCCATATCAAATTGCACATATTCTGGTAGAAATCCACATGAGAGGGAAAACTGATTTACAGAAATACTTAAAGCCTTTAAGTTCTACTTTGCAGAGACTCCAGAGATATGTCGTGTTATCCAGACCCTTAGGATTGGATACTTCTGTGCATCTGTTCCAGCCTGGAGACTGGGTTTATATCCGATGGTGAGACAGTGACATCCCTGCAAGCTAAGTGGAGAGGACCATTCCAAGTCCTGCCAACCACCCTCACTGCAGTCAAAATTGTTGACAAAGGACTTAGGATCCACTACTCCAGAGTCGAGAGCTCCTCCTCCTGAAATGAGCAATAAACCAGAGACTGATACAGATGAAAATGTGGTTTAGACTGTTTTTTCCGTGTTTATTACCTACACAGCTGGTAACCAGATCCAGGTTTGGAACTGGAATTTGCATGTGGCTCTAGTCCAAAAGGTCATAAAAATTATTGTTGGATTTGTACTGCGAATTTGGCTGAAATTTGGAAATAAACTCAAATTCTACGTCAGGTAATTCTCGAAGATGTGTCATTGGGCTTTAGAGGCATCTTCCATAAACTTACTTCATGGTTACTAAACTGGACCTGATTAAAACCTCTGTTCATATGGTTTCTATTCATGATTAGTGTTGGTATAATAGCTCACTGCACTAATCAGTGCTGTCATCATCATGCACCTCCATGATGTAGGTTTAGATAAGTGGCAGAAACTGGACAAGATTTAAGTTTTGTCAAGTCTCTAAAGGGGGAAAACCGATGCCTAAGGATTTTAGTGTGTATTTTGTAGATTTTTAGAATTATGTCGGTTGAATGGATTTTCCTGGATAGCTCACATATTAGGTGGTGTTTAGAAATCACTACGTGTTTTCTCACACTTTGCCAAGGACATGGTGTTTTGAAGAAGCACCTGCAAGAATTATAAGATAGCTTGAAGACAAAACAGAAGAGAAAGCTCAGAGCCCTTGGAGAAGCTCCAAAGGACAGTTCTGAGGAGTTCTGAGGGTGGGCACCAGGGGAAACGGGTACCACAGGTTGGTTATAGATATCACATATGTTAATTACTGAAAGTTATAAAAGCTGTAACATCTGGCTTATGCGCGTGCACATACTTTTGGTGTGCACCTTGGAAGTAAGAACTGAGCTGTTTGTAGGAGAACTCTGATAGAAATTAAAGTTTTGTGTATGGAAATAAAAGGCTGAAAGATGTGAGCATATGAGACACAGGGGACTCAAATTAATGCTTGTGGTAATTTAAAGAGATCTCATCAGTCACCAATCTAAATTGTCATCTTTCTTCATCTGACAATCTTTTGGATCCTCTTCCAGGGCTGATCGAAAAGTGTCTTGCATTTGTTATGGAAAGCAAGCAGAGATCTTTTTTAGTGTATCTTCTGCTGATTGCAAATGTAAAGGCAGTTCTCACAGCCACTGCATGGCATATTAGGATGCTCGTGTGAGCTTTGTGGTATGGTCCCAAAGGACAAAGCAATTGCCCTAGGTAACTAGCAGCGTTGTTTAGGCAACAGCTGTAGTACTGCCCAGCTGCACCACTTTACCGCTACCCTTTTAACATGGACTGTGTTGTTATCAAGGCTGATTTTCTTTGCCAGATGTTCAGGACATCTGTGACTTCAAGGACCTCAATTTTCCTTTCTTAAATAAAGATTCAAACTTTTATGATCCTGTCTTCCAAGAGTTGAATAAAAATGTAAAGCTCATTTCCAAAAACTGAAGTTTCATGTTTTTTCTTAGAAGATGTAGGAAGGAAAACTTACGGTTTGAAAGGAAAAGGATAAAGTTTTTAGTTGAATACTGGTATGAGAGTGTTGTTGGAGGAATATTCATTTCATTATCATGTTGCAAAATGGTTCTTTTTCACTTTGCATATGGTGGAAGGAATTATATGATTTATAAAGTTAAGGTCACATTTAATTGCGGTGAAATAAAAACAAAAGCATTCTAATTTAAACTTTTTTTTTTTTTTTAAATAATCTAAAAAGACCTTGGCTTCCTGGGACAGGGTGGTGATTATAAACATGGGGTAGATAAAGGTTATTGTATACCTGTAAATTACCATATTTGCATTTTTCTGATTTGGCTCTATTCTTTTAAATAACTAGAGTTTGTGTCTTGCTTACAGAATTGTCTGCCCAATGGTGAAAGCCAGCGATCTTTTGTAAATCATGCAGGACAGATAAATTCCCCCATAACAGATTTCACAAGAAACACCACTTTGCATTATGCTTTTAAACTATCAAGCATTTTGACACTGCTTGAAAAAAACATAGTAAATTAGGCTGGTGTGGCTAACATTTAATCCATTTATTAACTGATGGGATATTTTGTTCAAATGTTTTACATTCCCATTTTTGTGAAGACTGGGTGATAAATAATGTGAGGAGTTGTGAAGGTTTTCTTTCAAGTTGGAAAGTTTATAATATTCTGTTTGGTATATTTTGTTACTTGAAGGCTACTTATACATAGTAAGATAATCACTGCAGTTCTGGCAACACTTGAGTCCATGAGCTTTATGCTTCATGTGTATATATACACATCTACACCCTACACTCACACAGCACACACACGTGCCCAAGAACATACCAGAGAATGAAAAACACTGCTAAATCTTTCAATTCTGCTGCTGAAAAACATCTGAAAGTTCTGCTGGAAACCTTCACACAAACGCCAGTCCACAGTCACACCAATAGACAAGGGGATCAGGAAGACAGCAGTCAGCTGTGAGAGCATCCACAGCTTGATTTCAGAGGCCATGAATAATTCAGTCATGATAACTCATAAACTGTATGAAAGGATGCTATGTGCTGCATGCTAGAAGGTGCAGACATGCCTTGCTATTACTTTTGCAAAACATAAACTCTGTCTTTCAGAGTTGCCAAACGGTGTTCTAAATGTGTCAGCACTTCTGCATCCCACTAGTTGGGTTTTCTTACACTAGTCGTTAGAAATGCATATAGAAATGGAAAAGGTTTTTCTTCTCTGGCAGGGAAAATAATCTGGAGGAGACTTGCTTAATTGACAGGTGGGATGTGTAAACAATTCTGGGTTTGACAGAGGGCAACTTTTGCCAAGGAAATGACTTTTCTGAGATCTCCACTAAAACCTCTTGACTGAGAGTCTTGGAAAGCAAATAATTTGCAGGTTAAAAAGACCAAAGTACAGACTTGGCTACTTGTGACAATTATTACACTGTGTTAGAATGTCTCCCGGGTCCCAGATGTGGGTATTCAACCTGGCTGTGTCCTGATGATTCCTCAGGGAAACGAGCGTCACCGTTTCTCATGCCCTCAACATTTCTTTTAGAAAATGATGAAGAAGAAAATCTGGTTGCATAAGAAATTGGCACGATCAGAGCCTGAAATTAGTTCAGTTGATTAGAACATGGTGCTAATAATGCCAAGGTTGCAGGTTCAGTTCCAATATGGGCCATTTTCTTAAGAGTTGGATTTGCTAATCCTTCAGGGTCCCTTCCAACTCAGACTATTCTGTGACCTAAAGAAAATGCTGTTAATTTGTTGTACCACTGTTTGCAGTTTAATGCTCAGGTAGATCTGAATACATCACCTTCATGTATCCCAAACATTTTTAATTCTCTGCACCGTGAACAGTGTTATGGAGTTCTGTATCACAAAATGTTGTTTGGAGAGAGAGGTTTGAATTTATCCAGACATGATAGAGCAGTAGTCTGTTTACAAATTCAAGTCCTGTTTCTGTTTAAGTGCCAGTTAGACTAGCTTGAACTGCTGCAGGAATGTCCTACTCATAGACTGTATTGTTGATTCATAGGTGCGTAAGCGCATCTCAGGCAACTGATTAATAGGTTGAACCTCAGTTAAGAACCTCTTGCATGGTGATGTTCCAAATTAAGGATCCTAAAACACTGAAGTACAATATCTGCCATTACCTGAAGCAAAAAAGAACAACATGACCATCTTATTTATTTATTTATTTATTTATTTTGAAACAAGGCTAAACCACAACAAAATAAGCAGAAAAAAAAATCTTGGGAATTCATGGTAAAGACTATCTGTTCAGTTTTGTTAAGACATATAGGAACAGAGTTCTGGAGTACAATTTTCATAGTGCACAATTTAAGATACTATTGGCTATTTTGAGTTGATTGCCTCTGAATGGAAAAAGAAGAATTCAATATTTGTCAAAAAGATAAAAAACATAAGAATGATTTTTTTTAATCTTTGCAGTGCTTCTTTGAGAAGTACCATCTGCTTTGTATTAAAAACTTAAACCTGGTGAAGAAACTTGTTATTGTGATTTTACATAACCATATATTTTGATGGTGAAACCCAAGAAATACAATATTGGACACAGAAACTACCATCCCTCCTGGTTAATTTTGGGACTGTCTGAGCTAAAACGTGCTTCTGATGGGCCTCCTTTTTTCATGTAATTGGCATTTTGAATGGAAACCTACTTTCCCACTTCATCACAGTGTGGGAAAATATGACAGAAGGAGACATGTAACTATACAACCACAGAAAAACAGTCTAGGAATCTGGATTAGCACAGTTTATGGTTGTAGATTGTTTAAAATCTACAACCAATGGCATTTTTAAGAGAAAATACAAAAATGCACTTTTCAGAGAACAAGATTTTACATCTCGACCAGATGCACGCAGCTTGAAGATACGTGTTTCCCAAAGAGAAAGGAAAATGTAGGACCTTGTGCCAGGAAGAAAGTACATTCTCATGGCAGTGAGAGCTGGCTGGGTAAATGGACAAAGCACTGAACTGCTACGATATTTTCAAATTCTTTGTGAGGTAAGTTAGAACAAGCCTTATTAATATGAGAGCAACTCTTTCATGACTCAATTTCCAAGGACAATAGGGCTGGGAAGCATGACACTGCACTGACATTGCTCCTTTCACACCTTTCTAGTCTGGGCCACCCACAGTGCTGGAGCCCTTACTTGCAGCCCCAAAATACAATTAGCGTTAGGATTAGGATTAGGGTTCAAAGAACCCAGCAAAGCCAACTGTTCCAGGGCCACTGGGGCTGGAAAATACACACCAAAGAAAGCACTGCAGCACACCAACATTGCTTCTTCCACACTTTTTAAACCTGGGCCATTCATGATCCTGGGGACCTAATCCTTAGCTCCAAGCTGCTCTTGGGGTTAGGGTTAGAGTTCAGAGAACCACAAAGCCGACAGCTTCAGGGACTCCATGACTGGAAAAGACATTGCCAATGTGTGCATGGCCCTGCACCCACATTTCTCCTTTCTCACATTTCTGATCTGGGCCACCCATGGTACTGGTGACCTCTGCCTCACCTCCTACCTGCCATTAGGGTTACAGTAAAGATTTGGGTTCAGAGAACTACAAAGTCTGCAGCTTCAGGGACACTGGTGTAAGTTTGGATTTGATTGCT
The DNA here is from genome assembly GCA_013396755.1 of Sclerurus mexicanus. Lineage (NCBI taxonomy): Eukaryota > Metazoa > Chordata > Aves > Passeriformes > Furnariidae > Sclerurus > Sclerurus mexicanus. The sequence continues at coordinate 1,300,133 of VWZF01006637.1, forward strand.
CTGTCACTAGCTCCTATCCATGCATGTTGTCTGCTATGGACCAAAAGTTTTCTTCGCGCAAAGGGTATTTTTATCTGCACCTGGCTGTACAGCTCATAGCTTGTAGCTCAAAGTTTGCAGCATGTCTCCAGATGCTCAGAATCACCTCATCTAATGTGTTCATGAGACGAACACCTCATCTTGGTGTTCAGACCTATCTCTGTAAACTGAGCATCTGAATCTGCAGGCTGGCTCATACCTATGGATTTGCTTCCATCATCTCCAAACAGAGGCCAGAAGCTGTGTTCCACAACATGTCTCTAAGCAGTGCATTTGTTTGCAAGATATCCTAGAAAGTGAACCAAACACCCAGGATTTTTGCAGGATAGTGCAGAAATCTGTTCCCCCCTCTTTATGTTACACACTTCTCAGAAATGTACAACATGAGCTTGGTACTTTCTGAAGCAGTGTTGGAAACTGAGCAATCATTAAGGCATTTTCTGGGCAAAGTCTGTTCGCAATCAAATTAAATGTCCCATCCCATCATTTCTAGGGAAGACCTAGAGTTCTGCAACCACTCCTCTGTACTGGGAGTCCTGATCTGTGCTCCAAGGCAAGCTCTAACACCCTTCAGGGGTGAGAAACACAGTGCTGGGCAAGGGGTGATCTACAGCCTAGGAGGTATTGGGTTAAACTTCTTAGGTCACAGTAGAGATAGCAATGGGAGTGCGGTGATTCACAGTCTTCCATGGAGTGTTTTTTCTGCATTTAGCTAATGTTTGCCAAAACAGAATTAGAAAAATATCACAAAATCTTTTTTCCTTAGCTTTTTCTATTAATTAAATAAGAAGTTAATTAGGATTTTGCTTCTCTGTCAATAGCACAGTGTAGCAGTGAGCCTAAAGCATCAAAAAAATTCCCTATATGAGAAAGTCAGCTCATCTAGTTCAGCAGACCCTATCTTACATCAAATATTACATCAATATTACAACAATGGGATTATATTATACCAAGCTGAGGGATTTGCAGTACTGTTCGGAGAAATATATATGGTCATGAAAATCATTGTAGTTAGTGAGGGGGGTGGAAACAGTACTGAGACTGTGCACCTTACATCCAGCAGCTCTGAACCTTCCTAGAAACTGTGAGGTGCTGATGGCCTTGATATTCGAACAGCTGGTGGAGTGTCAAGAGTGGGGATTATCTGACGTACCTCACCTACAGAGAGCTACACCAAATCACAGCTTGTATTTGGGCAGGTAGCAGAATGTGAGGAGAAATTCCAGGTCCCAGATCAAAAATGGTTTACAAGTCTTTGTAGTTAGGGATGACTTCAGTGCAAGAGACTTTGGTTGCTGTAGTTAATGATAAAATAATTATTCTACTGTCAGTCACACAATGGAATTAAATCATATCTTTTTGATTATGTGAAAAGTACCAGTCATGCACTTTTCCTTCCTCCTTTCTGCTTCTTTACTGACTAGAACAGATACAAATTCAGTTCTAAGCTCTAATTCTCACGGATCCTCAAACAGCAAATTCAACTGCTTTGTTCTCCTTCATGAGGAAAAAAAAAAGAAAAAAAAAAGGTACATGGCCTTTTGAGCTACAGCTGATGATTTGCAGAGGTGTCACCAAGAGGGCATAAAATAAAACCAACCCAGATGCTGAATGCTGGCTCTTTTCTTCCGCTTGTGATTGGAACATTGATTTCATAGATTGTACATTTATTTGTTGGGTTTTTTTTCCAAGGGAATTGAAATCAGTTTGTTTATAGAGCAGATTAGCTGTCTGCTGAGAACTGTCCTCATAGGTCAGAGATGAATTGTCCCTAGGGTGAAGAGTAGAGGGAGAGCTCATGGTAAGAGTTTGCAAAGTTCATATTTGTGCTGTAATCTTCTTCCTAATACCAGTCATGACCCAAGAAGTTAGGGAGAGTCAGTTAATTTAGTATTTATCATAAAAGACAAACTCAGCTAAAAAAAACCCAACCAAAATCAATAAACACAACAGTGAGCTAAAAAGAGCAGGGCTTTTAGGTTTGCTTAGATCTTCAGCTTCAAAAGTACATTAATTCCTCTTGAAGTCTCACACTGATGTGGATGGACTCTCTCAAGTCTCTTCACTCATGTAAGGACCCTGAAATGAATATTATCTCATAGCCCAAAGGCTGCTTCTTTTAACCAGGGATTATGTAAGTTTTACTTGCTTCTGCAATGAGCCACCAGCTACACAACCTGCTGTTGCAAAGCACCGACACGTGGTATTTTTTCCTCTTTTTCACACCTGTACATATCTCCAGCCCTTAACTATTTGATTCCCTCACAGCTGGTCTGCCAATAGTGAACAGAGCAGGTAATTCTCAGATCTTCACTATTTCCCAGTGACTTGCTCCATGACACCTGCATCCCTGAGTCATTCGCTGGTGAGTGAGATCCACATCTTGCAGAAGGGCTCAGTTCTACTGAGGAAAACCCAAAGAGGACATAACCATCTTGCTCCCACTGGCCCCTGTCTCAAAGGCTTTGGTACTGCACCAGGATCCACTGCCACAGGAGGCAGTAGAAGGCAGAAGCTAGTAGAGAAATTAAGTCTCATATTAGGACTGGGGCTGTCAGGTGCATCCCCAGACCCTGAGCTCCTCCAGAAGCAGCAGGTCAGTCCCTACCCACTCCAGTCCTGGTAGCAGGCTGTAACCTGTGTTGTACAGCACTGCCCACCAGGCAGTCCTCAGCTCAATGCTTGCTGTACAGCACCAAGAAATTGCACTGATTTCTGTAGCATGCCTTTAATAAACATTTAACAGCCTATTAGTTTCCAAGCACAGTGTAAAAACATTAGCTGTCATGCTGACCCTGTGCCTTGGGTAGTTCTGTGCTCACTGGGTACAGGCTCTCTTCACCCCAATATTTGGCACAGCTGGCACAGGGGAAATCAGTGCCCTTTCAAGGCTATATCCCTCTACTGCTTCCCTTCTCTTTGCCTGTACTGATGTGGCAACAAATGCCCCTTCTTCCCTTCCTTCAGCTTTCCATTTCCATGTCACCAATTGCAGAAGACAGGAGGAGGCAACCTGACCGTTGAGATTTTCTTTCTGCCTGCACTGCCTTTCTTGCTGAAAGGAATGGACCTCTGAACTGAGCATTTAGGTATTAAACATTTAAATCTTTGTAATTCTAAAGGTTTTACACTGAGTAGTGCAGTTTTCCCCCACACACAAATGTCTACCTCTGAGTCTTCTCAGGGTGTCTAAAACTTGTCAGATGTTGTAAGACGGATGGATCCCTGGTTTGTATTGCCACTAGACACTGAAAACAACATAGGAAATATCTATTTATCCTTGTTAACAAAAGTAGCGTGAGACCACGCATGTCACTAAATTCAGTGTTTCACAGTGTTTTCTCTACCAGCAGTGAAGTGACTTGCAGATCATTTCCCACTTGCATCCCTCCCAGGCAGATATCTGTAGGCCATAAATTTCGACTGCCCCCCGTGACTATTTTAACTAAGAGATATTTTAACTAATTTTTAACTAGGAGATATTAATTCTTAATAGAAGAACTCCCTAAAAGTTCACACACATTCCTTTCCCAGCTTTTGACACATGCCATAAAAGCACTTGCCTCATTCTTTATTTTGTCTTACCTTGGTCAAATCATGAAGTGGACAGAGTGTTCTTTTAAAAAATGGGAAATCATTTGGGGTCATCTAAAAATTTCTACTGACTTTCAGCTCTTGAGTGCTTGTTTATTATTTGTCATTTATATCTTCTTTTTGTGTATGCTTTTTTTATTTCTAGCTATAAATATTTTTACAGCAGGGAGTAGAGGGGAGTTCTGTAGTGGATTATGACTTGCTTTCAAGGCATTTGTAATTTGTCAAACAGCGCTGATTCAACTGGGATTACTGGATTGCTATTTCTAAAGGAAATTCACTTTAAAAAAATTTAATGTAAGAAAATCCACCCAAACTGAATAAATTCACCAATTTCTACCTCAGTTTTTTCATATTAAAATAGAGAGGAAAATGGAGGGGAAGAGAGCACCAACTTTAGCAATATTAGAGAGATATAAATGTAATTGGGAGTCTTAATTTGGCCTAGAGTTAGGAGGACAGAGGGATTTTAGGAAAACAGTATTCAAAATAGTCTTTTCTCTCTCATTTATCCCCACCTAGAAAGGGAATTGGTTGTAAAGGAGCCATATCCAGAGAAAAGCAGCCCCTATGCCTGCCATTGGCAGATCCTTATAATATTCTGTGAGTATAGGGGAGTCACAATCCTCATCACGGGAAATGAAAAATGCCAAACACTTTAGGGCATGATGTATATAGCAGTCTTTGCTAAGAATAAAAAATTGCATATGACATAGTCTAAAAGGTAAATAGGCCTCTTCTATGAAGAGGGAAACATTATTTGAATCTCTCTCATTTTGGAATGTGCAGGATCAGACTTGCAAAGCCTCTCTTCACTTAAGGAATACTGCAGTGAACTGCATGCAATGAGCTAAGGCCACTATCAAAGTTACGCAGCACTCCATCTCAGCTGTCAATTTAAAAGAAATATCTGGGAGTAAGGGTTTGACTGTAATCCAGCAGACTTTGAATAGAAGAATTGCCTTAAAAATACTCATGAGAGGGAATTTTCAGAGCAACCAAGAAAATTTAGGGATTAGGCATCTCCTAATACACATTGCCAGGTTTTCCCAAAGGCCCAAACATTAAATGTCATCAATTTGAAAAAAAAAAAGATGCTCTAAATATTTTCTATTATTATTGTTATTATTATTACGGTGCAAAAAAGTATTGCAATGACAAAAACAATCCCTTCAAAAGTCGTATCATATGCATTAGTAAGCACAGGGTGATTAGTCAAACTTGGTCCTTGCACAAGGGTTGTTGAGGAAAAGGAGAGTGCAGAACTGCATTCACAGCAAAGTTACTGCAGCTTTGGCAAGCTAACACTGTTTCTTCTCACTTTCTCAGAGATCAACAGGATTCTCAGGGCAACTTGGTACTGAAAGAAGACAGGAATAGCCTGTCAGAGTCCAATACTCCCTGACCGAGTTCTTTTAGATATTCCACATATGAGAAGTGAAATGTTTATTGTTCAATGTACTTATTTAAAGATAGTTGATTTTACATGGGATTTCTGATTTAGCAGAGTAATGCATATCTGATTTAGCAGAGTAATGCATAATATATTGAAATCACAACACCACTGTAAGTTAGACTTTGGAAAATATATATATATAGGAATTGCAATAAACAGTTTAATTGTGTGATTCCCATTATCCACCTCTATAATATAGTCACTGTCATGATGCTGGGCATCCCGAGTTGCCAGGAAGGAGCACATGGGTTGGAGCTAACTCAAGCCTGTTCTCTTCAAAATACTTTTTCTAGTTGTCTACTTTTTATACTTTGTGTCAGGCGGAGCCACATATTTACTCCCCGACGCTGTTCTGGCTAACTCAGGGAGACATTTACACCCTTTTAATGAACTTGAAGAGAAACCTTTACACTACCAGATGAGCCACTCCACGTTCATAGCTGTTTATCTAACAAAAAGGTCACCCTCCTTTGCAAAGGAGCCCTGTTGCAAAGAAGTTGGCTTCTTTGCAACAGCTGTGATCGGTCACATCCTACATGATTCCCTGAGCTTCATGATTACATCACCCTTGACCAACTCCTCTTAGCCTTCTTTCCTTGTAGGGATTTATTGGTCAGTCACATGGCCAAAAATCTTCCTGCCGCATCTCTTCCTTGTCCCTAGATTCTTTCTTTTTCAGAACTTTAATTCTGCAATTGATGTAGTTTAAAAGACTGTTTGCTAATATTTCCAGTTTGATTATAAAATAAGAGAAGACTAAAATTTGGAGCTATGGGACCAAAATTGTTCCAGCTTTCAGCAAAATTAGAACATATGTAGACAAAATAAAAGTTTGGCTCATGTCTCAACTGGATTGAATTAAATTTGACACAGAACAGTTGCAGGTTACTGGAAAGGCTGATGACAATATGTCTTTGTTATTTCTGAATAGGTTTGATCCTATTTTTGTATAAGATTGGGTATGGTGCATCTGTTCCTGTTTTGACAGTAGTTATGCTTTCATTACCCTTAATGTTCAGTGGGTGAGCACAAAATTCATTATATTGTTCAAAAGTCGTGTACACTTTATTTAAAATGTTTCAGATTATGGGAATCAAACTCCATGAGATATAGTGTCCAGACCCTTGAGGTGGCACCTGCCAACTTTCTACACCTTCATGTGTGACCTAAGCCCAGAAAGACATCCTGAAATCAGAATTGTTACATCATTGAGTGCTCTGTTGTGCTTTTTCCTCTTGCATCTCAGCAAGTCCAATTTGTAGCAAATTACTGTAAGACTCATTTACAATGGGGTCTTATGGAAGGGAAGGTGATTTTGACTTACAGTATCTCCACGCTGATTTTCACCCATTCACATGTTCACACACATATGCTCAGCCACACTAAGACATATGTGTCGGGGCTAACACTGAGGAATTGATACTGGTTTGCCTTTGTGCCCTGTAGAAGTGGGTGCTGTTTGTGATCTTTTGCCTCAGTATGTCAACTGAGCCCTCATAATTCTTGTTTTATTTATCCGCTTATTTTATGGCACCAGCCCTGTTCTTCATCTTCTTGTCACCTTATCTTAAGGTCAGTCTGTTCCTCCTCTTCCTTTGAATGAAATCACACACATAGAACTATTAATCTTACCTCTCCTAAACTTTGTTTACTGTTTCATCTGCAGCTTCCACACAAATATTTCCATCCATAATTAACTCATATCAATCCTAATATTTCTCTAACAAATGTGACAAATTCACTTGATTGCAGTATTGCACTGATGCTGGTGTGTCCTGTCCAGGACTGTGGCTGGCTGCTGGTGTCAGCGCGTCACTCCATCACTTCATGCCAGCATGACCTGGTGGACTCTGGCTGGTGGAGGAACTGTGCAATATGACTATGCATGGCCATAAATTTCACTCCAAAAGCACATTCTCAGCAAACTTCCAGACATACATCAGTATGAAGCAAGGAATGTTTCCATGATCCTCGAATGTCTCCTATTATCTCTTTTCTTTAATGTCCAATTGATTTAATACAGGAGACTGCATGGGACTGATTTAGTTAGGGTATTGACACCCACACACACACTAAATGCAAGGTAAACAAAAGGTCATATAAAACCCCACCTGGATTCAGATGGATGAGAAAAGCACTGAAATTCAATGATTAATTCTAGCTGTGGCTGAGCAAAAGCTGATAAAAACACATCATGTCAGGACCAGTAAGTGAAATGCTGCATTTGGGCATACACATGAACTCATTCAGGTCTTAGGCCAAGCCTGGCTGAAAGACTAAGTACAATAAAAAGTAACAAAGCAAACAGCATTTTTTAAAAGATACTTTAAAACACCTTTAAAAGATAGCCCTGAGGCAATCACATTGGAAATGGAGAAGTCCCTAAAGGGAAGAGTCTGCTTTGTGCCACTGCCACAGCTTTATTGCGAGTGTCAGGATTCAGTGGGTAAGGATGAATCTTCCTGCTGTCCTCACTATAGCTACACAGGGGACTGGAAAGCCCTTTGGACTGCTAGTTATACATTTACCCACTGTGTCCCATCAGATGACACTCATTCAAGCCCAGTTCCAAGAACAACTGAAAATAACACATGTATCACATCCCTTTAATTCCTTGTCAGTTGTCAAAAATAAAGTTTTGCTTGTGCCTGAGTGTGCACAGCAAAGAAGAAAGATAATTTCGTCCTTAAAGTGCCAGCATTTCATAGAAACAAAATTACAAACCTCTGGGGAAAAATATCAAGAATACCCTTTAGTGCTAATTTGTAGCTTCACAGATATTTTCTCTCCCAACAATAGGTTAGATCTCTAGAGAGGAGATGATCTGACAGTTAAATGCTGTATTAGAAATAGGATGCTTTGGTTTAATTTCCAGCACAGCCATAAAGTTTCTGCATATCTCAGCCAAGGACGTACTTTGCCTCCCAGCGCTGCAGTGCTCTTTTACACACCCTGGCTGTTCACCTTTAACACCCCTTAGCACGGCAGGGGTGAGGGGTGAACCTGCTCTGAGAAATGCCTCTCAGCCGAGCAGTGACTTGTACTCCCTCTCCTTCCTTCTTGCTGGTACTCACACATTCTCCCATGCTGACACGATGACTACCAGCACCCACAGGCACCCCAGCAGGGATTGTTCCTGGGAGCTAAACCTCACCTCAGCCCCCAGGTACATCCCCATCAGCCGTGTGTTTTGAAGTACCATGTGGTACTTGCTTGCTTTGTGGCCACAGACAAAACTTCTCATAGGCTGCTGGGCACAGAACACCCTTGCTCTTCTCACAGAAGCCAGAGGTGAGGTGCAGGGCCAATCAAACACCCCATGGAGAGCAGGGGATGCCTGTGCTTCCAACAGCTCCCCAGTACGCTCTGCCTGCAGGCAGAGAGGCAGACAGGCAGACAGGTACAGAGGTCCCATCTCAGTGTCAATGCTGTGGCACAGCCCAGTTGTGTCCAAGGATAGGAGACAAGCACGTCTGCAGAGAGATCCCAACTGCCCCTGTTAGCCCTCCTGCACTGGAATGCTAGCACAGACATGTGGCTGTACTCCAGTAACTGGGAAATGTCATAAGGGCTATCTAAGTCTGCTGGAGAAGGGTACTGCCATGAGCCTGCCAGGGAGAAGGCAGGTTGAAGACAGAGGTGCAGAATGCTACCTGTTGAAAGGACCTGTGCATACAGGGGATGCCCAGGCAAGCACAAACCAATAGCACTCTCTGACCAGGAAAAAGCAGAAATTGGGAAATGGGCTACATTAGGAAGAGTGGTTTGCACATCAAGCTCTACTTGCTGCAGGTAGGGCCATAGCTGGAGTAATGTCCCATTTAGGCACCCTGCTGAAGAGGGTTCTTGAGGAATTGAAGAGTGTCCAGTGGCAGGTTGCAAGGTACTCAATTGTGTGAGGAGAGGATGAGGGACTGTGTTTGTTTCTTCTGGCAAAGAGGAGCCACAGGGTACTTCAGTAGCAGTCTGTCATCCTTCATCTGCAGCTGCAGTGGGGATGAAACCCAGTTCTTCTCAGGATTGCCACTCTCCCAGCAGAGGAGCGACAGCCATGAACTGAGCTGGGACAGTCTGGCCAGAGGTGTTACAGATGCCCATCCTGGAAGCCTAAGGCACTGCTACATAAGGTCATGGCTTTAGTCAACCAAAACAGCATAGACTGAGAAGCCAGGAACACCAGGGCTGAGTCCTCAGACACAGCCCTCTGGGAGGAGAAACCGTGTGCTGGCCTTCTGTAGTCCTTGGGGTCATAGAGAAGTGTTAGACATGGCATGGTTTCTGTCTCACACATTTCTTCTCCCACTATTAAAGTGATGGAATTGCAGCCGTTTCCTTTTGTGACAAAGAAAGGTTATGATTTCTTAGCCCCCACACTGCTTTTGCCTCATTGTACATAACAGGGCTGCCTGTCTTAAAAGCATATTTCCTTCTTTGTACAAATGCTTTCACTGAAAAGTGCTGAAATTAAGAAATTAATCCTTTCTGATGACAAACAGTTACACAAAAGATCAAAGGTAAATTAATTGAAAGTGTTTTTGCACAGCTAAATTCTTATAATTGGTATCTCTAGCACAGTATTCTGTAATTTACAGATCAGGTAAGCATAAAGATCATTGTATTGTGCTTGGAAAAGTTTTCTGTAAGATGATGGAAGTACTCTGTCATGCTTAGTACACGACTGCAAGGCAAAATAATTTCAAGTTAAGAAAATTAATAAAGAGACAAAGAATTAATAGTTTCAAATGCTCTTCATTTCAGATTAATTCAGTTCTGAAAACTGAGTACTATCCTTCTGTCATGTAATACCTATAAATCACAGAGTCTGAAGAAAGTATGTTTTAAAATATTTATGTTTTATAACTGATTAATCCAAATGCCTGGCATGTATTTCCAATGTTTCTGCTAATTAGCAATATGTTGGCTTGCTCTGCTTTCGTCACTGAAACGAAAGCTTGAAAATTCGTATCAGATAAAGCAGCAGCTATTTTATGTTGCAGTTTTATTAGAGGAACATTTACAAACCTGCTGGAAACTATATTCTCAGATCAAGCTGGAGACATCTAAATAAGGGAGAAAGGACCCAGAACAGAAATATTTAAATTAGATATAAAGAAGTTTTTTATAATGAGGGTGTTGAAACATTGGCATAGGTTTCCCAGAGAGGTGGTAGATGCCCCAACCCTGAAGACATTCAAGATGGGGCTAGATGGGCTCTGAGCAACCTGATCTAGTTGAACATGTTGCTGTTCATTGCAAGGGGGTTGGACTAGATGGCCTTTAAAGGTTCCTTCCAGCCCAAATTATTCTATGATTTTATGATAAGATGTGGTTAGTCATAAACCACTAACACTACAGGATAATATTGATAGGTAAGTGGTTTATATTCTTATCTTAACAAACTATTCTATGATAAGCCTCTATCACCAAAAAATGCTACTTTAAAATCCTACATTGAAAGTGTCATGATTAAAGATGGTAAAAAAATTTTAAAGTCAAAATACATATAAATATTTGACTAATTTTTCATCAGCTCTTGATGTGAGAAATTGGTAGCAGTATCATAGCATCTGGTCAAGCATAGAGCTCAGCAAGACTAGGATAGGTTAGTGCAATGTTTTGAACCAGAAAACTTGCTATTCTCCCATAAAACACTGGACATAAAGAGACAGGTCTACTGCATCTCTGTTTCCCAACTCCTGCTAACAAGCTCACTGAAAGGAGTCTCAGCTACCACATATTTTCTATTCAAAGAAGCAAACAAACAAACAAAAACAAAACAGAAAAAATCCTTCTATTTAGTTCTCATCTCATCTGCAAGACATTTTTATAGACTTATCCCTCCATGATCTGGCTTTTCATTGTTGAAGAAATTCAGCTCCCATTTTTGGAAATGTTCCCATCCCAGATAAGAGCATGCAGAGAAGGGTTTTAACCACTTGTCTCCCAAAAGAGACTCAATTTCTCTCCAGGCTCACACAGAGGCAAGGGGCAATGGGTTATTGGTGGTCTGGAAGACCTCACTTGAAGGTATTCCAACATATCCCAGGGGTGCAGGGGGCAGCCTGCCTGGTTTCCCAGAACCTGCTAGCATGGAGCAGGAGCAGAGCACAAAAGGGAAAACTTGCCCTCCCTGCCCTTCAGACCACAGGGTACATGGACTTGGAGGCACACAGAGCTTGTTTCCTTATTTTACAGGAACCTCACATCTTTGGCAGAAAAAGGACATTTTTCATCAAAGAGGTCAAATCTGGGGTTTTTTCCACTAAACCATTACATCGGTTTTACTTTCCACTTAAACACTTGGGAATTAAATGTGTTGACTAGATCATTGCCTCCTTTTTCCTTGCAAACCATTTTACACTGATTATATTCTCAAAGTTTATAATTGCTCAGTTGGGAAAACAGGACTTTACATGCAGTATGTGGCAGACATACCCAACATGGTCTCTTGCTTTCCTTATTATTCCTTTTTACTCCACACAATATTACCAGAAATTTTAGGTACTATCCTGATGTTTCTGCCCCTCCCCTACCCCTGTCCTAACTCTTTGTGTAATAAGATATATCTTTCTGTGTTGTACATTGACTCTTAGGATTGTATTATCTGAGTATATCAAGAGTTCTGCCTAATTAAGGATTTTCTTGCAAACTTACCTTTAGGGACAAAGGAGATGAAACCTGTAAAGGCTCAACATACACAGATGGGACACACAGAGAGATTAGCTGCAGAGATTATTCCCTCTTTGTAAGGCCAGAGATGTCGTCTGGGTGTGAGGTGGTAAATTGATTTCTAGGCTTATTTTGGTTTTGCTCTTTCTCGTGGCAAGGCTAACAAAGGCATCCAGCTGACAGAACATTTGCAATATGAGCCTCCTTGATTAGCTATTGGGATAGCATCACCAGCTCCACTCAAACCAATATGATGCTATTAGACGGCAACATTTTGTAGGTGCCCTTAAATAAGGTAAAATCCTAAATTAGTATTGTGGAGGTTTCTCCTGACATCTGTCAATAAGACCTACAGTATATGTAGACAGCTATCTGCAATATGAGTGTACCAATTTGAGCTAGCTGTCTATCTGCCATTTAAAACAATGAATAAGAAATTTTCTGATCCATGTATCAATGGAGATAAGGACAATGTTCTTCATATCCTTGGACTCCAGAAACTAGTTCTGCATTGGCTACAAAAATAATCACTCTTGTTCAGATGGACACATCTACACTGTAGCAACATTCATGCAGATGAATTCTACCTTTGTGTCCTCCAGATTTGAATGCCTGTATCAAGGCACTTGGGTCATAAAATTTGGGAAGAAATGAGATTTTGTTGTTTGATTACACTATGCCTCACACTGTGATTTCTGTGAGACAGAGGAGCAAGTGTTAATAATTTAAGTTGAAAGAGTGAGTCAAAATGGGATTCTTCATGGTGCTTTGGATCATCTCATCTCTAGTATGGCATATTCAAAACAGCTTTTTCAGGAGAGTTCTCATAATAGATGAAAAAAACCTCAACCCTCAAACAAACAGCAAAAGAGAACAAAGGCAAAACTCTCTCCCCATTTTCCCAGCTCCTCTCTGATTTAATAACACTTCAAACCTATCCCCTTAATAAAGAACATCTGTAACCATCTATCAGAACATAGGATTCTTCAGCCTCTGAACATCAGCTTCATGGTGAACTAGGTTCTAGAGACACAAAACTAAATCCCTGCTCTTTTCTGCTGAAAAAGATGAGTAAAACTTGTTTTGCTAAATGAGGTTATATATAGCCACACAAACCTATCTTTTGGTTTTCCTCTTTGCCCTGACTGCTCTCACAGTGCTTGAAATATTGGGGATAATGGGACTACATAATGGCTGAAATCCACATGAATTCCTAAGTAACTTACTGAACTCAATCCTTAGCTCTATGTCTAGTCTAATACTTGGAAGGCTCTCCTTTGCTCCCATGGAAACACTGAAATGTCTCACATTTAGAAAATATTATGGTGGCTATTTAATAATGTTTTCTTTTTCTTTGGAAGAGAATTACTCAGATTAATTGTAGCAAATTAGTCTGATGATTTGATTTCCTTATTTTTCTGATCTCAGCCAACAATGGAGTGAATTGTTAGCTATGTTTTCCTCTGAAGTGACCAACACCTACAGTATTTCAGAGGATACCTTTGTCAGTGCCTACCCCAGTTTGCAGATATCTTACTGCATAACTCATCCTGCTTTACAGTGAGCCAGGACAGAGCATTTGCTACCCAACTTTTTGTTACTTTTGCCACTATTTCGTACAGTTACTATTCTTATTTAGAAAAACCTTTGAGCAACACCTAAACAAGTTTCTCCTTCTGACAATAATGCTACGAACTTACATGTCTCCTAATCCTTGGGGTTCTTCATCCACTGCTTCTCACTTCTACATGATCTCCTAGCAAAAGCTTTCTAAAATAATAGGAAGATTGTTGCCTTTTAGTTTGAAGATTTAGGTATTTAGCCTATCACCTTTTTCCAAAAAATGGGAATTATAATTAGGCTCCATTTTATTCCTTCCTGAAAACTCTGTGTCTGTCCATATTTCCCACAGAACAAGTTCATATTGTGAGGGCCAAGACCCTACAAGTCACATGTTGAATGCTTAGCTTGGAGAGATCATTGTCCTCTTTTAGACATGGCCTTGTAGCCGTCTCACCAGAGATACTTAGTAGATTTGTAGCTTAGGAGCTTCATGTTGCTACAGTTCTTTTTCTAAATATATAAAACATATCTTAAAACTGCAAAATAGAAACCATTTTGATACTTTCAAGTAACCTTTGAGCTAAGACATGTTTTATTTGTTCTGAGTCGCCAGTTCATCTCTCTTCCAATATTCACTGTGGGTTTTTTATTTGATAAGATCCACATTCCTTCCTTCAAAAGGAATTTGAAATTAATTTGCTTCAATTACAACTCCGTCTCCTGCTGGTCCTGTGGTCCCTGTCTCCATTATTGCTGCAGCCATCAGCACCAGGATCAGGAAAGACTGTGGGAGGAGCAATCACAGCAGTAGTGGTGGAACAAGCTGGGGCAGACTCTGTGCCGGTCTCTGGTTACCTGTTCCTTGTCTTCCAGAACAGGTTTTATGCCCTGGTGAGTCCAGTAGTTTTCAATGCTAACTTTGTCACATTTTGCTACAAAGTTGTAAAAGCTGATGGGACACCCATAGCCTGAATTGACAGTGCTTTACTTGAAAAGGAATATTGAACTCATATGTAGTACTTCTTATCCATGTGTCCTATAAGAACTTAAGGAGAAAGATAAGCATCACTACCATGAACTGAGGATGAATAACTCAGGCATCAGTAAATTAACTTGACTAATACTGGATATAACAGCCACTGTTGCTTGAAGGTGTAATCCAGACCTAGGTCTAGCACATTTGACCGGGGAAAATAAAATGTCATAGTCCTAAGCACATAAAATACTGCCATGGAAAGAAGATTGTGTTCTCAATTGCACTTGGTCCTGTTGTCAATGTAGGAACTCAATCAATTTAACAATAGACAGTCATGAAACAGTAGTCCTTATTTCTGCAATTGGAGGACATTAAATCTTATGCAATTGTTAATAGTGTTAGCACCTTATAGAAACCCATAATGAATGACAGCAGTTCAAATCTGTTCTCAGGAACTACTTAATTTGGCATAACATGGAAAGAAAGGCACTCTTGCATTTGCTTCATCAGCAAGAGGAAGAAAATATATGCTAATAAAGAGATGGGGAATTTGTAAATGTCCTTCCATGGATCCTGACAATTTTTTTTCTGTAAACCATACTTTGCTTGCAGAAAAAGTGCTATATCCTTAAGACTCCCCTCCCAACCATGCCCCTGAAAAAACCAAATGTTGGAAATGGAAAAAATAATGGAATAGTGTAAAAGATTCTTCTCTAATTAGATAAAAGTTCACCCATACCCAACAACATCTTGTCCATCTGGAACTAAAGAGACTTGCCAGTCTCCTCATCATACAGCTGAGTAGAGAGCTTTGCACTGCCAATGCTGCCTCAGAGTCTCACTTTTTAGAAACAATATAACTCAATGGACTGTGTAAAGAATGCAGCTAAAAATGTCCTTATGGAGACCTAAAGCTAATTTGCATGTAAACTGTTACTCTAAAAAAGTTTATACTAATACATGGCAAATTACTGAGCATCCATACCAAAACAGTGATACAGTGTTAATTAACACCCTATGGGATCCAGGGTTTCCTGCAGGACTTGTCCTGGAAGAGGCAGACCCATGTCGGCTGGCTCTAACTAAGGTCAGCAGGGACCAGTTGTGATTGTTGTTTGTTTGCATAAACCCAGCTGCGTGACTTACATTACTTTTGGCAGACCCCTGCCTTTTTCAAGACTAGCTGGACCTACTCTTGTATGAGGGACTGTTACCCAGACCAGCCAGGACTGCTCCCTGTGAAGAAGCTGTGATCAATCCCTGGACCTTGAAACTTGCTCATTTATATATCCTGTTCATTTACATATTCCTTTACCCAAGTAGCAAGTGAGACATTTTACAGTAAAACTGAGTCCTAAAGAAAACCACAAAAAACTAGCTTGTAACAGTAGCTACAGCTCCAATTACTGTTTAGCACACAAACTTCTGTTTGCCTCCCCAGTCTTTCACGTACAAAACAGACTTCCATGCTGTACAGAAGGGAATGTACAACTGAAACTTGTGCAGACACTTTTTTAGAAGAGGACACCCTTTCTGTAAGTGGGGAATTCAGTCTAGGAGAACTCTGTCAGAGTCTCTTCTATACAACAAGTAACTGTGTATCAGCAGTAGTTCTACTGTAAGATCTGGGTTCACTTCCCAAAGCTGGGTACCTGCCCTGGAACAACATCCAGCTCTGCAGATTCTTCCCTTCTTCTGCCCTGTTTTCCATATGCATGAGTTGGAAAGGGGCATGCATGCACTTTAGCAAGGCCCTTCAATGTGGACAGTTTGGAATCAGCCATAAGATTTTCTGCAGACAAAAATCTTTGTCTTTGCAGCACTGGGCACACAAGAACTTTTGTCTCATGTGTCTTCTTGTAGATTTTGATCTTGATGTGGTAATACAGATTTTTTTTTTTTTTAGTTTTTTTCCTGCACCAACAATATGTCTACTTACAAATTTAAAAAGAAATTCATGAAAAGAAACCTTTTCCCAACTTATGTTTCTTATGTAAAAGAACAAAATCCTTTCTATCTTCTGTGTCATCTCCACTTTTGCCATCTATTGGTTTTTAAAATGCTGTAATTCTTGTAACACCAGCCCAAACAATAGAATGCAGGATCATCCATTCAATCATTTTACATTACAAGCTAAATATTTAAAATAAAACAAAACATCAAAATAACCCCTCTAGAAATGCTAAATTACATGTTGTAACAATATTAGCAGCATATAGCGGAAAGCTGACTGCATGTTGCTTCTTCGTTCATGTCCTTCGTGCATTATGTGTCATAGAAAAGCATTATAGTTTTGTTCACTCCTTAGAGCTTTGCATGGAAACAACTTATTAAAATTAACAAAGAAATTTTACTTTTTGTAATATATGCATTGTATTACCAGATATGTTTCTGGCCCTGAAAAATCTAGAAAAGCAAAAAAAATAAACAAACAAAACAAAACCAAAAAAAACCAAACAAAAACAAAATGCTTCTGATCAAACAAATATACACGTTTATTAGAGCATGTTTCCATGTTTTAAACATGCAACGGTTTCACAATTTTTTGTTTCCTTCTGTTTCCATTAGTGTCACCTCATGATAACCAAAAACAGCTGTTAAAAAATATCTCCACAAACGAACAATTAAAAAATATGGGCTGTATCTTCCAGTGCTACAATTATGTGAAAAATTCAGTATTTACAAAAGAAAACATGGAAAACAAATACTGTTAAATTGTGTTGTCAATTTAATTACAGAAACTGTAGAACACTCACAGGGGAAATTCATGCTGACAAGCCTCAAGTGTAAGTCTAGATTTCATAACATATTTGGAAGAAACTAAAATTTATAATTTTGAGTATGTTTGCTTTAATATATACATTGGCCATTACCCAGCTCAGTTTTATTATCGATAACATTCTACATAAGTTTTTCACATCTTCTTTTCTGTTTTAATATAAAGTCTAATAGAAAAACCAATTATGCAAACATGAACACTGTTAGTATGGCTAATTGCTTTTTAATAGATTTCATGTACAAAGAAAGTAGTAGCACAAAGAGAAAACTAGGCAAAGGATAATGTACTTAATTAAAAACACTTTAATTTCAGTAACTGTGAATTACCTACTCGCAAAATATATGCAGTACATATAATGTGCACAAAACCACACACACACAATGCCACTGCATGCATTTTTTCTGACTTAAATATAACTTCAGGTTCACAAACCTTTGTCCAGAACCAGTGAGAGCTGTGGTCACATTTGTGTAATAAAGGTGGTCAAAATGATAGTCTGTTAAATATAAGCCATTCCACCATGTTGTCCTCTGGGTTCTAGTGCTTTGAATGACAGCAAAACATTGGACCACATTGCTCTGCTGAAGAGCAGAATATGCTAACAGGAGAAGTAGAGAGAAGAGACAAGATTTTCTTTAGTGACAACAAAATCGATTTTTTTTCTTTTTCTTTTTGTTATAATATTCCTTATTTTTTGCCCAGAATACTCAATGATATGTCTGGAAGCTTCTGGAGTGGATAACAGGTTAATACAATCTTATCCTACATCTAGCTCTACTAATTTCTGTGGCCATTATCAGGACAGGCATGGGGACTATCCCCAGTAAAAGCCACATGGTGGCCCCATTCTTTATTCTCCTCAAGCAATTAGAAAAGCAACCTTGTTTGTTAGGTTTTGATGGGAAAAAGAGAAACCTGCTTCTGAGGTTCCTCCTTCCATGCATGTTACATAGCCATGCATATGTTCCACTGCTCCAGCAGCCACAGCTGACTGTGTCAGCAGTCCTGCACCGTGTCAGGAGAACACCTGGATTTCAGGATACAGCAAGCTCAGGAAAACAGAGCAGACAGGTATTTTGCAAAATGATCCTCAAGACTTAAAAACACAGTAAAACTTATGCAAGCGGCTTCAAAACCCAACCTTAAGATATGACAAACTCCACTGAAAAATGTAACAGGTTAATTTACCGTCTGAATGAGCTACAGATGACCATGCATTGTATCAAAAAAACAAAGCTCACCTTGAATGCTTTGCAATTAGCAAATATGTTGTGATGAATTTTTACTGCAGTTTACTGCCGATTTTGAAGGCTATATTGTTGTGGTCTGGTAATGAAAATAATTTGTAAAAACCCAAACCAACAACATTGACAATTTTTATATGTTCCCAGAAGACTTACAAGTTTGATTCTTGGAATATACTGGTTCTACAGCTCTTACCAAATAGCCACACTCTCCCAAACTGACGGGGCTATTTGCTTGGCAACCAAATGTGGCTTGATCCTAGCTTGATCTTAATGAATTAAAAAAGGGAATATGGAATTCTTACCCGTAAAGCAAGTTGTCCTGGTATGCACTATGCAGTTTATTGGTGTATCTGTTTGCAACAGTGCTGAGCTAGTCAGAGCTTATCATACTTATTTATCAATATTTTTTTTTAATTAGTTTAAAAAAATTGAAGGTAGGTGCAACAACACACACACAAAAATATATTGTATAATTTACATCAACATGAAGTGAAGAAGAAATGTTACCCTAAAAATGAAGCCCCACAATACACATACAGACAGTGACAGTGCTAAATGATTTGCCTTCAGTAGGGTTGTTAAATTTCAGTATCTGAGAATTACTAGACCTTTACAAGATAAAACAGTATGAGCAACTGAATTCCAACAACTCAGACTCTGTCTAACCACATGCTTTATCTGGACAGCCAGGACTTTTTTCCACCTCCTTTTTTTTTGTGTTTAAGACTAAACTGTAGTCTTGCTCATATTGTCTTCTTTCCTTGTGTCTTCATCGGACAATCATGGGAAGTTTTAGGCATTAACACTAGAGAGTTACCCCAAAACATGAAAGCTCCACTATTTTTACTGCTTTAAACAACAAGCAAACAATGCATTTAGTATTTTAGAAACAGACAAAAAATTAAAATAAATTCTATTTAAAAAAATAATTGCTTTATTGTTGCCGTGCCTTTATGATCAGTCGCCCAAGTCCTAAGTACCTTTCAGAAAATAATTTAAACACTGCAGAAGAGGTTATTGAGCAAGGTGGCACATTTTGTTTTATGGTTATGTTAGTCATTCCTTGGTACCATGACTGGCATCTTTGACAGGCAGAAAGTGCCATGCTGTAACCTTCCCAAATGCTGTGACAGGACTGCAAGCCCTCCCTGCCCTGAGGCCTGTCTCATGTCGGAATGGGGATGAAGCTGGTCGATTTGGAGAGGGGCATCTCTCTCCAGGTATTCAGGCTGTGGGTTGGGCTTCTATTGTTGGTGAAAGAAGTCTGTCGCCTGCTATTGCTGTTTGAATCTTCTTTACTTAGGGTTTGCTTTATTTTTTGGCAGCAAGGGAAGCTCTGTACGCAGTCTTGCAGGAGGTGCCCACTGAAGAACATGTAGATCCACGGGTTACAGCAACTGTTCAGACTGGCCAGCAGAGCTGTAACAGTAGTTGCAGTGTTTTCAGAATCTGGGGAGGGGGTAAAAAAACCATTTAATTGACAAAAGAACATTTGCACCATCCAGTCAATTGCTTCATTAACGATTGGATTTATTTTCCTAAATATTCTAGTTCTAAAAGTTGAGCCACAGCATTTGAAATGAGTAATGAGAACATACTAAGTAAAGTTCTTATTTACGTAAGGCTGCCATTGAAGTCAATGGGAATTTGTCTGAACAGACTTCAAAAAGCTGTGACAGAATAATTTATGGGATAATCCATCCAAAATAATGCTTTAGTCCTATTTCCACTGATGTGTATCCATGTGTTGATAAGCTCATGCTTTAAATACTGAACAGTTTTTAATCAGAACCCTGGGAGACAATGGCAAAATTCTCACTGATTTTCCACTGCTTTCGATAAAACTGAATTTTGCTGTATACATCTACATGCTGATAAGTGTTGAATGCTCAACTGACTACTGGCTTGTCGATCAAATCTGGATTTTGGAGATTAAGTAAATTTTACTTAAGGGAAAACCAAAGCACTATGCCATGAAAATGCTATTGTCTTCTATCTTCAATAACTAGTTAACAGTTAGATGGAATACTCTAAATATATATTTATTCTAATCAATTATTACTGATATTTCCTTGTAATTATTGAATATCCAAAGAAGTATAATTGCTGTGTTATGCAGTTTCACAGATTTAAAGAATCTCTTCAACCAAATCTAGCAAATACCCATCTATTCAATTAGGCTTCATTATTTTTGAAGTAAAAAAAACCCACATCAATTTGCCTACTGCAAGCCTTTATTTCTCTGTAGACACCTGCGTTATGGGCTTGACTTTAGTCCCATGTTAGAGGCAATCAGTGCTCTCACTACAGTAAGCAATAATTTGGGGATATTAAAAAAAATTTAAAACTTATGAATTCCAACATTTTGATTTACTGCTTTCTCATTATGAAGAAACAGGATATATGTTACTTATTATGCCTGCCATTACCTATGTAATAGTTTTTAAACTCAGGAACTATTTTCGGCCAAATTTTACAGCAGGACAGGTAACTCCGAAATTTACATTGCCACTGATTCGTGCAAACTGACTAAAGGGACTACCCAGAGGTGGCTGTCCTCCTAAGAGGAAGGGTTCAGGGTGTGCTCAACGCATTATTAGACAGCAGATCCAGGAAAGCAGTAAGTTCCCTGCTCATATAACTCTTCCTGACATACATGCGTATATGCTTTACAATAACATAAAACGTTTCTGAAGTTTTCTTATCGGCAGCTTCAAACGGACGAAAATGTTGCTGGTTCAAATTACGGCAGCAAATGTTTGCCATTTTCCATCCGCTCGTTCTGCTCTGGATGAGAACCCAGAGGCTGATGCTCCTTTCGGGGGGCCCATCTGTCTCCACCACCGCTCCGCTCCCTCCGGCTGCTCCCGGGACAGCCGAGCCCAGCGCCTCCGGGGCCGCCGGGGCCGGGAGTGCGAGCGGAGCCGGCGGAGCGGCCCCGAGGGCGGCGACGGCCCCAGGGCTGTCTCACCTGCCCGCACAGGGGCTCTCAGCCGCTGTTCTCCGGCGGCAGAGAGACCCGTTCGGCCGGGCGGCGCGGGGAGAGCGAGTCCCGGTCCCACGCTCCGCGTCGCGCCCTGTCTCCCCCATGCTCGGCTCAGGGATGCGCAGTGCCCGGGACAACCGGCTGCACCCCCGGGGGACCCTAACGCGTGCGGGGCGGCTGGTGGGGGGAAGCGGAGGCATCACCTACCGACCCAGGGGAATCGCTGGTCCCAGACGGACCACATCTGAATGGTGAAGAAGGGAGCCCAGCAGACGACGTACACTGACACGATGACAAAGGTCATCTTGACGGTGCGTATCTTGGCGCGGGAGATGGTCTTGACGCTGCTG
>VWZF01006639.1:0-120227 GCA_013396755.1 Sclerurus mexicanus
CCCCCTCCGTGTCCCCCCCGTCCCGCAGCACCGCCCCGCTCCCGTCGCCAGGGGGAGCCCGCGCGCCGCCGCCCATGGAACAGCGGGCTCCTTAAAAACATCCCATAAATAACCCCTGAAATATAACATAATCCTCAAAAACGCGACAGAGGCAACCGAGCCTTACAAGAACAGAAACAATCCTTAAAAATAGAATATAAATAATTGTTAAAAATGTAATTTAAACAATTTGTTAAACTACAATGCCCAGTGACACTTAAAAACTGGGGGTGAGAACGCTCCTGCACTGGAGCAGGGCTGGAAAGAGACACAGCCCGACTTCGTGCCCAGACCCCACGTTCTTCTCCCCTGGACTCTCCCAGTGGGACACACCAAACCCGGCGTTACCTCCTGTGCTCGTGGTTGGGCTGCACGACTCTCCCAATTTTCCCCATTTTCGCCATGGCCTCCTAGGAAAAGACAAACACAAGCTGGGAAAGCCTGTTTTGGTTTAAAATACTATTTGACAAGAACAAGATGTTTCAAAACCGATCGGAACATTAGTGATGTATTTTGTTTCGGCTGCACGGGCCAGATGGCAGCAAAATATGTTCAATCCCATTATATAGTAGTCATGAGAACAAAGCTCTGCAGACCCCTCAGTCACCAAAATCTGTTCCTCTCTCTTACTGGGAGTCCCAGACTTATCTTTTATTATTTACAGTAACCAAAGGAAATGTTAAACACTCTGTCCCCGGAGGGGAGTTTCTCAAATACAATGAGACTGTACATGAGATCCCTTAATCCCACTCTGAAAGTATGGGTTCCCTGCAGCAAGGGAGGCTTGGAGAGTGCTCCAGGAGCTGGAGGTAACCTGGAAAGGTCTGTTCTGGAGCACACAACCTTCCTCACGTGCCAGCATAAAGGTGGAAGAGGCAAACTGATCCTGCTCTGCTTTTGGCCAAAACAAAGATTGCACAGAACCCCCTAGAGAAGGAGTTTGGTCAGCCACGTGTGGAAGGGAGAGGGACAAGTCATTTGGTTCCTCCCCCAATCTCTGTGAGATTCTGATTTTCCGTGGATTCTCCTGAACAATCCTAGTGGAAACAAGACACAAGGGACTGAGGTTCCCTGAGGATCAGGCTCTCAGGATACAGCAGGCACTGGGCATCAAAGCCATAGCTTTTGGGTGGAAGAATGTTACAAGCATTAAGCATCAGGACTCAGAAGCAGTGTGTGACTAGAGCAGTGTTCACAGTGTCGAAGCAGGGCCCTGGATCTGCTCTCATGTAGTGCCTAAGAGTGACCCTGGAGAACAGGCAGCCTGTGCCAGCTCCACGAGGCTGCAACCTCCCAGCCAGCTGCCACAGCTGGATTTTTAGGAGGGTTGGATGATTTTATAGGCTGTAATATCTGCTGAAGTGAAATCCGTGCTTCCCACTGATCCAGCACCTCACAGCCAAGGATTTCCTAGAACTTTACAGCGTAGATGAGCAATGTCAGAGCAGTGTCACCGGCCCGGGGCAGGCAGGGAGGCTCCAAGGATAAGCTCTGCCTGGCTGAGCCCGCAGTATTACCTGGCGTGTTCTGGGAGCGTCCTTTCATCCTGCCAGTCCAAAGGGAACACGGAACACCTACTTTCTACCTCTGCCAAATTCAGGGTGTCGATGCTGGATGAAATCGTGGCTCTACTGAAGCAAAAAGTGCTGCCAGTGTGTGCAGTCAGGATTGTGCTCTGCCAGGGCTGCTGATAAACCAGCAGGGAATGTTTCTGTGCTCTCATATGCCCATTCTCTTTGCTACGTGCAGAGGTTGATTGCGCTTTGATTCCCCAAGAAACACCCTTGAAATAACACTTCCAGCGAGATAGTGTGTTCCCTTCCCTGGGACATGTGAGCCTGCTGGCACTGAGGCTCTGCACACCAGCCAGATTAGAACGCTGGCATGGAAAGCTTGACATCCTTCCCAGGAAGAGAAATGGGCATTTCATTCCCTGGCCTTTTACAGGTGATGCTGACAATGCCCAAGCACTGTCCCTGTTTACGAGTCGATCTCTTACAACTCCGTCAGCTGGATTTAGAGATACCCCCAAAAAAATGAATGAAGGCACAGAAGAGAAACCTCCAAGGGAGAACCAATTCCCTCTGTTACAATGGATCCTTCTTTTCCATTGTGCCTTATGGAAAATGTAAGGCAAAAGCAAGGCCCCTTGAAACACTCTCTCTCACTAATGGAAGAGCCCCCTTGTTTTCTGCTCCCTGCTTTGTGCCTCCTTTTTAACCACCCTGGAGGTGCTGCACGGAAATAAAACCCAGACATCGAGAGGGTCTAAATGTCTCAGACAAATCCACTTTGCAACCAAAATGGAAGGGAGGGGCAGGCTGTGCCATTCCCTGCTCTGTGCATACTCAAACCTGCCTGGGCAGCGATGAGACCAGGGCACAGACAGCGCAGGCTGGAGAGGTCCCAAAAGGAAAACTGCTCCCCCAGGGCCTGGTCTAAACTAGGAATGACAGCCTGGTCCTCTCAGCCATCCACCCTGAGCTAAGGGGGAAGGTGTCCAAGCAGTCTTTCCAGTTCATCAGCTAGAATACTTTTCTGTGTTTTTAAATCTACTGAAAATACACAGATCTTTGAGAATCCGCAGCATTAAGGTCTCAGAGCAACTACCACGGTTATGTGGAATTAACATGTCAAAAAAATACACAGCCAGCAATTTTCAACAACTCACCCATTCTGTGTTGTTCAAAATATCCTAAATTAATTCCCTCTCTTAATTCAAATTTCAGTTGTGTGTTTTTCTGTGTTTTAAAGTCAGTTTGGTCATTGTTAGTTGGAACAAAAAACTTTACTCCCAGAGGAGAGTCTTTTCAACGATTTTCTGGGGACAAAGAGGAACAGAACATTGAAAATATGAATTTATAATGAAATGGGAAACAAAGGAACATTAGAATGGCATTACTGAATCGGATCAACCTTGTGCACTGCTCTGTCTCCAACAAAGCCTTAAATATAGCAAAGTGATAATACTGCCGTTCAGAAATAGTTTGTTGGAGGGTTGACATCCAAATCCATAATTCCAGTCACCAAGAATTTCACAATCCTAATTTGAATGACGCTCTATCTTCTTTGTTTGCCGGTCTAGACAGCACAATGAATACAGTGATTTAAAACACAATGAATTCTCTCTTAAAACAAAATATTTTGTGAAATTGCTTTTTAATCATTTCTTTTCTCTCTCTCCATAAAGGCTACGCTATAAATAACCCCTGAAAGTTCGCATTTGATCACGGTTTCTAAAGGCCGGGCAAGAGGCAAGTGAAGGGTTTACACAGGGAAAAAGAGAGGCACTGTGGAGCAGGAAGAAAGGGATGCATTCATGATTCCTAACCTTTTGTTGGAGTGTCAGTGCTGAGACAGATAGCAGCCAGTAAACACTCTGCTCTCCATGGGGAGAGTCACTCAAACAGGGTCACCCTGCCCGGGACAGGGTGGAACAGGCTCAGGGAACCAAACTCTCCAGCAGGCAGCACATCTCCCAAGGAATCCCTCCTGGAACCCAGGGAAAACCGGGTCTCCGAGGGCAGCCCTACTCGGACACAGCACCTAAAGCTGGACATTTCAATGACTGTCCCTTCCATGAAGGAAAGGTTTGTAACCCCACGTGGCAGCCCCAGGTACCCCGTCCCAGCAGAGTGTGGCACAGGAGCACTCAGGAACAGCTTTAGCCTGGCAGCCTGGTTTTCCCCGATTCCCTGCCCTGTGGGATCCTCCACGAGCTGCTCCGAGCACCCAGCACCATCCTGCCCACCCCACGAGAGGAGCCCGTCTCCCTTGGGACTGCGGAGGGAGCCAAGGAAGATCAGCCCACTTGGGAATGGTCCCCAGGTGTGGTTTTCAGGAGTGACCCAAGGACTGAGTTATTACTGCAAAGTAAGGGCACGCAGAGCCCTAAAGGCAGACATCAAACGAGAATGTAGGATTTAGAGATGTCAGTCTTAGATAAGGAAGTAAAGTAACAAAATCCCATTGAAATGAACGAGGTGGGAACATAAGTTCCCTTAAGAACCTGGGGGTTTGCTTTATTTAGGTACTTTAAAAATTGTATTTTAAGTTAAAGGGATATTGCCAGCACAAATGCAATTTCCCAGCTCTGTTCTCCCCACTCAGTCATTGCAATAATCCCGAGAAACGTTGGGACTTTTACCTGGCGTGGTTACTAACAATAAAACCCCACACATCGTTTAAAGTTCTCCTGTGCCGTTTCAGTGGCTGCACACACAGCAAAGCACCAAACCGTGGGGATAAGATGTACAGCCTTCCCATCCCACACTCAGCAGCAGAGGAACACAGTGTGAAAGCTGCCCCATTGACTGTAACAGCCTGAAATGTAGGAGCATTCTTCCCACCAGATCTGTCCTGATTTGCTGGGTTCTGCAGGTGTAAGAGCCTTCAAAGTGACGCTTGCCTTACACTTCCAGTCCTCACAACAAATATAATAAATGATGTTACGTGTCATGATTTTAACTGTCCTTCAGCAGTGAAGAACCTCTCTCTCACTCATCTCTATTCCACACACATAAGCTCAGACTAACAGATCCTCTTTAGCATCATTTTAAAAAGTCCAGTCACAGATATATTTGGATTTGAGGGGAATAAATAGATTTCTTGAAATGCTGATGTTCAAGAAAGACTTTTAAACTTCCCTAAGAATTTTAAGTAAGGCTGCTATTTCCTTATAGGATTTTATTTAGGGATTGCTTGTTCCACAGCCTGGAGATGCAAAATCCATCTTATCTACGCTTACAGGAGTTCCATGGATGTATTTCTGTAACGCAGGCCTAGCAGAACATTACTTTTTAGTGGTATATGACTGCATGAAGGAAGCATGTGATGGACCACATACAGTATTTTTCTAGTGGGTTCCCCCCCCCCTTTAAATTTGTTTGAGTTATAGGGGCAGATCTTGGCAGCGTGCACAAAGCCCAGAATCTGTAACTCAACTCTCTGTGGTATTCCGAAGGGAGCGAGCCAAGTTTTAAAACACATTATGGATAAATATTAGAGCTGAGCAAAAATTTCACACCTAAGACCAAAGTGTGAAAATTTGGCTTTGATTCATTTAGTGAAAAGGTGGAAAATTTCACACGAGCTTGTATATTCCTTTTGCTCTGATCCAACATAGATTGCTGGGTCCATATCAAACCTCAGACAGTGTTTCTGTCTGTACCTGAGACGGCAGAGGGGGAGGGAGAGGAGGATGAAGGTCCAGCAAGCAGGACACCAGACTTGAGCTCAAGTCTGTCTTCCAGGGAAAGTCACTGGCCTTTTGAACCCCACTATCCGTATGTTCAATAACAACACCGGCTCATCTCAGAGGAATAATTTGTACCTTAGTTTGTCGAAAACTGCTGCAGTTGTGGAGGGGAATCCCACAGGTAAATTAGAACAAGCCCACCTTCATTCTACCCTTCAGCCGTCCAGCTTGAGTTGACAGAGGCCAACTGGACGGACCATCAGGACTGAGACAAGGTGGTTTTCTGGCTCCAGCACTGAATCAGGATCCATAAAATTCCAACAAATTCCCCGAGTTATTTGGGACATGTAATTTGCTCTTTTCATTTGCAGTGATTTCTCAGTAATTTCTCTCCCTGAAACGAGCTGTGCCCTGTTTCTCCCAGTTCGGTTTGTCCCTAATTTTGCCCTGTGGAGCTCTCAGCCCTATTGTCCTCTCCACATCTCACTGAAGGACAGATCCCTCGACCTGTCCTGTACCATCAGAGCACAGTTTGCACTCCAGGATCACAGACAAGGGCTCCTAAGAGCAGAGCCAAGTGCAGGTGAGGTCTCAGCACCTCTTCTGCCTCCGGAGCACTGACTTTTCCCGTGACTCGGTGTCAGACAGGCTGTGGCCACAGAGTGTCCCCCAGGGCTCCAGCAGTGGCAGGGCAGCTGCTGTGAGGGTGCCTTGCCATGCCAGCAATGATATTAGGGACTTATTCCACAGCCCAAATTTAGAATGGGACGAGGGTCAGCTATGATTGCCACATCATCTATCAGCTGGAAACTATGTTTGGGTCTAAGCTGCAGCCACGCTGCTGCTAAATATAGGTTGGTTGGTTGTTGCTTTGACTCTGCGCTCCCCCAAGTTGCCTTTGACTATCAAATAATTAAGCACTTTGCTTTGTGAGGGCTCCATTGCTGGCACCTCTGAGTGCCCAAAGCTGCCTGGACGCCAACTTGAGAGCTTAGCAGGGGTTTCAGCTTACCCAGGCAATGGAAAGAGCCCAAGCGTTCAGCTCCCGTTTCAGCCTCCCAGATTGCTGGCACTGGGTGCCATGAATCAACAGTCTGGGGGCAACATCCAAGCAGGCTGGGGCAGGGTTTAGCTGTTCTTACCCTGCCCTGAGCTTGTTCAGCTTCTCCACAAGGCGAGCGTTCCCCGCACAATGTCTGCGTGGGAGGATCCCTGGCTGGTGCCACGCCGTGGGTGGCGATGCCACAGCTGGCACAGGCTCCTGACTCCAGCTCCACCTGGCACAGACAGCGCTTCCCTCTCCCCGTTCTGAGGCAGGGTAGCCACACGCAGCATAGCTGTCGGAATAGACTGAGGTTTGTCTGTATAAACCGCATGAAAATATACTGATTTTACCCCCTTTTTCGGCTTGGAAGCGTCGCGGTGACGGGCAGCGCGTTTAACAGGACACAAGCTCACCTGGGAGTCACCAGAGCAGATTCCTCCATCAGCTCCCCGTGCAGGGCACTGCTAAAACAGCCCTGTCCCACCTTCTGGGCGTGGACTAAAGCAATCCTGGCATGCTGCTCCTCTGCACAACCTCCAACAAGCTGGTTCCCTTCTCTGGCTGCCTTCTCACCCTCTGCTTCCAGCATCTGTCCCACGGCTCTCACCCTCGGTTTGGGGTGGTAAAACCCTTGGGGCAGGCAGGGCAGGTGTGTCACTCCACAAGGACATGCACAAAGCCGGGCACAAAGCACCCTGTGAGGGTGGGCAGGTCCTGGCACAGGGTGCCCAGAGAAGCTGTGGCTGCCCCTGGATCCCTGAAGTGTCCAAGGCCAGGTTGGACAAGGCTTGGAGCAACCTGGGCTGGTGGGAGGTGTCCCGACCCAACCCATGCTGTGATTCCATGATTTGGACGGGGAGGGTGACAAGGGAAGCCGAGGACCAACATCCACACAGGACGTGCTGTCGCTGGGCTCTGACTCGACACAGAATTTAGTTGAACTGCAGCACTTCCTTCAAGGTGCAAACCCAGATTTATTCAGCTGATGTCTTTCCACCCTCACACCGACCACGGACAGCTTTCCTCGCCTTTAGTCACTGAGTTCAAACTTTATTTGCCATCTGGCAATGGATTGGGATTTACTGGGGGGAGGGGATAGGAAAGGGGCTTTTTTTCCCCTTCTTTTTGCATCTGTATTTGCTTTATGAGCTATGGCCAAGGCATCATTTACACACGGGGAACTGGATCGGGTTCCCTCAATTCCTTCCATATGTTCACTTATGCTGTCAAAACATTTTTTCAATCTAATTAATCCGTCTCTCTGTTCATTTCCCCGCTCGGTGGGTTTGAGCATTTTTGGGGTATCTAGCTGGGATTTTGTCATAAAACCAATTTCTGCCATACTTTGCTTTAGGGTTGCTCCATCACGAAAACAAAATTATTTGCAACATTTCACTCTGATTACTTTTTCCCTGTTTCCAGCACTGGCTGAGAAGACTTTCCTTTTCCCCTCCTCTTTCAGAAATATTCTCTGCCGTGCTCCAGTGTCTACCTGAGGTTAATGAGGGAAATCCCTGCTGTGAGCTTTGATTTGGGATTATTTTTTTATCTAGTTAATCTGACATGTGGTTTACTATTAAAAAAACCTGTCCCTCGGAAAATGCTTAAATTTTGCCCAATCTGGACTGCATTTGGGAAATTATCCTGGACAGGGGCTCATAAAAAACAAGAGACCTTTAGAAAAGAGTCTTTCACTACTGTAAACCAAAGGTTGAGATGGTAAACAGCAAGTAAAACTTCATTAAAACATGAAGGAAGCCTTTCTAGGAACCTTAGGGATATCCTATGCCCAACAAAAAAATTAAAGCAGAATTTAAGAGAAAACTGGTATTTCCTTGTGAGGCACAGCACAAAGACAGCTGTCCCTGGCACAAGGCATTTGCTTTCCTTGCCACGGTCGCTACAGACAAGGGGTCAGCAACCTTTCTTAGCAAACTGCTCCAGAAAGTATTTTCCTTTCCCAAATTAGAGGCTCCAAGTGACTGCACTGAGTGAAGCTGAGGCAAGGCACTCTCATCATCGCAGGGGGCTGGGCTAGATGACCTTTAAAGGTCTCTTCCAACCCAAACCATTCCATGATTCTCCGATCAGCTGATATTTTTTCTGTTAAAAACTGAATGCCCTCTCTTCTCCAGGGCTGGAAATCAGAGGCAGCCAGGGATGAGAAGCTGCTGCTCTCATTTGCTCTTCTGCCACTAGAACTGTCCTTTAAGAAGAGTGCTGTTCCTAAAAAAGCACTTTAAATGCTGGATACATATTGCTAAACAATTTTAGGAAGCTCTTGATTCCTAAACCACCTGGGAAGCCTGGTCTGAGAGATGGGAGGGCCAGTCTGTTCCCAAATGTGCTCCGACAGCAACAAGGGAGACTCTGCACCTGACCTGTGGGATTCTGTGGACACAGAATTCAGAGATTTATATGGGGAAACTGTAACAGTCACATCAGAATAGCTGTTCTGCTCCCCATGCTCCTAAAAACTTTGGCTTGTATCTCTTAGGTTCTTCCTTGAATTAAAACTCCTCTGTTAGCAGGAACTTCTTTGTACACAAACCTCTCTGTGTACTGCAATCACACTTACTGCACAGAAAACCTGTAGGCACCAGCTTGAACAAATTAATGTGGAATAAACTACTCTTGCTGATAAATGTCATCACCGCTCTGGCCATCTGATATTTTACCACCCAAAACCGAGGGCCATAAATCCCCACCTGCCCCAGAGCCATAAAAGAGACTTTGATTACAGTGATGTTGCATAACCTCTGTTAATGAGCAAATCCAAACCTGCCGGCCGGCACTGCCACGGAATCCTTCCAGAGGGATGTTCCCACCTCATAACACCCAGCCAGTCACCGTTCCTATTTTCGCTCTGCTGTCCCATCCCATTTCCCAGTTTTTGAGAAGCCCCAGTGAGCTGCTCCTCGTGGCTCCTGGTTCCAAGCAAACCTTGCCCTTTCAGTCCCTTCAAGGAGAAATTCCACTGCTCCTGAAGCGCTTCTGGGGGAAAGATCTTAGATTTTAGCCTTGGACAAGTCAGGCAATCCTTCTGCGCCTCAGTTTCTCAGGGATTCCACGGGAATCAATAACACCACTGGATTAGCATCAAACAGGAGGACAACCTGGCCAATGTGGGACACAACTGAAGCAAAAACACTCTGTGCTTCACAATTCAGCCGGTCCTGAGAGCCGAGCCAATTCCTGCTGCCGAGGATCTGTCCTTTCATTTAAAGGCAGCAAGCTGGGAAAAGAGATGAAGAGCGCAGGCTCAGATGGCAGAACCTCGGCGAGGTGACTGTTTGGAGCTACCGTGGCACGCCAGCGTTTTAGGGTGTCCTTTGCAGGGGGATTTACTGGTTTACAAACCAATTTCTCTTGTGTGCAGCTTTCCCAACACGAAGCCCTGCGCTGGCACAGCTCGGTTCACCGCTGACCCTTCACAAAGCTCCACGAGGGAAGACGCAGCCACCGCCTGAACGTTTGCCTTTTAAAATGACACGTGAAGCGTCCTAGCTGTGAGCTGAGGCTGGGTGACCTCAAAGGGCCTTTCCCACCGTGGGCAGGGGCACGGGAAGCTGCAGTGCAGCTGCACAGAGCGTTCCACAGCCCGGGGAAGGCAGAGCCGTGCTTTAACTCCCCGCAGCGACCCCGCAGCCTCTGCCCGCGCAGAGAGACACGAGTGTGTGCCCACAGCATCATGGGCCCGTTCTTTGCAGAAAGTACTTTCTGAAAAGGGGAAAAAAAAGAGAAAAAAAACGAACAGAAGAAGCAAAAATGAACAACTCCATCATTATCTGACGCGCCGAGATCTCGCAGAGATCGTCTCAAAGCTCCATATTGTTTACAGCAGCTGATGAGTCTCACAAGTGCTGGAGCTGTGCTCTCGCTCAAAGTGCTAACATATTTACAGTTTTCAGTCCTGTCCTTAGCACTTATCTGTCACTGCGAGATGAATGCTCCTTTTGTGCAGCCTAATCACTTGCACGAATACTCCTCCAGCTCAAAATCCCACATTTGTGTCGCTTTTCCATTAGCAGCAATTCTCCACCTTGGAAATTGCTTAATGGAGCAAATCTCAACCAAAAAAAAAAAGAAAAGTTGGGTTTTGTTCAAAGGTATTTCTTTGTCTGTGACAAGTCTAGAGCGGGGAGGAAGATATTAAATTACTTTTATCTGATGAAAGTCTTGATTTTACTGTACACCTTTCTAAACACTCTTTTCCATTGTTCTGCTCTGGCTTGGTTACGGGTATTGGACTAATTAGTGAAGATCTGTGTAACATCAGACTGGATCAGCAACAGATCTAGATAAGTCCTGCATAAGAAGCCATTTTCTTATGCTCAACAATCTTTATATATAATATGTCCAAAATTTGGTAGGGTCCCGTTCTGCCCCCTCCTCTCCCAACCAACAGCAGGACCTGGAAAGCTGTCAGTCATTTCACTTTTTACAGGAACAGAAGGAATGTGGGTTGTTCTACAACTCAGTAACTTAATTTAAAAGAATATAACCCAGACGTCCAAGGAAAAGGATCCAGTTCTAACGAGGAGAGGCCTTACCCTGCTGGATGTTTTACATTACACTCCTCGGGTGACTGGCCTGTCCCAAACCAGTTTCAGATGCAAACCAGAACATGCTCAGCAAAGCAAGATGCATCTGTTGTTTCTGCTAATCCTGGTGCCACTGCGGTCAAGCAGGGATAACATCTGATTTTCAGAAGTCTCCAGAAACGTCTAGAATTGCAGCTTAGAAGGCTTCATACTTGAGCAAAAAGAGCACCGAGCCCTCAGTCACATGCTGGACAAAGCAGGAGATGTCTAAAACTACAGGCCTGGGAATGGAAATGCTGCTCTGGAATTAGCCTTGGTTGTTCCTAAGGAATTGCCAATAAAAACCGTGAGACAACTTGTGCTTTAAAGGATGTGGTCTGCCATTGCTGCCCAAATGTTTTCAAAAAACAAGATTTGTGCATATAAAGTGCATTTTTAATCTTGAGCATTTTAGTGCAGATGTATAACAGAACCTTGAAAAGTCCTGAATGCTGTAAATACCAAAAATTGACACAAACATCAGAGTTGTGGCCATGCCATACTACATAGGCCATCTTTCACATCATATACATAGCCATGGGAATTAGCACAAATAATAAACTGCAGTTCTAAAGTTAGATTTGAAGGCAAAAGGTGTTCCAAGTCTGTGTAACTCCGTTGTCAGTCTACAGCCTTCCCGTTCTGATTTATTTTAATCCCCCAGAGCAACACCATTAGCATCACCACAGATTTTCCTCACACTTTTCCTTCTATCACCTTTAGTGTAACTTAAACCCCACCTCTGAGGCACTTAAACATCACTAAATCTGCTTCACAAATCAGCTGGATGAGGAACAAAGTCAAACAACTTGCCCGAAGACACAGACAGAACCAGTGGTTGGATTGTGGATAAAACCCATGTACTCTGACTCTTGAATTAGGTAACACAGCGTTTTCTCATTGCCAAATTCTGCTTTTATTTATTCTGGGGGAAACTCAGAGGAACTCGATGCTGCAGTAGTTTATGTTAGATTTGAGCAAGCACAGAGTGTCTCCCATTACCAGGCTGTTAGGGAGAACTCCTTTGGCAAACACAGGGGTTTTTTCCTGTGTCACTAAGAAATACTACACTACATTTTACATGGTATTTGTCTGATCTGTAAAACCAGGCAGTTTAGTCCTTATCTCCAGGACATTAAACAAGCCCCTGGTTTGAGGTGTCTAACAGTTCTGGGCATCCATATGTGTTCATACTCCAGGAGTTACAATAGGCACAGGGATGTTGATAAAGCAAGAAAATCCCTCCTTCCTTAACCCTTATTGCTAATGCCATAAGAAATCCAGCACGGGTGGAATATGAGCAAAAACCGCTCTAACCTGAGATCCCTCTGCTGTGCTGCTGACAGAAGGTGGCATCTGTCCCTGGGAGGCTTCCCTGCCTTCTGAAGTCACAACCCAAAGGATGGCAAATCCTGCAGAAATGGAGACAGCTACAAAACATATCCAAAAAACTGTGGAGGGGAGGAAAACTGGGGAGGGAAGGGAAAAGGCAGGGGAATGACGTGCTGGTGTGAGGGAGATGCTGTGTAATTAGCCACTAGAGGGAACAAGAGTCATGCTCTTAATTAAGGTGCAGCCACTTTTAGCAGGGGGCCTGAGGGTTATCCTTGTCCAGGGAAGCTGGATCCAAGGTTTGAATCCTGTCCCTGTAACCCTTGGACAGGGACAAAGCTTTTCTGCCCTTTGGCTGTGTTTCCTTTTCCCCTTCCAGACCTCTATAGGCTTCGGCACAAGCAGGGAACAAAACTTGAAGAATTCGTACACCTTCCATATTTTCTAGCTGCAATTAACTGTATTTTTGCACCTGAAAATATTTAAACAGAAACCTGGGAGTTGACAAAGGGAGAGGATGGAAAAAGAAATAAAAACTGTAAAAGAGGCAAAGCCGTGTTTTTCCAACAGTGTACACTTTGGGCTTGGTTCTTTTAATGGAGAAAGGAAGGAAAATCACATGCAGCTCATTGCAGATAGCGTGAGAGATGTGGAGTGATGCTCCGCTGGTCTCATCAGACTGAGACAGGGGTTGGGAGGATGGCAAGGACCTGCAGCCCCCTCCTGCCTGCTGACCTGCTCAGCTGGAGCCACAGGGCAAAAAGGAGGGAGGCAGAAAGTAAAAGCCCCTTTTGGGCCACTTCTCTGCTGCTGCTGAGGAAGCAGACCTATTGAACAGCATGGCTAGGACTGAATCACAGACAAACAATCTTTTTATTACCATAAAATGACAAATAAGTAATAGTTACAGCCTGTAAACACGAGACTCAAATGAAACAGAGTTCTAAGTGGTAATGTAAGTGGAAGCAGGATCCCACTCCTATTAGAGCCGGCTCAGCCTAAGGAGGATCAGATGTTACTCGGGCCTTAGAAGGCCTGAGACATAAACTATGTGTGTAAGAGAAAAAGAAGTCAAATGACTCATGACAGAGTTTGTTTTAATCTAAATGACTCCTTCTGGCTCTTTGCTTTTAGAGACTTGCCATTTCCAGGCCCTGCACGGCCACCCCAGGCAGCTGGCTCCCCCAGTTGGTGCACAAAACCCTGGCATTTACAAACTCAGGCTCCTCTGGCTGAGGGAGGGCACTTTATTTTAGCTCTGTGATCAGTGCCATCATAAATCTCTCCTCTTCCAGTCCAGGAACACTGGCACAGCCCATCAGGCCTGGGTATGTGTGGATATGCTGCACCCATAAAACAGAGGGCATGCCACAAGGACTGAAGTCCTACAAGCCTTGAGAGTGGACCTGAGGTGAGGCATCAGCACTGAGGGAGCCACAAACCACCCTTTACTCCTTGTTCTTTATTATTTGAGGACTGAGATATAGAAGGAGTTGAGAAAGAAGAGAAAGAGAACAAAAGAAGAGGAATAAAATGGAGAGAAGAGGAGAGAGAGGAGAGGAGAGGAGAGGAGAGNGAGAGCACAAATTATTAAGCAAAAGAGACGCACAAACAAGAAGGCAACAATACAAGAGGAAAGAATAAGCAATATCAGAGTGGGAGCTGGGAGAGGGAGATGGTACAAATATCTGAAAAGCCCCATTCTCCTGCACACCTGTCTTCTTTCTTTTATTCTCTTTCCATGCCTGGTTCTACTCTGGGATGAGTGGAACTTCCATGTCCAGCAAACCCCAAGTCTGGCATTTTGTGCCTTATGGCAACTGTGCTGAACATCTACAGGGGCAAAGTCAGCCAAAGCAAATAAAAAAGTGAATCTTGCTTAGTCTCCCTTTCATGCAATGCAAGAATCATCCCTTAGATGGGACTATTGCAAAATTAAACAACCTTGCAACCACAACCAGTAAATAATGAGCAACGTGCTTGTATATTCAAAGCTTTTATGCCAGCCAGTCCAGGAATGCGAGGATAGCTCATCACCAAAAGACCCCATTTATCAGAAGGGTTTCACACAGCTTAGCATCTCTCAGGCCATTACTCACCCCCTACACCCAAGCCAAGTGCCAGCTCCAACCTCGAGCCTCACACACATCCCATTTATGTGCTGGAAGATGCCCAAGCTGATTCCCTGGGTCTGAGGATACAGGATTCGACCCCTAAACTACTCCGAGTTAACAGAACTGCGTGATTTCACAGCAGACACAAAGACACCAACTGGGGAAATTAGGCAAAAATCAAGTCTTGCCAGACATTCTGAAAGCAAGAGGGGTCTGCCACAAGGGTATTAGAGCCAGCAGGAATTTGCTGAATGTAGCCAAGGTGTTCGAGTCAGTTCTGTGCCACAGGCCTGGGCAGTGGAGGCACCTTCCAAATGGGACGTGCTATCATCATCCAACCCACGGTGGGATGGATGGAGGGAGAGGTTGGACTGGGTGACAGCACAGCCCTCCCCACACATCCCTGTCACGCAGAGACTCTCCAAAGGCAAAACTATCGATTAGGAGTTGGTTTATTTTGCAGAGTGTTCTCCTCTGTGCCTGCCAAGCTCCAAAAGAAGCGGCATGGTTGGATCTAACCATCCCTCTTCAGCAAGGAGTGCACTGCCACATCCCTTGACTCTGTTCCTTGCCCAAGCAATGTGCTCCCCCCCACCAGCTTCCACACCTGCTCTCCTCCATAAAACTCCTGCCTGGAGAAGGACCATTTGGAAGCTGTGCAGAGGACAGCAGGTGCTCACACAAGCAGGCCCCCACGGGTCAGGGTGTATTGATGCTCAGGGGATGCAGCCCCAGGAGCGCCACACGTGGGGTCCGTGCCCTGTAAATCATCCTTAACGCAACAACCCCACTCGCTTTTGCTGCTTCCACACATTTATAGAGCACAGCGGGAGATGGGCACGGTGCTTCTCCTGGTGTTCTCCCAGTGTTTTCCAACTCTCATCTGGAGGAATATCTTTGTGCAAAAATCTGCAGCTTAGGCTTTTCTGTGCCCACTTGGTGGTCAGCCTTTCTGCCTGTACTGCCTTCAAGAGTCATAATTATGGTCTTGCTACTCATTACATGGACACTTGTCCCAATAAAAACAAAACACAGCCATGAAGGAATTTCATATGGATTCTCTCTACATCTCATTGTCCCATTTCAAACTGTGTCTCAGTAATGCTCAAGCACAGGAAGGTGCTTCAAAACAAGAAAGCGAGGGCTGGGAATGGTTGTTGTATGTCTATATCTGAGAAACCAAGGAAACAAGAACATGTGGCCGAGCAAGGAAAGGAAAATGAGAACTGGATTCCAATTCTGAGGAAAGCCAATATGCTAAAAAAGTAACTGCCTTCTAATAAAACGAACAAATATTATGGGATCTCCCCTTTATCTTTCAGACCCATGACTACATAGGGAAATAGGAAAAATACCTTTACTGTTAACCACAACAAAATGAAATGCATTGGGAACTCCTAGCTGGTAAACAGAGTCTTGTTAAACTCTACAGGCAGGGTGAATTTTGAGGGACAAACCCCTCCAGACACCCTTAGGAGAAAGGACAACCTAGTACACATAAACCACAATTTTTTTTCAAATATAGGGTGGCAAAAGTATGTTCTGATGGTTTGAGCTACATGACCGAGCGCTTACAACGTCCTTCAGAAACCTCCCCGTGCAAAGCCCTCAAGCAGCTCAGACAGTGCTGTGACTCCACACGCTCGTGCTTCACCACGGAACAGTCTGATCCCTGCGCTGACATAGCAGGAGTGCAAATCCCACATGGAAAATTAATCTCACAATGCAGCCAGATTGAGTTTCCAATTCTCCAGTGCATGACTTGAAGGTTGTTCTGCTCAGCTACTGAAGAGGTGAGGGCAGAGAGACTGTAACTCGTGTGACATGCAGAACATCATTTAAGCAAGACATGCTCTGAAAAGGACCTTCTTGGCTACTGATGGTTACAGAGGATCCACGGTACCCTCCCTTGTACTCATCCTGCCTGTAAAATATTGCCATCACACTTTTCCCTGCTTAAATGGCCTGGACAGAAGGGGAGTCCAAGGTCTGAATGACTTCAGCTGTGTCTCTGAGTACATGGGTAAAATCTGTCCTTAAAATAGAAAGGAGAAGGATCACAGAACATTTTAAAGAAAGTATCTATCTACTGTAAAGACACATTTATGGTTTCCTCATATTTATGGTTTTCCTCAAGAAAAGACAAGGTCAGCAAGCTGGAAAAACTGTAAGTTGTGATATTATTAAACCTCTACAAGCTGATCTTTGTCTTATTCTTCTTGAAAAAAAAAATCAACTAATTGTACATCTCCTTAGACAAACTCCACCGTGGTCATTTCATGGTTTGTTACAAAAATACACGGCAGCAGAACCTGAACTATTCCAGGCAGCATTTTTAGTCCTGCTTGCCAGGTCTTGGGCTTACTGACAGATGAGAAGAATACCACTGGTTTAGGAAGAGTCTCAACTTCTGCAGATTAACAGAACATTACATTTTATTCTTTGCCAACATCAGCTGATGTGAGTTTTTAGAAAAGCTAAAAGACATGACAGCGTGTTAATCCTTCAGACAGAGGAGATTATATTTATATACATGTGGTTGTTCCTAATACAGTAATTGGGGGTGTTCATGCAAGATGCAGAACTTAGGGGAGGTTCTGTGCCAGTGCACAAAGCCAGCTACACCTTCAGCATAAAGACAGAGATTAAACAGACTTCTTTCCTCATGCTTCCCTCTGAGAGGTCTGCAATACCCTTTACTCCATGCTCTTGACGTGAAAAGAGGCAATAAAATCTTTTATCACCACTGTCAGCCAGAATTACTGAACAGGTAAGTCACACTGATGTCCCAACACACAGTGCCCTGCCTCCTCCTGCCAACGCCCAAGCGAAAGGCCCTGCTCGAGTTCTTTAATGGGCTATTTCATTAAACCACCTACTTTTTTAGAAAAATAACATGGCCACATCTCTGAGCACTGCATTTCTGAGGCTGCTGCCTCCAAGACTAGAACAAATCCTCAGCCAGTGTAAAGGGGCAGTGCTGTTACAGCCCACACGTTACACTGGCCCACTGCAGCTGCCCTTCCTTGCCACTGAAGAGTTACTGAGAAATTCCAAATCTGAGCATTTGGGTGCTGGGTGACATCTCAAATGCAGCAGGCTGCTCTTCCACAAAAGGACAGCACTGGACAAAACCCACCACCTTCGTCTGCCGTTACCTGTGGCATCCACAACCTGCTCCTGAAGGGGCAATAACACCAACCCATTGCAAGAGCTCCAATTGCCTTCATCATCTCAGGATGTGTCATCTCCCAGTGAAGTGTGTCAGACTCCCGTTGGGGCTCTGAAGCAATGAAGTGTTTCAGCACACAGGCAGCCCTGCTTATCTTCAGCTGAGCTTCCTGCCTAAAGGCACATGATGTACCTGAGTGCTTGACTGGATCAGGGCACTGGAGTAAACTGGTGTCACTCCTGTGAAATCCTGCAGCAATGCTGATTTACATGAACTCAGAATCCCGCATTAGGATGATGGACTAAGATCATCTGTCATTCCAGTAGCTGTATGACCTGCTCTGACAAACTTTGACATTTTCTCAGACAAGTTTTTACCT
The DNA here is from genome assembly GCA_013396755.1 of Sclerurus mexicanus. Classification (NCBI taxonomy): domain Eukaryota; kingdom Metazoa; phylum Chordata; class Aves; order Passeriformes; family Furnariidae; genus Sclerurus; species Sclerurus mexicanus. The sequence goes on from VWZF01006639.1 coordinate 17,862, forward strand.
GCAATAATTCCAAGTGATACAAACCGACCACAAATCACGTGCTGTGACAACGAACCAAACACTACTGTGCAGCATGTGGTGGTCTGATAATACATCAAATGTATGACAACACGTAGCACCAGACATGGCACTCCACCAGGAGCCTTTCACAGCACCAGAATCATCCCTCTCCACTCCAGTATAAAAGGCAGCCAGCGGGATGATATCAAATGATGGCAGCTCTGCCTCTCAGAAAAGGACCCTGGGGACTGCAAGGAGATTTGTGTATCTGCACTTCAGCAGCACAGCAATGTGGAAATGTTAAAGTTAGTAAAGCAAACAGACCTCAAATGAGAAGGGCAACAGATGTCAACCAGTATCACATGTCAGTAAACAGCAACAAGACAGAGGGGACTTTTCTAAGCACTTTTGTGAAAGCATCGTGTGATCAGCTACAGCCACATCTCAGCTGTGACTCCAAGTGGTGGTGTGATTTAACTCCACCAAGAGAGGATCTCCAGTCCACTGGAGTCAGCTGAAAGAAAGGAGAAAGGTTTCTATATATTTACTGTGGCTTGGAAAGTGAAAAAAAAAAAAAAAACCAAAAATCACACTCTGAAACTGATTGAAAGCTCATTCTGTACTTGGCAGAGACAAACCAGCATTTATATTTCTCAGCTTTAATACAGAAGGATCATCCTTAGGGCAAAAGAGTAGTTGTGATTCATCTGCTTTTTACCCTCACTGCAAAGACTTCTGACAGTAAGGCCAAAATATGCTAACTAAAAAGGCACTCTTTGTACCATAAACACTAGGCCACAAGGAACTGGACGGTGGCCATCAAATCACTGCCTTTTAATTTTTCTCTCTCATCTATATTTCTCTAAAGATTTCTGGTAAGAAGGCAGCTGACTCTATACAAAAGCCAGAGGCATTGCCAGTATCTTGGTGGTTTCATGCATGCCATACTGAATCTAACTTTATTACACAGGGAAAAAAACCACTTTCAATTAGGGAAAGACATATTTCAGTGTCAAAACACCGAGGGAAGAGGTAAAGGGATGGAGATCCACTCCTGCCGAGTCAGGCCTGGTGAGCTCTAAACGCTCTCCACAGCCATCCAACATCTTACATGGAAAACAGCTTGGTTCTCAAAATCACCCAGAAGAAGAGCCCATACCAGACAACACACCACTTAGGAAAGCAAGAGGGGGTTTTTCCCCAAAAAACCTCTCCACTCTTGCCTGCACTAAACCTTGGGCTCAAACTCTGCTCAAACTCTGAGGGAATTGGGATTTTTGGAAGAAAAGCAAGGGAAGGTCACAGCACCTGGTGCACACCACAGCCACCTTCTTCTCTGCCTTTCCACAGCCCTCTGATGAAGGGACCAGGAGAAGAAACCCCATCCCAACACAGCAGGAAGGCCTTTACTAAAAGGTGCATTAATTGGGAAGGGCAAGCCAACGAAATGATTAATTTGCTGTTCTCCTTCAATATTATGTTTACACAAGTTGATTACAGCACTTAATTAATAATTCACCCTGCTCAAAAACAGGAGTGCTTTAAATTTTTAATGAGATGAGGCAAGGCAACATTCCCTAACCCAACAGGGAGAAGTCATTTTATTTCCTCTTTTGATTTCCCAAGTTATTACCATTTCTAAGGAAAAAACTATCCCCTCCCTGATCTTTTACTGGGTTCTTCCTTTTGAAAATATGGAAATCAACAAGAGCTTGTAATAATTTCAATCCATGACCTGGCAGGTAATGCTTTGGAAGAGGAATAGAGGATCGGGTCATCAACTGAAGTACGTCCATTGAAATAAATGGAACAAAATTACGCCAGAAACTGCCTGCTCCAGAAATGGAAATGGCCTAATCCCCTCCAGTTCTGTCAGCAGAAGTGGTGAGTGTGTCCCAGGACTATTTATGGGTGTTCTTAGGAAATGCTGTCTGTTCCCCATTGCCAGCTGGTCCCTTACCAAGGCTGTGGACTCACTGCTGTACTGAGCAACTTCTTTACATTCGCAGCAGTCTGTAACAATTTCATTGTTAAAAGGCAAACACGCTGGCTCTCGCACTTTCCTCCTGGCTGATCTTTGTAAACCTGGTGTTATCTGGGAGGTTTGTTGCTTGACTTTATGTTCTACCACCCAACAACCTCCTGAGACAACCGAGAGATGTCCATTAAACGGAGCGAAACCCGGCAGGGCACAAACAACACCCTGCTGAGCTCCTTTAGCGGAGCTGGAAGTGAATCAGTTCTCCTGCAGCACCACAATTTCAAACCCCACCTGCAATACAGTCCAGAATTATGGACACCTGAGCCAGGTGACCCTGCTCCACCCAGCTCCCAGGGCTGCAGGTTGTACCCAAGGGGTGTCTCACCTGCTCAGCTGCTAAATAATTCAGATAATCCCCATCAGATAATTGCCTGACACCTTCTGTAGAATCCAGCTCATCTTTATACACCCCCAATCTGCTTTATGCAAACAATGCAAAAGCTTTTCCCGATCCTTTTGCAGGATACACCACCAACTGACCACAACTAGCAAAGAGGAGACTGCTCCTCCCCTGAAAGTCAATTTATTCCTGAAAAATCTTGTAGACTCTAACTTCCAGCTCAACGTTTGACACCAAGAATGACTGCAGAAAGCTCATTGCAGAGAGGGACCAACGAAACGCTTTCTAGAAAACCAGGATGCCTTCTCTCCCATACTGGCCAGGGACAACGTCCCATGGGAATGCAGAATATCCAAAATAAATCTGGTAATCTGGTTCATACAGGCAGTTTTATTAATCGCCTTAATACGCAATTAAGGAATAGTCAGTGGGCTGCAGGATTTTATAAGGCAATGATCCCGTTCCCTGGTGCACAGCTTTGTCCCAAAGAGTGGGCTATCCCAAAAAAACCAGCTGGACGGCTGCCAAATCAAACAGCACCTCCTTCCCATTTTCAATTATGTCGGAGTGAGGCAGAGGAACCGGGATATACGGGAAACTTTGACATTTATTTATTGCACATTCTCACTGAGAAGGGATTGCTGGCTTGCTAAACCGGAAACGATATTTTTACTATAGAAACAATCCCACAGAAAACCGGGATCCTGCTGCTCAGCGTGACAGGAATGGCCAGAACCAATAAATTGACCCGTGGCAGCCAGCAATGGGAGGGTTACTTCATTCAGTGCAGCACATATTTCAGCAACCCAATCTCCCCCCCCCCCCAAAAAAAATACGGTCTGTATTTCAAAAATCTCTGTGTCACGGGATTTTACACAGCAATTTTACACAGCCAGGCCGTCTTAGAGCTCACGGGCACCACAAAGCCACTCACAGAAAAAGGGTGTAGCATCTGTAGGGACAAATGAAAGGATGAGCCAAGAAGAAATTCAGAGGATTTTCTCCCCTTTCTGGAGTTTCTAGAAACTAAACAACCACGGGATGAAGTGGGGAAGGACTCCCCACACTGCGGGTTCTTTTTTTGGTTTTGGATGGACCAGTTGTTTTACCACAGAGGAGAAAAATGCAGGGAGAGTAAATGAAGAGGAAAATAGGGAAGTCAACATTCTTTGAAGCAACAACATATGGTGACCAGGCCTGAGAGATGGAGGTTATAAATCTTCCCTTGATAGAATTACCTAAAGATGAAATTGCAGCTTCAAGGGGCTTGAACTTTTAAAGCCACACCAGGAGCTTGCAAATTAACCTGTATGGTCACCAATTCCAGCTTCTTTGGGAAGGCTCAGCATCCTGAGGATGTCGGTGCTAGTGGAGATGTGATCAGTAGAAAGCATGAAAACCTTCACCCAAATCACTCGAAACACCGAGGAAAATAACACGAAAATTAAGAATTGGAGCAAAATGCTGCATCCCGTGGTATGGAAAGGGAAAAGAGACGGGAGGCATGGCAGTGCTCGTTTCTTTGTGAGGATAAACTTGTTTAGGGCTATCAGAGGAAAGGCTCTTCAGTGTTGCAGGCACTCTGACAGCACGGGCAGGTCGTGGTGCACATCTCATCCCCATCACTGCTGGGTCTCACTGCTTGCCCAGCAGGGCTTGGTAGAGCTGGGCTAGGATATCAGAAGGGATTTTGAGGGATCCTGGCTTTGGGTGCTACTTCCAGGCTGTCCCAAAAAGGCTTGAGTTTTAGAAAATGCAGAACAGCCAACCCATAAAAACCAGAGAGCCTTTAAGCATTCGGATTTTGACACTGAGTGGAAATGCCCAAAAACCATTCTGAGAAATGTGACCAGTGACTGGGAAAGCTACAGCAAAAAATCCCCTCCAAAAAACCATAGACATAAGGAGAGAGCTTATTGTAAAAAACCCACGATTTTCTCCTTTACTATTAGACTGGGCAAACAAAGAGCTCTGGAAAGCACAGTAATGAAGCACAAACCATCTATCAGAGGAGAGGGAATAACCTCTATCATCTGCAGAGTCTCCAAGGATGCCGAATGTTTGCAGCAGCGCCTCCAAGAGAGGGCTGTTTGGGAACACGTGTTACAAAAATAAATGTAAGAGATGTTACCGAACTGCGGGGCTGGAGATGCATTTACACCTCCCTGTCCCTAAAATAAACGCACTCAGTTTCTCCTTTCTTGATCCCATGCAGCTAAATCCTTTTAAAAATATTTTTACGTAATCTAACATATTGCAATTAAAAAGTCTGTGACATGGCTGCTTCAAAGGATGCAGTTTCACTGAAAAAGGCATCTGAAGGGTGGTGATATGAACACTGACATATATAAATATATGGATAATACATGTATCTGTTCTGACATTACTGGATGTGTTTCTGAAATATTTCTGTATATAAGGGCAAGGTGAAAAACTAAAAGTGAATACACCAAAATTATACAGGGACACATCACAGAAAGCTTCACAGCATTAGATTTCTCCAACGTTGATAAAAACAGACTTAACAAAATCAATTTTGAGATGTTCAGTTACTGCACAGTAGTGGGAAACATCACAGACTCGGAATGAAATATGTACTTGAAGGCAGAAGATTAACAGAAGAAATAAATATGAATTCTGTCACCCAGAGTTGCTACTGAAATTACATTTATTAAAACAAGTTCTTGCAAGCACTAGAACTATTAGATACTGATATATATGTGTGTGTGTGTATATATATTGCACTATATATTTTTTGCAGTGGGATTCATTTTCATGGAAAAATTCTTACGAAAGGAAACTGCTCTTCCTGCTAACCTACAGAGCACTGTAGAATATTCCCACTTGGAGAAATGCCAAGCACAGCCCAGCTCCTCAGCTTATGTTGAGCTGTTTATTGATTCCAGTGGAACTGCATCAATTTAACAAGGTCAGGAAGCTGAACTCCCTATTCAGAAAACAGATCCAGATAAGCTTTTGTGCAAAATCTCATCTACAAGTGTCTGTGCCTGATGTTATGAAGAAAAATGTATGAAATGCATTAGGGACCATCCTGATAAATAAGTTTGCCCAGCTGAATGCAGTGTATTGTTCAGTGTCCCTGTGCAGCATGAGGAGAGGAGATGTCTTATCCTAGTGGGATTTCCAGGTGGGAAAACGGGATTCATTTGGGGCACTCAGACCCTTCCTCAGGTTTGTGTAAACTCCTGTTGTTTGTATAAATGCAGCTCGGTCACGCCTTGGCTGATCCACTGAAATAAAAGCCTTACTGCTACTTTGCAACTGTGAATGGATTGAAAGAACAGGGATAAACATGAAGTTCCATCCTCGTCGTTAACTCTGTATTCACTGTGGGCAAGACAAGAGCTGTAGGTGTGTTATTTTTTACTGCATAAATGGTGCTTCTTATGTTCCTAAATACGAAGGAAAGTGGGGCAAATACAACTGAGATGGAAGCATGACCTTCCTGCGGGATCAGAGCCTTGCCAAATTCCCTGTGCTGTCTGGAATACTGCATGGCCTCACTTCATAGACAGCAGCTTCCAAGCATGTTCCTACAGTGAAAGGGCAAATAAATCCTCCATACGCCTAAACGTGGAGTCAAACAGAGGTGGAGAGAAGGTGATGCTGGCTCTTGTCTGGCTGTGCTGAAGGTACCAACTTTTCCAGCTGGATTAAAGCGCCTGGTGCCAGAAGTCAAGGCGTAAAACACATTAAAACCGAAAAAACCCACCCCACCTAAATAAATAACATCAGGTATTTCATACCTGTATAGATGCAAAATCCCCAGAAGCACAAGCTCCAAGAATAGCGGCGCCCACCAAAACAGACTCCACCTCCTGGGACAGGACAACAGGTTTCCCTGCAGAGGACAGAGCCGGGGGTGTTAGGGAGAGCACCATAAAGAATTAAAGCGAGAAAGACATCAAAAAGGGCTTGAAAACCATTCTCCACAACTCCATCCAGAGCCACGGCGCGCTGGCAGGTTGATGGAACTCGCTCTGCCCCTGGATCCAGGCTCCGGGGAAAAGGCAGCGTTTAAATAAAACCATTTCAGCGAATATTAACGCAGAACATAAAGCACACATTAAAAAACCAACCCCCCCCCAGACCTCTGACACGGGGTATTTATCTCAGAGGGCTTGGTATAAACCTGTTCTCCACACCCTCCAAACCCACGTGCCCATTAAAAGTTGACCTGGAGGGGAAAACAGGGCGGCGTCCCTTTTGTTTCTTTCCCAGCAAACAAAGAAAAGGTTGTTTTGGTGTTTGCTTTTAAATATACAGCCTGGGTTTGCTGCAAGACATGAAAATAGGAGCAGCAAACTTTCTCAAGCTATGTATGAAATAATAAGGGAAATCTTCTCTTCCAACTTGTGCACGATGCTCCAAAACAAAATTAAAACTCTGGAAAAACAAACAAGCAACATGTATTCCGAAGGAGAATTAAAAAGTGTTGTTTCATCAGCCATGGGTAATATCATGAACGTACTTTCCCTTTGGTTCACACAAAGTGCGAGTGTCTGAGACCTGTTTCATTAACGTCAAAATAAAAAAATACTAATACTAATAAACAAATCAAAACCAGCCCGCTTTCTTAATTCTCCTGAAAAATCTAAACCAAGAGCAGCCTTTCCTAGTTGCATTTCAGATGCTTATCCTGGCTAAGGCGAAAAATCTAATATTCCCACAGTATTTGGCAAGTGGCTCCATTTCCATTACTGAGATAATGGCCTTGAGTGGATGGTGATGCAAACCCAGGGGTGGGAGCAGGGATTCCTTCTGAGAACAGTCTCCGTGACATTATGCCCCAAAAAATGCTGCTCCTCAGAGCCAGCTGTAGGATCAGAAAGAGCTGAAATTTGGAGGAAGACCTAAAGTTAGCCATGACCAGCTCCTACGGAGGGAAAGGCAGATACACGCTCTGCAAACTGAGAAATAAAATTAATATACGGAGCAATTATTGACACAAAGCACAGTGTCCTTGCCACGGGCACGATGCAAACTGTGCCCTGTCACCTGAGCATCCCTCCTGAGCTCAGGACTTGGGTCAGCTTGGAACAGCAAATCTAAACCTCAGGCTCAAAGCTCCAGGGCTGCTTGCCAGGTGTCAGCGAGCGATTTCCAGCGTGCTCGAAAATTTCCTGCCCATTTCCCGCATCGCCAGAATGAATAGGGAATTCTTACCAGGCAAACAAAAAGATCAAGATACTTTTTAAGTGGCCTGTGGAATTATCTATTGGATGTCTGCATGGCTGAGTCACGGGCATTCGCAGCTAACAATAATATATTCAGATTTTGTTCTTTTCGGGAAAGAATGGGGGATTGATCCTGGAATGTTAGTTATTTTATCTGATAGGCTCTAATGAGTTCAACATAACCAAGAGCATTTCGGTCAGATGAACTCTGACATCCCTTGTCACTCACTGACTTCACAAACGGGGCAGAACTCCGGGCTGCAAAAAGGCCTTTTTGTACTGAATTGTACTTGGCCATTAGTTACAGTCAAAGAACTTGTGATTACATTTTAATCAGAATACCTTTTCACACATCTTTCCTTTCACACTTCGCAAACCAGCAGCCCAACTCCACAGGGAGCTGAAATTCACCTAAACCATTCGAGTTCTGAAGGGAAGGCACGAACTTGACCAACACCATTTCTCTACCTGGACCACAACGCGTTCAGTGAATTTCCAGGTCAGTGGCCGTTCTGCTTTTTGCTCCTCTGTCTCCCTTTGCCTCTCAGGTGAGGACATAAAGCACGTTTCCATCTTCCTTCCTGCACCGAGGTTACCAAGTGTGGGTTGATGCCAGGGCAAGTCAGATCTCCAGACCAAACGCCCCAACTATGAGCTTTAAACTTCGCTCACGGCAGCTCGACTGGCCTTAATTTGAAATACACCCAAAGCACACATCACTCAGTGTTTCTCTGAAGTCCCTTGCAGTAAATTTTGGTATTTTTTCCACAGTTTTTAAAGTACCTTCGAGTGGCTCGCGGGTGTGCTACGGTGGCTGACACGCACACAGGGGCCGAAGGGACACCAAAAACACCTCGTGGGGCTGAGGCTGCGGTGAAACACGGATCCAGCGCTTTCCATCAGCCATTCCCAAAAAATCCCACGAACCCAAGGGCGACACCGAGCACCGTCCCCTAAACTTTATTAGGGGGTAGGGAAGCAATTCAGGGAAGAATTGTCCTGTACCACGGATACCACGCCCTGCGAGAGCGTCACAAGTCAAGCAGGACGGAGCTAAGAAAGCAACGTTTCATTGCACGCCTTTTGGCCCAGCAGCAAAACACGGCTCTGCGCATAAAGGAAGTCTTTGTTTTCCCACAGGAGGAGGACTCGGACACCTGAATTCAAAGCAGGTGTCCCCCAGACTCACCCGTGATGTCGGCGTGCATCTGCACGAAGAGGGGGTTCTTGCTCAGCCCTCCGCAGAGGAACAGCGTGCTGACGGCGTGGCCCGCATCCTCCATCCTTTCCAAGATGTGCCTCGTCCCTAACTTGGGAAAAGGAGCGGAAAAGAGGCCAGCTGAGCGCGGGAGAGCAGCCAGAGGGACGCACCCGCACCTCCACGGCAAAGGCGTCCCCCCGAAATCCCTCTCGGCAAAGAGGGTTCAGCTCCGAAGGCAAAGAGCAGGGCAGAGCAATAAAAAAAGGAGAGCAAATAAAAATACTGCGTTTTCTGTCTTTTCAGCAAAAAGGAAAACCTGAAGACTTTGGTATGGGCTTCACTGTTTCTCTCGGCCTTTGCCCCGCACAAAAGAAAACGTCCCGTTTCGTGCCTGGATTAATTGCAACATCTCAAATGCAGGCGCATTTTAAACTCTTCATTTGCAGGCTCCGCTCTGAGAAACTCAGAACGACCAAAGCAAATGCCTTGCCATTTAAAAAAAAAACCAAAACCTTCAAAAAGGTCTTTTCTGGTTTTGTTGGCTTTGCTTGCCTCCAGCTCCTCACGGGAGACAACCTTCTCCCCGTTTCCCTTTCTCGACGGTATTTTACATTTCTCTGACAAACTATTTGACCAAAAATAACTCCCAGCTCCTCAGAATGCCTTGGAAGTCAAGTTTGAAGCTCAGACTTGACAAAACGTCCCGTTCAAGGCAAAATATTGCCCAGGCTGGCTCTTTGTAGGTGGATTCCCCACAAAGTGAGAGTTTTTTCTTCATAAACTAATTTCTAAGTTTTCTTTACGCCATGCTGCACGTTCATAAAGATGCAATAAACTCATCTTCAAGTAAAAGCTCCTGAAAATTGAACAAGCAGAGCTCCATCACATGGAGACATCCATGAGGAACGATTATCACTATTCTGGACAGCCCTGCAAATGTATTTGGACTTTTAGGCAAGCAGTGAAGAGGAGCCTGAGCAGCCTCGACCCCAGCTGACTAAATCCATCGCTCCCCTATTGACACAGAGGGCTGATTTCCAAATCCACACTTTTAATTATGGAAAAATGAAGTGCTCTGAGAGGAGCCTGTCTGCTCAGGACGGGCCACAATTGCATCCCTGATCACGTGTGCAGTGAATAGTTAAAGGGAGAATCTCTTTCACTCCTGAAATTCAAATGTATTACCAGCTCCTCTCACAACATACACACGTCAGAGACCCTGAGAAAGAACACGCTGTGAAAATGATTTTGTGTTTACCTGCCTGGAAAATTGTATTCACATAGCAATTCAAATCAAAGCCAGACTTATTTCACTGTGGGTGTATGGGGGGGAACTAATTTAATCCTGGATTGGGGAAAATGCAAATTGAGGGGCTTCAAATGCAAATTCTGTATAAAAGGAAAAAAAGAGTCTCCTGCTGAAAAGAAAACTAGAGATTAACATTCTGTGGGCAGGCCTACACTTTGTGCAGGATTTTTGCTTAGGTTTAAAGTTTATCTTGCACCCATTGATGGCAGCCAATGGCACAGCATTACTACAACTGTTTCCTTCAATAAAAGTGAAGCTGAAATTGGGAGTGATGGAGCATGGGAGGAAAATTAAAATTTCCCAGGTGTCACATTGCCAATTAGTAAATATATCGAGTCCAAATCAATGCTCTCTGCCTACTTTTTAGTTACTGTTTCAGTGGTGCTTCAGGAAAAATGAATTTCCTTGAACTTAAAATGGATAGAAAACTACAGGATGGCCTTTTTTTTATATTAAATCAGCCCAATGAAGTACCAAAAAAAAAGATAGGCGGCTGCCGAAGTGAATGTTTGTGCTTCGCAATAAAACCTGAGCTCTATCGCACAATGAGATAATAGGTGACTTTCCCAGGATTCCCAGCAGGGAAGGTTTCCACCTCGTTAGCAGCGGACAATCAGGGAGCACCTGGTCCAGGCTGGGAAGGTCCTTCCAGGGGCAGTGGCAGGCCCTGGCATTGTCCAACCTCTCCCAGGCATCCTGGCTTCAATGGTGGGATTATACCGAGGCACCAGGTATAACCCAGCTCCTTTCATCTCAAATCTCACAACAATGAATCCCAGGCTGGGGTTAGACTCCCGTTGTTTGCTGAAGAGGAGGGTTAACCCAAGAGATGGACAATTCCCAGGGAATTCACACCCTCTCCATCCCAGATGGCTGACCCAGCCTAGCAAAGTTGTTGTTTAACCAGGAGAGGAGTTTGGAAGTTTTCCAACTGAGCAGCCTTTTGTCAGGAGAACTCCCCAGTTCATCAAACTGTTAATGGTTTGCAAAAAAATATCTCCAGTTCAGCAGACTTGGAAAAAAAAAAAAAAATTAAAAAAATCACGGGAAGGATGTCAAAGGAATGTGGATTTTGGTCACTGAAGGACCCCGTGGAAAACACCCTGTGCCAGCCTTTCCAAACAACTTCTGCCACCCAGAACTTCTCCAGAGCTGGAAATCCTGGGTTTGACAGAAAATTAGGGCAGAAAGAAAAGTACTCCAACCAAATGGAATTGGATTGGATTCCCCTGCTTCCCCCCAGGCAAGCAGGGGAAATCCACGGATTGGGAACAATCTGAGGCTTTTGGGGGAGCGCAGGGTCCTCTGAACGACTGCCGAAGATTTCTCCCCCACCTCAGCCTCCCTCCAGGCAGCCCACGATGGGACACTGCTCCATGGGCTGCCTTCCTCCCGTCTTTGCCAGAGGAAAAGGCCCCATTTACAGAACTGCCACGAGGAAAAGCCCTTTTAGGGGAACGTTTGCTGCGTGTCCATCATCCTCCAGCTGGGAGCAGTCACCAACACGGACACACCACATCTCGCTCCTTTAAGCAGCCCATCAAGGGAATTCATGTGTTATTAGGAATCTGGTCAGCAGGGGGGAACGATCCCCCTGCCACGGCGCACGAGACAATTCATTCCTTCTTTCATGCACTTGGAAAGACTTACAGCGATGGCTTGGATCGTGGCCAGGTAGATAAGGGCAAGTTCATCCAGACCCCGGGACAGCGTTAGTCCAACAACCTGTGCAAAGATCAAACAGAAAGTGTACAACATAAAACTCTGTTATTTTCTGCGGCTCCTTGTTGCAACAAGTTTTAAGTGCTAATTCTGAGCCTTACTTCTGTGAGCTGTACACATAATGTTATGTTAAACATGTTATTCCTGATCTGGGGAAGAACCACATAAATTATTCTTGCCCTTGCAAAGAAATAAAGAACAAACAGCATATTGTATGGGATTAGAGATAGATTAGCTCTGACAGTTTTATGTTATGACTCAGATATTGCTCGTGAATGTATTTAATGTAATAATATGAAAATGCTATTACATAAAAATAACTTTTTAAAAGCATTTCTCCCCCTCCCATCCAAGCACCCTAACAGTGAAACACAATTAATAATTAAATACTATATCTTAGCCTCCTTTACCCTGACATAAATCAATACTGCGCTGTAGTTACTCTGGATTAATATCAGCACAGGCAAGACCTGAATGCAACCTTAATTGTGACAGAAAAAGGGGGTTGCTATTCCCAGTATTTGCATAGAGCCATCATATCAAGGCAATCCTGAATCTGCTGCAGCATATAATTCCTCCATAAAATAAAGTAGGTATTATTAGGCCCCAAAAGTATATGGGCCTTTTTTTATTCTTGTAATGTTTCCCTCATTTGTGACTTAAATGCTGCAGGGCTGACACTCTTTCCCACCTCAGCCTGAAACACAGCAGATTTTGGAGCTGGTGAAGTAGCTCGAGATGGTCACTTCAAGGACAATATGCCATTCTGAAGGACATTTTTGCACCAATCACCAGGTATTGTGATATCACCCAGTTATACCCTTATGATATTCTTCTGTTAGAGCTCTGCACAGTCTTGTGTCCCAGCTGACCTACCACGATAAGCTCAGTGAGGAGGAGCATCCAAACATTTCAAGATGGGCTGAAAAGCTGTTTAAATCAAACAATCTATCATCAGAATATTTCATGCCTTTCCCAGATACGTTTATCCGAATTTGTGTTGAAATTCACGGCAACCAATATTCAAAATTTGGTAGCCCAGTGAGTTAACAGCAGCAAGAGCCACAAAATGCCATTCCTAGGAAAGGTCCTGGGACACACCCCCCACTCCTCGTGTTTTTAGAAAATAAACGTGGCTGTAGTGATATCTCAGCTACAGGGATCTCTGGTTTTCTGCTGAAACATCAGCACACTTCGAAACGCAGCAAGAAACCCAAATCCCCCGGGAGAGTGTAAATAGCTAAGGAGGAGTACACTCAAAATTGAAGAAAAGCTCCTTCCAAACTACTTTTTTTTTTTTTTTTTTTTACCCTGCATTGACCTTTTTGCAAAGACAGGCTGTTTCTTACCATGCCCTTTAGTGTCAGATCTGTTAAGGGAGATCTGTTACCATGGAAATCTGGCCAAACATGTAAATCAACAGTGAGGAAACCCACAGGCAAAGATTTCTTAATCAGATCCAGGTGACTGTTCAAGTATGTATATATAGTGTGAGCACTAGGAGAAAAACAAGTTGGAGACAGAGGGGGGAGGTTATTCATCAAACATCAGACATTTGTACCACCATCAAATGCCCCAAAACCCAGCAAGGAGCAGCCAAACCCCCCTGCTCGCCAAGCCCGTGGCACTGAGGGGATGTCCATGTGCTCCACAGACCCCCCGAATTCCCGAATTCCACAGGAAAAAGGGAGACAATGTGACCCTGAGCTGGTACCTGGGCTCCTACAGGTCCCTGGAGGAGCCAGAGCTCTTTGATAGTTGGGACAAGCTGTGCAAGGAAAGCTGGAGAACAGCAAGCAGAGAGGGAGGAGTGAGGAGCATTCCAGGCAGAAACGAACACCAAATGCCTTTGCAAATGTTTAAAAATTTCTCTGATTAATCAATAGCACGGAGAGCTTTCCTATTTTAAACCGTAATTATTTCAGCGTGTGTTATGATTAAAATGCAGCACTAAGGGTGGAGGAGAGAAAGTGAGCGGCTGCTGTTTTAGGGAGGAGCCCACCATGGGCCCAAAGATGATTGTCTCTAAGTTCAGATGCTACACCCAAATCCACAGCATCCAACAGGCTTTTTTTGCCTGGATCTGGGATTAATGGTGAATTTCTCAGTGCCTTGGCTTGCAGTGGCTCTGGTGACATTCCATTTAAAAAATGCCGCAATTACGCTCAGAATACTTTTTCAAACACTCACCCCATCACAAACAAATCCATATATATGTTTCAACTCCTCGGAAACCTCCGAGTGGGGCGTTTAATTCTAGACATGCGGGTCAATAACAGCATCTAACCCTAATTACAATTGATTAGTCATTGTCTCATCCACTGCAGACCCAAACAGTGATATTCATTTAGCCTCTACATGTATATTCAATCATGCACTAATGAGATCCCTAAGGGAATTCAGCATATGCTTTACTAGGCTGACTTCTGACCTGCTAGCAGCTGTATATTTATACTTTGCATTCAACCATTCAGCTGCATGTTTTTTCAATTATACCTTACCATGTGTGTACTATCAGAGGATATCATTCAAAATGAACTACACTTGGAAGACATTAAAATAACTAATTTACATCATTATTCACGTCCTTTAAAACGTACTTTATGTGTCTTCCTGGACCTGAATTATGATAATTTTGAGGTCACAGTCCTTTTTCCCCCCTTGTTGTAGAAGTGGCCCTGTTTTCTCCATCCCTAAAGGCTGCACTCCGAGCAGTACATGCTAAGGATAAGGTCATTTTATTTCCAGCCTAAATCATGGCTTGACTGTTGGGAGGCAAAAAAGGAAAGCTTCACTCAACCACAGACCCACCTCCATCCTGCTTGACTGTCTCACAAGGATCAGCCATTTCTGCAGCTCTGTCAGAACACAAGGCTGAAGTTGAGCCAAACACGCTCAAAACCCACATAATCTTGGAATTATCCTGGTTTTTTCCCCCACACCTTCTTAATTTTACTTTTTCTCAACATACAGATAAAGTTTGGACTGAGTGCCTGGCAAGATCCTTCCAACACTTGCAGTTCCTGTTTGTAGCATCTCTGTGTTATACATAATATTACACCACTAGCTCACAGAGCTTTTTCTGCTCAGCTCTGTGAGAATCCATCAGTGGCAGCTGCATCTGACCTGCCGAGCTGAGCACGAGCCATTGCTCTGAAAAAGGAGCTGTGTTCAAAGTGGAGAATAAGAAATCAATGCAAGCTTGCCCAGGGTTGTGATCATAACTCCAGAAAGCATCGAGAGGTTGGTATTTAATCTGCTCAGGAATCCTGGAAGATGCCAGCAGGGGTTTTTCAGGGAAAAAAAAACTTAAAAATTCCAGGTTTCCAAATCTAAAAAAAGGACTCTAAACCATTTAAAGGTAGAGAAAACTGCCAAACATGGTTATTCTGTTCTGCTTGAAAGAGCCCAGAATGGCTGATGGAGAGGTGTGTGTAATTCAAAGCTTTATTTTCAGGAGACATCTCTTTACATGGGAAGTGGCATCAAGGTGTGTGTAGGAAAGGGAATTCTGCCCTAAAACTCTGCACTTCACCAAGTGCCAGAGGGCACATAAACTTTGCTGTCAGGTGGACACTTAAAGATTACAAATGGTCACTCTAGGAAACAGAACTATTCAAACTTCAGGCCACAAGTGATCACATTATTTAATTTATTTTGATTTCCTACTCCAGCCTGCTTGTACTGGCTTTAACACATCGGTGATGGTTCAATGCCAAACCTACACAACGTGTAGGCTGAAGAGCAAAAGTGATGCATCACAGCAATTTCTGCAACTCCCTGAACTCCCTGGAAAAACCCAAGTTTTGTTGTTTGCACAGTGTGCCAACCAGCTTAACCAAATGCTAAATTTACTGCCCAGAAAATCTTCCTGTAATTCAACCCTGTCCACTTCCAGTAAAAGAAGGGAAAAGAGAACGCAGGAATGGCACTGGGAGGGTTGCACAAGCCTGGGGCTCAGCAGCAGTGGGCAGCAGGAGCTGGTCGTCTGAGCCTCTCACGCCCTAAAAGGGACCAAAATCACGGAATGGGTGACAAAAGCGGCTGGAAAACTGCTCTGCCGTGGGCAGAGGAGCAGCAGGAGGGGAACAGAGAAGCTCCTGAGAGCAGCTGCTGAGCGGGCACTTGCCCCTGCAAAGCTGGCAGCAGGAGGAGAAAGGAGGGCAGGTGGAGGGAGGCAGGAGCAGGGGAGAGGGGGCAGAAAGCAACGGGGTTTGTGACCTCAGATGTTCCTGCTTTAATGACCCACACACGCGTGTGCTGAACTGCTCGTGGAAGAAGCGAAGGTGATGTGGAACTGCACACCCAGGCGTGGAATTCTCATTTTGTTTCCCTTCTCTGGCCGCGTGCAGGGGCTGAACGCGTTCAAATTCCTACACCCACACTGAGAACATCCCAAACAGAGTAAGGCAGATTCCCTGAACTGTTCTGCTGAGCTTTCCTGGCAGATAATTTATCACCATCACCAATAATCCTCCAAAACAAGATACTGTGTTTGAAGGGAGCCTCCAAGAAAGATGGAGAGACTATTTAAGCGGCCTGGAGGGACAGGACAAGGGGCAATGGCTTCCCACTGCCAGAGGGCAGGGTTGGATGGGATATTGGGAGGAAATTCTTCCCTGTAAGGGTGTGGAGGGGCTGGAGTGGATTTCCCAGAGCAGCTGGATCCCTGGAAGTGTCCAAGGCCAGGTTGGACGGGGCTTGGAGCAACAGGGGATAGTGGGAGGTGTCCCTGCCCATGGCAGGGGGTGGAATGGGATGAGCTTTAAGGTCCCTTCCAACCCAAACCGTTCTTGAATCTACAATTTTTAAGTATATAATTTATCGTAGGCAAACACTGCTGCTATCTGTGATAAGGCTGAAGCTTGAACTCTGCATGTAAAGAGAAACGAGAAAATAAGGAGAAAAAACCCAGTTCAAGTCACAAAGTTCCTGATTTTGGTTTGTTCAATTTAAATTCTTTAACAGATATTTCAGAAGGGCGGGGAGAAAGAGAGGGAGGGAATTAGTAAGTGAGTTGTTTACTAAATTTATAGCTATCCAAGCATTTCATTAGTGGAGTAATATCTGGCAAGCATTACAAAAACACCATTGAGCAAATTAACTTAATAAAATACTATCCCCTCTTTTTATAAAACATCACAACTCTTATTATCAGTGCCATTCCACACAGTTTTACTAACTGCAGGAGACTCACATCCAGTGTTATGACATCATGCCCTCAGCTAACACGGAGTTCTGCTCCCAATATTCTGTATTTAGTGACTTGATGCCATCACACTCCAGGTTTCTGCACCACAGCATTAGCTGTGATCAGGCAGTTCAGCCTCAGCCCTAGCAGAGACAAGCAGGCTGCTCTACAGGCATTTTTCCAACAACAACAAAAAAAAATGGTTTATCCTGGCATTACAGACTAAACTGTTTGTCCTGTGCTTGTGCTTCATATGGGGGCACTGGAAAAATGGCCTGGAAGCCAAAATTCTGGAAAAGCCCCAGATCAACCTTTATTCCAAACATACACAAATGCATGTATTTCCTGATTTCCTTTTTCAGAGAACAACAAAGAGAATTCTAGGAAGCACGAATCTGTTTCATATTGAATGAAGTCCAATCCGTTTCTGGGAATCCTGGTCAAGTTCTTAACAAACAAGTAAGACAGTGGGCCCTGCAAGGGATGGAAGGGTCATCCAGAGGAACCAGGTATGTCTATCCCCCCAGGGAGGACTGGAAAAAGCCCTGGAACTGCACATGCTTAATCCAGGCATCAGGACTGACCCTTGTCTTTTAGACCAGAGGGATGAACTGGCCAGAAAATGCCAGGTTTGCTGGGTTTTTCCTAATTCTAAGGAGGAAAACTACATTAGAAGAGAGTCAAGTTGACATCCAGCGTGCCCAACTGCTCGGCTGAGCCCTGTCTGGGAGTGATGTGAACCATCTTAGAAGGGATCCAAGCCAAAACCGCTTGACAAAGTCCAGACCCGACAGACATGTCTGGGCTGCCTTCATGCACTTCTAAAGCAGAGCAAAGTAAAATTCCACACTGCACACAGCCTGCTGCTCGAGGGACCCTGGAGTTACCTCCAGGCCACTCCTCCGTCCTGAGTTTTGCCTGAAAATTCACCCCAGGATTCTCCATTTGTGCTGCCACGCAGGAGTTTTCCATACGGTGGCTGCCCCTTCCTTTAGATGGCTGTTTCAACAATACTCACTAATAATATATTCCTAATTAAGCTATATCTCATCCCTGGAGCTTAACTGTGTCCCCTACAAATTAAGACGCGTTGCTAGCCCAGGGCATAGAGACAGCCCAGGGCTGATGTTATGGAATCAAGAAATAAGTTGAAAAGCAGTGAGTTAATACCACCACTTGGATATGCCAGAGGTCTCAGAGGGGAGTTTAAAAGCTTTCATCTTTGAGCAATCACCCGGGCAGGCCTTTGGAAATACTTCCAACCCCCTATCAGAGTGTTAATTGCCCCGCTGCAGAGTAAGAACGCTGCAGTCCTACACTGCTGGGAACACGTGGTGCCATCAGTGAGATGTGATAAAGGAAGAAGAACAGTGACCTGGCTGCAGCTTTGGACTGTAATTCCGGGAAGGCGACGTGGCCTCGCACCACGTGATCTATCTGAAAAAGAGAAAAGCAACATTTTGGGGATGATTACATCTTCAAACTTCAGTCCTGGAAAAGGGTAAGGCACGGTCACAACTTTAAAAAGACAAGAGAGCTTCTAAATTACTCCCAAAGTGCTAAGTCTTAGTGAAGCCAATGGCAAAAGTCCCACTGGCATTCAGGATTTGGCTTATAAACAGCAAGAAAAAACACCCAGCCTTGCACCAAAAGCAGGCAAAATGCTCAGGATGCAGCTCCTCAGGCAGGAGAGCAAGGTGACAGGATGATGTTTGTCCTGTCTCCAGCAGCACCTCAGAGCACGTCCGCCGGTCTCTCCCATTCTCCTGCATGCACATCCTCATTGGAATTCTACCAGGAGCATCTTCTTGGCCCAAATCCCTACATCTTTCTGTGCCACACTGTTGTAATAAAACACGAGGTGTGTTGTCATCCTGATAGATGCTTCATACATTCATTGCAGGAAACAAAATGTATACGCTGAGAGGCAATTACTGCTATAAAAGAAGATCAATATAAGCTCTGTCTTCCACTGAATTTATAAATCAGCTTGTCCTTTCAGTCCAGAGTGGTTACCATTACTCACAAAGCATCAGGTAGAATAATATGGGCTTTTAAGACAATAATTCAGAATGTTTTGTGGCCTCTTGGTAATATCCCATCAGAGGTGACAGTAAAAGCTAAGGAGGCAAAACTAGAGCTGATCAAGAGCCCTGAGTATTTTTGGCAATACCTATGGGCAGAAAATCACAGCAGTATTTAATTTTTAACAGCGTGAGTCTAGTCCTGACCCAGGGTAGGGGATCATAGAATGAAGCAAACACACCTGAGCAGAGCAAAGACAATAAAGCCTGTTCTCCCTGAGATTGGCATCAGGCAGAACCCAAACGTGTGTCTGCACGAGAAACAAAGCTCGGGCCTGGATTCTGGATCGTGCATAATCCCCCCAGAACAGAGAGGCAGCTCATAAATTCAGACAGGAAGCTATAAATAAACATCACATATATGTGTGTGCTATGAAAACACTTTTGCAGAAAGCTGCTGCTGCAGGAGTCATGAAGTTAGGTATTTAAATACCCTTAATTCAAGACATGGCCACAGGAGGGATGCATCTAGAAACCTTTTCTGCTGTTTTTCATCTCAGAGTTTCTAATGATGTCATGCCATCCTTTGCCTCCATTCTGCAACATCTTTCTTCTTAAAAATTTTGAAAATCCAATGCAAAAAACCCATCTAACACACAAAAACCCACGCTTTTTCAGAGCAAGAGGACTTCTTAATCCTTTGTTCTGGCTCTATCTGAAACAGTTTTCAAAATCCAACAGATTCCTTTTGCAGCTGCATAAAAACAGTTAATTAGAGCTTTTTAAAGGGAAGCATATAGTTCTACTCTCGAGAAGTTGAACAGACTGTGCAAATTTTAGGAAAATAATTCACCTTGGGGCATCGATCAAGCAATGACAACACAAAAAACGTCCTAATTTTGGTGTGTTTGCAACTTTAAGCGTGAGAAAGCAGGATCTTAAAGAACTTCAGCTTTATCATGACAGAGAGAATGGATGCACTGTGCCCTCCACACAGAGCACACGCACTGTCCTTCCTCCCTGTGTGTCTCCTGTCCCCACAACCTCAAGAAAAGCACAGGAGATCCTCTGAATGTTTAAATAAGACAATTTCCTTCCAGCTGAATTTTGCCGTGGGTCCCAACAAGACCAGACATTTTTTTCCCAGCAATTTCTTTAATGACTCAGGAATGTCTCGTTCTCTGGTACTAGGACTGAAAGGATTTTTAACATCATCTCTTTGAAATGTCCAAGCTGTCACAGCACATTTGAAGTGTGGAACCACCTGGAGTAAAACACTGACCTTTAGAGTTTAGATAAGAGTATTTACCTGCTTTGGATTAAGCACGTGGAGACTTCCCTCTCAAAAGTGTTCTTGCAAAGGAACACACAAGATTTGCCATTTTTCCTTCTAAAGTGGCAGTGTTATTATTTTATACATATAATGTATTATATATATACACATATAATTTAGTTTTACTTCTGCTTGTAGCAGTTGCCTATAAAACAGGACACTTTTTGGTCCTAGCCCAATCTTGACCTCCAAAATTCAAAGCACACAATTACAAAATTAGAACACACATCCCACCAGCGTTTTTTGGCCACGAGGCTAAGGATGGGCTGGAGGTGGGATGGGAAGCAAGGCTGCAGGAGAGGGATGAGTGTGGCACTGAAGCCACGGGGCAGAGAGGAATGCAGCTCCCCAGGAGACCTCTAAGGGCAGGCAGCATTCCTACAGCCTGGGCAAGGAGACACACAGGGAGCTTTGGAAGCTCCAGGGTTAAGCAGCCACCCAAGTCTTGGTGGCACTTTTGGACTCAAGCCTAAATATTGTTGTGTACCTCTAACCCTTCTTTAAATGTGGTATCGGTGGTTTTTTGGTTCTGACTGCCTTCCTGTAAATAGGAAAATTCACTTTTTAGTGAATCCAGCTTGGTTTTCATTTTCATTGGTGAATTAAATTAACCTACTAGAGAGATTCTTTGTATTCAAGGAAAGAACTGAGGTGACAGGATAACATGTTTCTATCTCACTATCTGTCCATACAATACATCTTTCACTTTTGCCCACGAATGAGCACAACTGATCTGTGCAACACAATATGTGTAATTTTCTTTATCTCAAAGTTTATCTCAGCCTCCTGCTAAAGGGAAGAATGAAGCCTATTAGCCTGTAAGATAATAACAATAATCACCACCACCCTAAAAGGAAGGAGTGCCCCCCCTCCATATGCAAATTAACAGCTTGTAAGGGACAGAGCAATCAGCTAATTGTCCATTGCTTCCAGCAGGCTGGGGCCTCCCCTGACCTTACAGAGGTGCTTCAGGCACCCAAAGTTATCCCAAATGACAGCAGCTATGCCAGCCCTGCCACCCCGGAGTGTGCCTGTGCCTCCAGACACTTACCAGTTTTCCTGTAGCACTTTGACCTCCCTCATTCAGCCACAGTCCGGGTACCATTGCAGAGAAATACGGTCCCCAAACGCCAGGCACGAAAATGGGCTTTTCACTGACCTGTCAAAGGCAAAAGAAAGCTCCGGTGAGTCAAACTACTTGACAGAGCAGGGACTTCACAGCTAATGCTTGACAGCCATGGGAGTCCAAGACTGAAACAATTCCTGCTCCTCCGCTGGAGTTCCCAACGTGAGTGGAGATCCACAGGCAGAGATTCACTCCAAGGAGGATGTGGAGAAATACGTCCTCGACTTGCATCATTGGCACAGCTGCAGGCACTGCCTGGCCAAGCAGAGCGTAAGAAGTTTCAGGAATGGGAGCTGTATTCCACAGGGAGAGGGCAACTGCCTGGTTTCTCCAGAAAAAGAAGCCTTATTTAGAAGGAACAGTCCATTACAACACTCTGTTGACTGCCCTCAGCAGGTACAGCCCGTGTAGTTGGTGACGGGTGTTTGAAGAGTTGGGAACCCTGATGACAGAGGGCAGTGCTGTCCCCCAGGATCTGCCATCAGAATCCACGCCCCAGCGCTCCCCCAGAGCTGCCAGGAGGGTTGGGTGCCTTGGGTGGATGCTGCAAACCCGGGCTGGGCAAAGGGGCATCTGCTTGGGTTCGCCAACAGGAAACACACGGCTGGGCAAACGCCAGATCGTGCCCCTTCCTTGGGCTCGGCTTCACACCAACCACTCCTGCCTTCATCCCTGTGCAGGCAGGTCAAGGCAGGTATCTGAGCACCCTCCTGCAGAACCCCCTGCTCCTAACCACGCACCCGCTGTGTACAGGGACAGCTGCCCCACGCAGGACTCCAGTGGTTAGACCGCTCAGGATGTGGGAGACGCTGCTTCGCTTCCTTTCGCCGCTTCAGAAGATGCAAATTACCCTTATCAAGGGTGGAGGGCATTTTCCTTCCTCTTTTAAAGCTGTCTCGCTTTCAGTAGACCACAGAGACCTTCTAGAACTTCACTCTGGTTCAGCAGAACGCCCAGGGAGGTAACACTGTGCAGTCTAGCAAGGGGGCAATGGGACAAAGGATTTTACGTCCTACACTTGCTCCAAAGACTGGTTGCGTATTCCCCACTGGCTGAACACAGAATTCTTCAAGCAGGGGCTGGAGAAGACAGGTCACCATCCCCTGCCAGGCTACCTGCTCCTCCTGGAAGCAGGATTCATGTTCTCTCTTCCAGGACCACTCGTATGTATTTGAGGTGCGTGCAGCCACGATTCCACTGGGCAGAGAGAACAGCAGTGCAGTCCTGCACCGTCACACGGTGCTCTTCCCACCAGGCCATGTTAATGGATGGCTAAATCTGCCACTGTTGTTTTCCAGCAGGTGGGAACTGCTCCCAGAGAAGGAAACAAGAGGATTAATTCCTTAACCAAGCGAGTTCCAATGCTGGAACAGCAAAAATGAGTGGTCTTAGTCAATGGGACAACCTCTTTTTTTGTTTTTAGACCTCGCTCTTCATTAGGAAAATTCCAGACCCGCTGAAAAGTGCTTAAGGTTTGCTATAGATTCAATAGGGCCTGGACTTCACCCCAAAACAGTTTTGAGGAGTAATTAAAAATCCAGGCCTGTTCCTGTTAATCACGATGCACATTCTCCCTATACTTGAACAGGCCAAACTTTAAAGACAGTTTTTACTAGCAGGGAGGGAACACACTCCAAGATGCAGTTTACTGGCATTTGTGCATCACACATGTTTAGTAAATACAGCAGCAGGGAGGTTTCTGCACAAACAATGGTCTGCTCCAGCCATAAACTCACAGTACAGCTGATTCTTGTCATGAAGTTCGGTAGGAAAACAAAACAACAAAAATTGGTTTCGCAAAATATATCAGCACAGTGTCAAGAAATCCTGACCCCTCTCAGGAAGGCACCTGACAAATACAGGAATCTTGCTCAGTCCTCCCTTATCAGCTCTAAAGGCCCCATTTACTCTCCTTCAAGATACATGTGCACACGTGTCTGTGTGTCTGTGCAAGACTTTGGCTGCCTAAACCCATTACAGAGCAAGAATTGCTGCACTGAATTTACAAAGGCATTTATGGCTCCAAGTGGACGTAGCTACGTCAAAAACATTGCAAAGACATTTGGTTTTGTTTTGTTTTCTCTTAAAACTACAAATTAATACAGCTTTGAGTTTTCATCACCTCGACGGGGCAAGGCTTCTTTTACAGTTTCAAGAACAAAATGAAGTGCAAGAAAAAGCAAATCCTAAAACAAGCTGATTCTTAGACCTATTCCACATCTCTGACCTTACTGAGAACACAGCGTGTGGTCAAAATTACCAGTCAGTATCTGCTCCAAACTGGTGATGGAAGTGTGAGAAGAACTCAAAAATCCCATCTCCTTCCCATGCTATAGCTGTGGACGTGGCTCTGCAGGTGACAAGGAACACTTGGGGCAGAAGGGGCCTGGGGTTTTGAGGTCTTGTCTCTGAATATTTCTGATGCAGCAAACTGCAGCATTCTGTCGTCTGCTGAAGGAAAAACCGAGTTACACCAAATGGGTCAAGCTAAATTCTGACTGCTGTGCAGTCTGAAAAAATAAATGGCAAAGAACACTGAAGGCATAAAGACGCCGTATGAAACCAGGGGACAGGCTAAATGCAGGAAGGACAATACGGTTTATAAAATACAAAACAAAGCCCACACCTTCTTCTACCAGTCCACAATTTACCAAACTGTTCCACATGTAACACTGAAAGGCTCAGATTCATTAAAACACCAAACTCCCCCTGCAGCCAATGCTTCTGGCCCAGCCCTTTGGACACTCACAGGAATTTGCCAGGATAGGATATTTCCATGCTGGCTCTTCTCAAATTACACCGAGACCTCCCTATCATCTCCCTCCCCAAGTACCATCCGTACACGTTCCAGCAAACTTTCAACACGCGAGCAGAGCAAACGAGGGAGCTGGGAATTGCCACGCTGATGGATAAAGCCAGTGGGTTATCAGTTTGGCTGCTGTGGGAACTTTTAACTGGAATAAAGACCCTTGGCTATCAGGCTTCATTTGATGACAGGGCACCATCAGGTCTCCTTCTTCCTCCTCTCACTTAAGAGGTTTAATTCACATTTTGCACACTCTGGGTCTCAATGCACAAGGGAAGTGAGCAAACGGGGAATAACATTCTCCCCAAAACACACCCAACAGGGTGACCATCCTTCTGCAGCCCTATGCAAAGAAATAGCAAATGGTTTCCATTTCCCCTCCTTCAAATATTTGGGTGGGGATTAAGTCTTTCAAGCCATGCAGCAGCTGGCATTTGTATTTTCATCACGAAAGGTCCAAATTCTGCTTGAGCATACATCCCACCCAATCCCACCAAAACACATGAGCAGACATAGGTGTGGGGCTGGAGAAATAGTGCAAAGTTTGCCACAGAAGCCAGAAGAAAAGCACAATTTGCCAGATTCAGGGCTATTTTGGTTACACTAACACCATGTCTCCTTTATAGCTTTCAATTGCCTTTGGACATTCTTGTGGTGATAGAGGAGGATCAATGTAATTTTTTTTTTTTTGCCCTTTAATGAGCTTACGAAAATCCTTAATCTTTGTCGTAGAAAAACAACACGTGTTTTAGATTTATGGGCAATTGATTTTTATTTTGAAAGCAAATACGAGATGTCATCCTTCCACGGAAGTTAAAATACGAATTCAAAGGCAGCCTCAGATTTTCTGCCTTGAATTTAACCAAAATTCCTCCCGTGACACACTGGTACTGCAAGACATATTATTGTTTATTATCTTTTACACAGAGTGAAACCGAAACACAGAGAGGATTTCCTCTGCTAGACCTGAGAGTGATCTCAGCCCAGCAACGCAGCAGGACCTGGAGGATGGGGGATGAGAAGCTGAGCCTGCTCATGGTGAGTCACAAGGCACGTCTGTCAATACTCACAGGGACACTGGTGCCCCCACGTGTGATGATGCCAACTTACCCAGACATGCAATCCCACCTCACGGCTGCTCCCTGTGGACATGGGGAAGAATCCTTTCATGCAAGAAATTGTCATCTTTCCATGTGTCCCCAACACACACATTCCCACTTGCTCAGCCCTGTGGTTTCAGGGGAAATGAGCGTTAAGCAGGTCCAAGATTCCTGCTTGCTTGGAGGGAAAGAGTGTTCAACACCTTCTGCAAGGGAGAAGGAGGGAAATAAAGTTCTGTCTGGGAGGGTTTAACCTCAGCGTGTGCTTGATAAAAGATCATACTACTATGTAAGATATGTAAACATTATAGAGCAATCAGAAACAATGAAATGATGAATTCAGTTTAACAATATTCAGCTGTGGTGCAAGTGCCAGAAGGCACTTTTTGTTATGAACAGATCATTTGGATGAGTTACAGAGCAGATCTGAACCCTGGCGTGTGCTAGGAAAATCAGTGTCAAACTACCTCAGATCTGAAGGTATCAGCAGCACATCTGGCAGCCCACAGCAATGAACAATATATATAGAACCAAGCTGAAGCACGAGAGGACCTGCTCAAATGGCATCTGAGATCTGTAACGTATTTAACTTATTTTAGTCCTTCCCACTTGCCTCTCCCTTTAAAACAGAAAGAAGCAAAAAAGTTCACCTCTATTATAAAAGTCTACATGGAAAAAAGCGGGCTGGGCTAACTCGGAGCTCATGGAAGTGAATCAGGGCAGCCAGTGCCTTCCCTCTGGAGCAAGCTGGGCTTTCAGGACTGTCCTTTGGTCCAAGGATGGAACAGAACACAGACCCTCCCAGAGGAGCATCTCCCAGGCATCCAGCCACCCCCTAAAAGGAGCAAGTGGCAGCGGGAGATTTATTTTACTTGGCTCTGTTTTGCCAGACTAGCCATAATGATCAGGCACATGCTTGTGTTTCCTCCTCAGTTTTATGTAAATGTTACGGCAATCAGAGACAAGATAAAATTAAACACCCCACGCTGGCGAGAGCAGGTTTCTGGAATCATGGATTTCGGCAGTGTTCTTCCTCAGCTGACACCATCTGTTGCTGGTGCTGCTGCTTCAGTAACACTGACAGAGAATTTGGCTGTTACCTGAAAGGTAAATCCTTTTATTAACAAGGTACACTTGCCATATCCATCCCGTGCCACTTTCATTTCTGCTTTCCAGTGTCGAGCCCCTGAGACCTGGCAGCATTCTGGTGTCACTGTCAGATCCTCTGCTTACTTGCAGTTTGCCACAGAGAGAGAAAATCACATTTCTGTGGAACTCTTCTTGACTTACACTCGCTTACATGAAAGCCATATCAAACCTTCAGTTCTGCTGTCACAACTTTTTAGAGCAGCCATTCGCTAAATGAAGCTGGGTCAGAAAATTTGTTTGAAAATCACCTCACTTATCAGCGTCTGTAGGCAGAAATTCAGAATAACAGCTGCTTTTGTTAGGCTGAGACAGGTATGAAGAAAAGATCCAAGATATTACTGGAGAGCAGGGAAAGAAACAAGGGAAATCACCATATCAGTCACCAACTAATAAATGCCCTTTACAGTTCGGCACTTTGATCAGTGACAAGTCAAATACTTTCATTAACTTCTCTGCTGACTTTTAACTTTCCAAGTTTCTGCCTGGCTGTGGGCTGAGAATACTGACATTCATTCAGGTCAGGGGCTTTACAGCGATGCAGAAACGCCTGTATTAAGAAAACTGTATCATTTTGCTTCTGCTGACAGATGGGGCTTATATAGCTCCCCGACCCCAACTCTCTGACAAAGAATGAAAGAGAATCATAAAAAAAAGAGAGAATTCAAAGGGAAACCCAAGAATGTTTCATTTCTAGGTTTCTGGTTCAAACTTAGGTCACAGTAATAGCTACTGAATGTGTGATTTAATAACAGCACTTGCTGGTGGCATTTATATTAACGGGGTGGAGTTGGGGCATGAAATTGTATTTTCAGAGAACTGATGCCTGCTCTGAAATTGCCATCCTGGCATTATTTCTCAAGCACTAAATGGGTTTAAAACTAGGCTGCCCCGGAACTCTGGAGGCAGTTCTCTAAGTTAAACCTACGGTGCACACAGTCAACTTCTTAAAATATGTTTATTACTAGCAGTAACTGCGTATTAAACACATAACAGCACCCCAGCTTTAGCCTGATGCAAAATACATTTAAGAAAATAAGGTCTTGGAACACAAGGAATGTATCTCCGAACACAAAGGAAATTAAAATGTATTAATATTCCAATTCCTCCGGGTCATCCACTACCAGCCATTCATTTGCCCGTGTTTTAAGCTCAGGTCCCCCGGCCATCAGGGCTTTGCTGTGCAGTCCCACAGCTCTGCCCCACGGCACAGGGTGGCATCCCCTGAGCCATCCACGGTGACAGATTTACTCTGCAATGATAGCAAGGCCAGGCCACAGAAATTTTGGCACAGAGCTCGTTTTATCCCACTGGAAGGCTAGGATTTCCTTGAGTTGACACCACCACAGAGCGAGAACACGGACTTTGGGGCTCTGCCCAAACACACCCACCCACGGGTGACTTTGGCGACCTGTTTACATCCACTTGAAGAATTCTGGCTTATGGGACACAAAACTCTGCCATAAATGCCCCGCTGAACAGGCACCCCATCACTTACTGCCAAGGCTGTGCCACAGAGAGCTGGACAGTTATTAAACCTCAGTGAATCTCATTTAGCTCCGAGACCGGCAACAGAGAGAATCAAAGCAGAAGAGAATTCTCCAACTCCAAAATTCCCCGTCAAGGTGACCCAACACCACCACCACAACATTCAAAGCCATCAGGCAGTGTTTTTGCAGCACAAGATTCTGCCAGATAGGATTGCTGGCTGTGGAGCCAGGCAAGGTTGGCAAAGGGAGGCAGAAAGGCAGAAACCCACCCAAACCAGAAACAATCACGCATCAGAACCAAAAGGTCCCGGGCACTGCCCAGGGCACAAACACAGGGCCAGAGAGTGGCCCGTGGGAGGGAAGTCCAAACAGAAACACGTCTCCAGTGTTATTTTCTTGCCCAAGGTGGTTTCTTTTGCGCTGGCTGTGGCAAAGCCACGTTTTATGTCCCCCGTGTCCCCTCGCCGGCTCTCGGAGGAGAGTTTACATGCAGAATGTCTGACTGTGGTGATATTGCTCATTCACCCACCAGCACAGCAACTGAAAACATCACAGACCTGTCGGACAAAAATCAAACCACTCACGACCAAGGCAAGAGGCTGAAGTAAAATAACCGCAATTAGAAACATACAGAGAGGATGCATCAAATGCAGACCGGGACCTGAAATTCCACATGATGATTTGGACCTCATATCCCTGCATTAGTTATTTCCCAGACAAAACTCCCGGTTACAGCCTAAAACTGGGAGACACAAATGGGTCCTCAGGGAGTCCTGTTACCTCTTATTGCAAAGAGTAACCCCTGGGAGAAGGGCAGCACAATGTGAATGACACGCAGGCAGAACTATTTCTAATTTTCTAAATTCTCCATAAAACATTAACCGGCCGACGAACCACAGACCAAACAAGGTATGTGATTAATACCCAGTAAAGAAACCACCACACTCCCAGGGCAACTTGATTGCTTCATCTCCGAAAATATTGCAGGTGAGTGACGTGTTGGGACTGTATACTGCACAACCTGGCTTTATATCTAACAAGAATTAATTTGAGTAAAACTTCACTCAGGTTATTAAACTTTTGCATGGTGAGGTCTTTATTCAAGGCTAAATAAGGAAAGGTATTTGGAAAACGTGTAAATTTTATGATTTTAAATAAAAGAATAGGTTGACTCACAATAATATCAGTCATTCAAGCTGTGCTCAGTTTATATTTGTTGGTATAAAGGGAAATTCATCTGGACCAGTAGTTGAAGAGAAAAAGAGAGGAGGAAGAAGAGATGGTTGAAGGAAGAGAAGAGTGACTTGACTAGACGTGCTCCTCACTAAGGGAGATGTCCACACACTCAAACATTTACAGCTTTAAAACTAATCCACCAGCAGAAACTACAGGGCAGCGTTTGGGGGTTTCCCCTTTCACCCAGAGCATGCTGGAGCTTAAAACTGTTAAAACACAGCAATTAAAATGTCGTTTAAAACTGACAACGGCAACAACAAAATCGAATGCAGCCCTGCTTTACTCAGCTGTATTTTAAACCCGTAGCAGGTTCGGCCCTTGCCAAGAGCAGGGAATGCAAGAAGAGGTGCCAGGCTGCCCTCTGGATGGGCGGCTCTGCCGGAGATCTGCCCCCGAACCCAGCCTGAAGTGGCACTTGTGAGGAACCCCTCTGGCAGGGGATGCTGTGGGGCTCACCTGACTCCCTGTGCTCCCCAAACAGAGCCCAGACCCCCCCACCCCTCCAGGTGGGGGCCCATTTTGTGCCACCAAACTGCAGCTCCAGCCCCTGCAGCTCAGCCGGCCGGGGGCATCTGATGCATCCATTTTCAGCCCGAGGCACGCTCGGTACCGGGATGTCTCAGGGTACAGCCACATCAATGAATTATTATGGGCCAAAGCAGGAGGGCAGCTGCCCAGCAAAACCACCTCTGCTCGTCGTGTCTCTGCGGTGAGTCGTGTGACAGAGCCCAGCGCGTTCCACAGGAAACCAGGAGTGCTGCTCTGAGCTGCTGCCACCGCCCAAACGCTCACCACAGGTTGCTCAGCTCATTACTCTTATTACTTGGTTGTACAAAAGGATTTTAAAATTCTACTGTTTCTATTTTTCTACTTATGCTATTTTCTTCCCCAATATTAGCCTTATGAAGGAAGCTCGCAGTGAAGCTTGCGCTTCAAACATCAGCCAGCAAAGCTGGACCAACTGATGCTTGTTTTAAATAGAACAGCATTTTTTACAATATAAAATCCTGCCATTTTCCCTAGGGGAAAACAGAGGGCAAGACTGGCACCCACCTCTCTTACTGCAAACTTGTGACTACCTCCCTTTGTACTCAAAACTCCAAATTCCCAAGAGGAAAAGAAAGGCTGCCAGGGGTGTCCTTGGAGCTCCTTCCCATCAGACCTCCTCCCAGCTGCCCCTCCACGTACTTTTTGGTCAAAGACAGCTACAACCTAAATTTTCACAATCTCTCTCCTCGCCACAAGGGAGGAGCTGGGAGGAGGATTAGAGATCATCACAACCACGTGATCCGTGACCCACTGCCTGAAAGCAGGTGAGGAACCAAAAATAAAGGTGCAAGGAAGGGTTGGGCGTGATCCACCCCTCCTTCTCTTTGCCCAGGAGCGCTCTGGCCACGGCTGAACAATGTGTTCCTCGAGTCCTGCTCCAGCTCCTTGCTGCAATTTGGCTGCTGTGTGCAGAAGATGGGAGCTGTCACGGGACAGGACTGGTTGGAAGTTGGCCACTCAAAAGCACGAGCTAGAAGAGGATTAATGATACCTGTATCAGGGGCATTAAATAACCACCCTGCCGGGCCACTTTGAGGTGAACAATTAGAGAGGGCAATTATAAAAATCACTATTGTGGAACAGACACAAACTTCCCCACCTTCTACAAGATGTTCTGCCAGGGATCTCCTGACCATGAGTGACGACTTCACCGAACCACAGTGGGCAGCAGACTCTCAGGTTTCCACTCATGTGGGTACGACCCACCCAGGAAACATTAAAAACCTGAGTCATACCCATGAATCAGGGTCACGAACCTCACACGTGATGGAACAGAGCAGCAGCCCGGGGTCAGGGAGCTCTACCATCTTGGAAAGCTGGATCCTGAGGCTCCTGACAGAAAGAGGCAAGTCCTGAATGCTGTCGAGGTAGAACTGAAACCAGGGAATCAAAAAACATGAGCAATAAGATCTATCCTTTGAACTGAGCAACAGGGAAATGACCAAGATGGTAGAAAAATACACCCCTGGGCTGGGGAGACCACTTAGGATCCAAGAGATGATCTTCTAAAAACATCACAAAATAAAGGTGTCAGGAATAGGTTTACTTGTTTTCTTTGCAGAAAAATGACGCTTTGTAGAATGAAGGGGTTTATGAGGAATCACCAGACGCTGGACCAAAGCACAGGGAACTGTTCCCAGGGAGGGGCTGGAGCAGGTGGGTCGAACAGGTTCTGGGTTGGTACAGGGAGAGGACACGATGGTCCAGAGAGCAGCGTCAGAGACATTCATAAGACAAGTCTCCAGGAGGTCACAAAGGCAGCAGAGAGAAGAACCATACTGGTGTCCTCAGCAGAAAACCTGGACCCTGGTGAGTTTGTGTTCCTTGTGTGCGAGGGCAACCTCCCATGCCTGTCCCAAAGCAAAGGAACCAAGCCCGGGATGGCGGAAGGATTTAAAGAGGAATGAATCCTGGGGTAATTATTCCAGACTCATTCAGTGGCCACCATTTCCAGCTGTCTGACTAAGAGCTGCAGAAACTTCAAATGTCTTGTCAGGGAGCCTGACTGAATGCTCAGCTTTGAAACAAAACCCTTACAACACTCAGTGAATTTTGACTGCTTCAAGCTTGAACGTTCACATACATTGACTTCTGCTTTTTATCAGGATCCATTAGCACTAAGCATATTTACGTTTCAGCTTGGGAAAGTACACAACAGACACACAGTGGCAGATCGTCCTTTTCTTTGTATTCCCAAAGGTCAAGGTTTCTTACATAACTTGGTAGAAAAAAAGACCTTTAATCTGTTAAGTTGTTTTCAAGATCCAAACCAGAAAAAAGCGCCCACATTTGTGATGGATTCAGATGCTTTTTGCAAAGCACTGAAGCACCAGCAGCCCTGCACTGATTTATTTTATTGTTTTATTTAGTGAAATGGCTGGATACAGATATACTTTTTTTTTTTTCTTTTTGCTCATATTTACTGCGTCGCCTTCCTTGAAATGGGAACTACAAGTGTTTTGATAAATGGGCTGAGAGGTTGTCTGGTTACTTCAGCTCGTGTCCTTGCTGAGATGCTGCTCCATGACTCACAGCAGCTCCCTCTGTGCCTCTCAGAACAATAGCTCACAGGGGATACAGGGCCTCAAACGAGCTACAATTTATACCCCCCATTTATTTTTACTTCTCCTCCAATCATAGATTCTCACTGTCACAAAATGCCACTTCATGTGAAGATTATAAATCTTCCAGCACAGACAACTAACTGCAGGCCATTTTAAATATGTGCTTTGTAACACTGCAACTTGCTGCTGTGGTAGATTAAATCCCTTCAAGCTCATCACAAGATGAACTAACTCTTCTCATGGTTAAAAAAACAAAATTAAAACCCAAAGATCCACATAGCAACAGGTCAGTGGGCTAACAGTGGGCTCAGGAAAGATCACAGGAACACAGGACACATACAGTAATTCCTCCCCAAAATGTCCTTCCAGCCTCCAGAGAAAAGAAGTTCAAGCAAATTTCTATTCTTGCTTTCAACCAGGGAAGCCTTCAAAAGTGGCTGTGACTGCAAACCAACCCCATTTTCATGAACATTAGCCAGGCCTCGGTGAAAAGCTCCATTTGTGCACCAGAAAATAAATTCACTACAATGACAACTCGCAGGGAAGTGGAAGCTTTACATGAACACTGGGGTTTTCCAACTGTCCCAGAGTTAATCCTCGAGCTCACAGCCCTTCAACTTCAGTCCCGTTCCTAAACAAACACACCTCTAATACTACTTATTAGGTACTAATAATGCCTTAGGATTTTTATTTTTGCATCACTATCCCATTTTCAGGAGACTGGTGAGAGCTCATCCCAGCCTGGGAACTCATGGAACAGCTGTGTCCCAAACACCAAAACAAACTCCTCCTTCAAACCAGGCGTAAGAAAACCCCACCAAGACCCTCCTTCCAACCTGTACAGTCCTGGAAAAGCACAGTGGGACATGCTGGGCCAGCACAGGACACAAGAGCTCCAGAAGAACTTTCCAGCAACAACCTTTTCCCAAAGACCTTAAAGGCAGAAAATGGTGAGTTGTAGGAAGACACAAGCTGTGTGGAAAGAAACCTCAGAGGTGGCATTTAAATGGGGAACTCAAGAGGGTTTTTGCACATAGGTGTTTTCCCTAAAGTTATTATTCAGGGGGAGGAGAATTACTCTTCCCAACCTGCAGCTCTCACTGCACTCAGTGGGAAATACCAAGGAAAAGCAAACTCTTTTCAAAGGAAGTCTGGTCTATTTATCTACTCTGGGTGCCCTTCCCACGTACCTTAAGGACTTTCTTATTTATTTATCACATAATACAGTTCATGTTAGAGATTTATTTCCCCCTTTCACCATTAGCTAAGTGTTCCTTCTGTATCAGTGAAGGCCACTACCAACAATAGTATCACCTACAGGTTCAATAAATCTTCTGCAATACCCCTGAGCTTGGAAGCAGATTTACATTATATGGGTTATGTGTTCACACAGTATTTTAAACATCGGAATAACTAAATGGGTAAATCCTGAGAACCTTACCCAGTGTTTATTCAGCCCTTACTTACTGAGACAAACTCCCAAGGACAGAGTAAACAGAGAGAGGGGACCTGAGTCCTTCACCCACGGCCATAAACAATGAACTCAGCACAAGCTGGGATCCCCAGCTGACACTGGAGAGAACAGCACTTCGTGCTTCTCCCCAGAACGATTACAGGAGGAGAGCTTCAGTTTCTCCCTAATAAAACTTGGCCCTTCCAAGATGTTCCCCCATGCACAGCTGGAGCAGCAACAAGAAGCTTAGATGAAGAACTCCTGATGCACGACAGGAACACAAGCGGAAATGGAGAAATCAAAAAGCCTTAGGAGGAGAGACTCACCCAGCAAACCAGCTCACCAAACAATGTCTGGGATTGTGACCCAAGTTTTCACATTCCTCCCTGCAAATAAGGCTAATTCAAAAAAATTAAATCTAACAGAAAGCGCTTAAGTTGTTTTTCAGACAATGATTGTGTTCCCTTGAAAATGCCATTTAATTGTTTCAAGGCCCAGAAACAACCTAAGAGAAGACCAAGAACATCCCTTATCATACCTCATTTCAGTTATTTTATAGTTATTGTAAGAAAATTAGCACAAAATTGAGTCCTTTTTGTTCACCACGAGATCTAGACACAGAGAGCAAGCAGGCTGTTCAATAAATTCACGTGTGCTCACAAGAACAAGACAGGCAAGGGATCTGGAAGGCTCATTCCTTATACATACATATGGCTGTGACCTGAGAAAAACTCCTATCCAGCTCTCCTTGGGTCAGAACGCTCCAGGAAGACACTGGGGTTTGCTCAGGACTTTGGGCTTCAGGCTAATCCATCCCTCTGGGCCCAGGGAGGAGTGCTCAGCTTTGGTTATCTGCTGCCTGGATGAGTGTTGGAGCTGTCAGATCTCGTATCGTCACTCTGAGGAATACAGAAAACCAACGCTCTTCTCTTACAATGAAGCGCTGCTGCTGCTGTGGGACTTCCCTGAGCAAAAATGAGAATGTTGACACATCAGCAACAAATCAAAATTAAGTTGCTTTGCCCTGTCCCCTACAATGGAGTGACGCTGTTGTGTGAACATTAATGAAGGAAGATAAATCTATAACCTTCACAGAATCCACAATACGACTCCTTCCTACAACAGAAGCAGCGAAATCCCTAAACCCTATTAAAATATACAGCTGTTAGAGCTGAGAAATAAAGGTGCAAGGGCTAGATCTAGTGACAGGTAACCTTCAATGGCACACTGCTTTAAGCAGAGAGGCCCAAATTAGGCAGCCCACGACGTCCAGCAGCCAGAGCAGATAAATCTGAGGAGTGTCAACTTAAATATGTGACAAGCTCAACCCCTCTTGCTCAGTCTTTCTATGGCAAAACATGGGGAAAGGAGTGAGGAACAGGAGAGGAGCCCTGTCAGCAGTCCTGGAAAAAGCCCAGCATAAGGCTTCATATCAAAAAGAATGGAAAATCCAAGGAAGGCAGAGACCAGATCTCGGCTTTCCACACTGTCTGTCATGCAGCGCAATATACTCTTGTCTGTGGTGTGCAAATGCTGTCACTTCAGAGCATGAGGGAAATACACACACACGAGCCAAAATTTCCAGCTCAGATGCCATACGCTCCCAAAGCACTGCACAGGGCAGTTTGTAAAAGCAGCAATTAAAGGAATAATGATTAA
The DNA here is from genome assembly GCA_013396755.1 of Sclerurus mexicanus. NCBI lineage: Eukaryota > Metazoa > Chordata > Aves > Passeriformes > Furnariidae > Sclerurus > Sclerurus mexicanus. The sequence goes on from VWZF01006639.1 coordinate 53,350, forward strand.
AAACAAACTACAATGTGCCTCGGTCTCCCATCTACTAACACTGGAAGGACATTCCTACTGCCCTACCCCTTCACTGTAGCAAAGGGCCCCAAGACCACCAAAGAGAACACGCTGCAGAAAGAATCCTAAGTCCATGGAATCCTGGAATGATTTGGGTTGGAAGGGAGATTTAAGCTCATCTCCACCCCCAGCCACAGGAAGGGACACTTCCACTATCCCAGGTTGCTCCAAGCCCCGTCCAACCTGGCCTTGGACACTTCCAGGGATGGGGCAGCCACAGCTTCCCTAGGCAGGTATTCTAAAGGCTCAGTATCCTGAATCTGCCACCCTAATCCTTGGCTCTGTGTCACACAGGGCACTTTGCAGCTAACCACTGTGTGCTGGGACTTTCCAAGCAAGTGTTTTCAGTGAGACACCTCTGGAATATCAGCCTTCACGGAGAATCCAAGCAGAGTATTCCAAAGCAATCCCTCAGTCCACACCTATTCTTTGAGTCTTTGAACTCAGACGGTCCGTTCACAAAAGGCAAGGAGAGTTGAAGGGACAGTTTTCTGGGAAGGTTACTAAGCTTTATCTAGTTTATGTACAGCAGAGATTAAATTGCTTTCACAATTTCACAGATCCCCTGCACAGGCTGATGACCAGGAGAGCACCGGGGTGCAAACCTTTGATGTCTCTGCACAGGCACACACGAAACAGGAACGTCCCATTCCCCCTGTCACCAGGACATACCTGAGCTTTGAATTATGTCAGGCCAGGAACAAAGGAATCCTGCTCATAACAAAAACTTTTAATAACTCGCTGAGAAAGCCTCCCTTTCATCTCTGCCAAGCTTTAGGAAAGGCTGGGAGGCAAGCAGAAATAAACATTGTACAGACTCACCACTGCTGGCTCTAAAGTAAACTCTCCAACTTCCTATTTACATTTCAAGATCTTAAGCTTTGTGGTTTACTAGTTCTGCAAGTAAGTGCTTTGGGTTTTGGAGGCTGCCTGCACATGATCTCCCACCACTACTGAAGTCTTCCTAGCTTTTATTAATATAATAAGGAGGTCAGGGAAGCAGCAATCTTTTGTATGCCCTACTAGCAGAAATATTTTACTTCTTGCCTTTTAAAAACAAAACAGAGCAAGCAAAGCATACAACTGCAAATTAATGCCAGCGGAGGGGATATTACAGTTGTGTTTGTTTCTTTTTGAAACTGAGGATGGCAGAACATGGAAGGAGAGGGTTTCATTAAAAAAGAAGGGTGTGGAGGAGTTCTTTGAGGGACAAGTAAAAGAAGGTGGCAATTTTATGGATATATAACCCTTCTGAGGCCATAGGCTGAGAAGGCACCTAAACAGGCTCCGTGACCTTTCCTTCATTAGGCTAAACCTGCGCACACTAAGAACGGGCAACCTGCACCCAGAGTCCTGAAGTCAGTGTGGCTTTCACTCCACGCAGCCCTCCCTGCCTGCAGAACGCCTTCATCAGCTGGGCAGGCAGCACTGCGGCTGCTGCCAGATAGAACAGGGGATGGAGCACAACTCAGCTGCGGGAGGACACGGGAGGGAGAGGCTCCCGGGGCCTTCCTCCCGTTCCAAACACGCTGGCTCTGTGGCTCGTGTGCAGAACAGGCCTGACAGAAGAGAGGAATATTCAAAAAGCAAGAGGGCAGCCGCTTATCGATCGCCTAAAGCTCACACAGCTCGTTTCACAAACATGCTCGGCCTGCCCCACGTTTGCTTCTGTTGTCATTTTTTCCCCTCTTGGATTCCTCCCCCTTCTCCTGACCCTCCCAAACCCAGCCCCTTCCCCTGGTCAGGAGAAGGACAAACTGCTAAGCCCTGGGTCAGAGCCAGCTGGCAGCGGGACGTGCTGGCCCCGTCCCCTCGGAGACTGCACGTTCCGTGGGAGGGCTGAGAGCTCCCACCCGCTGCCCGGTGCCATCCCTGCGGATCAAACCAGGCTGGCAAAGCGGCTCCTGGCCCACCCAGCCCCTGCAAGGTCCCCTCTGACAGCAGCTGACCTCCGGCAGCCGAGGAGCCCCCGCACAGGGACCGCTCTCCAGCCTGCTGCTTGAACAGCGTGGCACGTCCCGAAGAGGCGACTCCGGTGTCAGAGCCAAAATACACTGAATCCACTCGCTGGTCTGGCTCCCACCGAGATTAGAGATGAGGCTCTGAGAACACCCCGAGCCAGCGCGTCTCCGCAGTCTCCTCTCCAGGATGTACTGCAAAGGACACGTACTGTGCATGCTTTGGGGGGGAAACGTGCTTTGCGCTCTGTTTGCGTGAACAAAGCTGGCAGCTCGGGAGGATATTGTGGAGCAAAGAAGCTCTATTGTGTTTGCCAGTCATCACGAGAATCAAATGGACAAATTTAGAATAGGCAAATTGGGCTGAAGTTCCTTTAGCAGAAAACACTCAAAGGCTGGTCGGGATTAGTGAAAGAGAGTATGGGAGAGTAAACACTGATCTGCCCATGTTGCTGCTCATGTAGTTGCTCTGTCTTTTAGAAAGTGTAGTAAATCTGAAAAGATAGAAGATAAATTACTTGTGCCGCTCCAATTTAAAAAAGGACTCAATTATACACTGCAAACCATGCACACATTATCACCTGGGGAAAAAGGGATCGTGCACCAAGCCAGGTGAGTCCATTCCCAATGCCAAGAGTCACAGAAGTAACAAAAACAGATGCAAAAGAAGGGACTACATCTAAACTTGCAAATATTCCCTGACAATCCCCAAAAAGAAGTGTTGAGCACAGAGAGCTGATAAAGAAGGAATGACTGAAGAACACAAAACAGAAAAATATCAGACTCTGGATAGGAAGGAACACAAACTTTCTATATTTGGGACTCAAAATACCAGCAAATTCAGACACCCCCCCCCACCTCAGGAAGCTGAAAATAGGCCAGATGATGTTCCCACTGAAGATGCTCTGGCTAATTCCTTCAGTTGTCAATCACAAAAGGTGTTAGAGTAAGAAGAAAAGTATTTTCATGACGGTACAACTGCCCTGGGACAAATGCAAAGCTGAACACTGATCTCTAACTGAGCCTAATTCACCACAAGATAGAAACAAAAGAGAAGATGGGGTGGTGCTGCAAGAGTAGATCCCTGTTTCCTCTCACAACGGGCTTCAGTATTTTTAAATCACCCCCCTTTTGGTTCAAAACCTGACAGAAGCAGCAGTACTGCCAGACTCCTTGCTGCAAGGGACACTGGAGAATTTCTGCGTCCAAGCCCCCCGTCACCCTGCTTGGTCCTGTTCCTTTTCAGCTTTTGCTAACTTGCACCCCAGAGGTAACTCAGTTCTTGGTGGTCTCGCACATCTGCAAAAGGGCACCAGGGCTGGCACGTGGGAATACCGACACCTGAGCCTGAAACCCTCCCCATCACATCAAGTTTGCGGAAGAAGAAATCTGTGAGACATCTAAAATATCCCATAAACCCCTCAGACAGTGGCAGGAAGGCAGGCTTTTAGGGAAACCAATTACCTTGTTCCCAGGAGTTAGGGCACGTCTGTTAGACCCTTGCAAACTACGAGTCAGAGGTAACACGTGGGCTCCTATTCCAGGGCCTCAAACCTGCTGCTGCTTGGCTGGGAAAAACTGCTCCCACATTTTGTGCAGTCGCTGTGGCTACACAGGGGAGGGCTCCTAAAAAGTTCCAAGGCTAAGTGTGGGTGCTGGAGCCCAGAGACCCCGTCTGCAGCAGCCCACTCAAAAAGGTCAGCCGTGAGTATCCACCACTGGAAAGGAACATCCATGGGATGATCCTTCACGAGCGCAAGGACGGCTCCTCTGCCATCCCCCATGCAGATTCTGCCCATTCTCTCTCCTAGGGCAAAGGAGGCAGCAGGGAATCATGCAAAATGAATAACTGTCCAAAAATATTCAGAAGACCATCTTTTCACTTCTTTTCGCTCATGGATAATGGATGAGCCCTGAGGTGGCAGGGACTTTGAGAAACTAACAACTCAGACCTGGCCTGGGATCAATAACCTAATTACAACGTGCATTTTGCTGCTCTCATGAGCCACTCAAGCATCTCAAAGAAACACAAAATTCTTTGTGTGTGTCTGATCACCCCAAACTGTCAGTGGTTAATTCCAAAAGCGCATCCTCGCTTCAAAATGGTAGTTCTACCACAAATTAAACCATTACAGCCATGAGTAAAATTAGGCTCCACATTTGTACTTTCTAAAATATCAAAGGCATGATTAGCCGAGTCTTTTGTTTAAGATCTCTGGAGTCCTGGAGGTAATGAAAAACTGGGTCAGGGAGTAGCTTCTCCCAAAGTTTACAGTAAATGCTGTGTTCAAGCAATACCTGTGACTCGGGGAGCATTTGGAGCAGAGCACGGAGCTCCTGTCCCAGCTCACCCTCCCCACCAGCACCACCCCTGCCCTCACCAGAACAGGAGGAGAAAAGGGGGGGCAAAGAGAGGCACAGCAGATGATTTTGAGCAGTTTCCCCTTACGGTCCCCGAAAGAAACGCAGCCATCCTTTCCCCCTGCTTTCTGTTCGCTGAATTTCTCCTGACACTTGGCTCCTTCCCCTGCCAGAACCACAACAAAGGGCGGCCTTGAGTTTGCACACAGGCCATTTTCTCCCTCTCTCGTCTCTGATCATCTCACAAAGGTATTATTGTTGCTGGCTCGCTGAGGCTCAGTGCACCTGAGGCACATCAAAGGTGCTTTAATGCCCGCCTGACCACACAGGTCTCTCTCCCACTGCATTAAATTAAACCCGATGATTAATCCCTGTAGCCCCGAGGGTCCCTCGGTGCACACGGAGAGAGAAAATATATAATTCTATCAAAACACAAGTATAATATACTTTCGTTTTATAGCCCTAATTAAAAAAAGGAACAGCTAATTTCGGCCAAATGCAGCTGCATATAGGTCTCATTAAAACACAAATACCACTGCTCTGTGTGCTCTGCGTTCACTTCACGCAGCCCGTGCAGGTAATAGATAAAAGAACAGCAAACCAAAGTCCTCTCACAGATTAAATCCAGAGTAGTTCAGAATTTACTTATTGTCTGCTGGCTACAGCTTGTTAAACCTCTGTGCAGATGAGTGAAGGGAGGCAGTTAAGGAAATGATTATAAAATGCTGAGTAGTTACATTTAAATAAAAATCCACTTAAATCTAGCCAAAAACTGCACAAGCATCTATTCCTGACCTCGCACTGAAGTGATTAAGAACCTCAGAAGGTTCTACCTTGTGCAGTCTGTGTTTGACTTCGGGGTTGCTTTAATGACAGAACATCAGCATGGACTTGAGCGAGTCGCTTTTGTTCCACCAGCACTTTTAGTGGAGCCACATCTCTCGTGGCAGTGGAGGGTGCACACAGAAAGTGCTGTGCAAGTGGCAATACTGATGTGCCACGCTCTGGTCTGGGAAGCAGAGCAGTCTCTGGTTGTGAACTGGGTCCACGTTAGAGCTTGCCAATACACAGATACTAAAAATTAATAAATGCCGCACACACGTCCTCCTCCAGGGCTGGTTGTCCTGGAGGAACAAGCTGGAGCCAGCTGGCTCATTGCCAGCCACTCAACACTGCCCTTAGACCTTTGGGGGGAACTGTCTGCGAGCTCCTCGGCTCACTGCAGTCCAGCATTATGTCTTATTAACTCATTCTAACAGTCTAAACCAGCTCAGCTAAATGGCACAGGTGAGGAAGAGTTCATTCAAACAGCTCCTACTGAAAGGGCAGGAACCTCCACCAAAAAAAGGTGGAAATAATGAAAGTTGTGGCAGGCTCAAGGGGTGACTCCTGCCCCCAGGGCTGGTACCTGCCCTGGGACAGACCCAGGGGTACCACTGGAATTTTTCAGAGGCAGAGCGAGCCAGGAGCGATGGAGTTTGAGGTCTGAAACTTTTGTTTAGGGAGGACCCCAAACATATTCCAGTTTGTCTACAGGATTTAAGCTCTTGTTCGGCGCTCTGCTTCACAATAGTGGGATTATTCACGTCTTTAAATTCAATCATGTGCTAAAATGCTTTGCTGAACAATCCATGTGACAAGATCACCATTTGTTCACGCTCAAGATCACCATGGATTCACGCTGTTACTACAGAGACAACTTAACTTACTGTGAAGTCTGATGCTTTATTATCAGCCTCCTTTCTTTTCCTCTCCTGCAGCTTTCTCCAGGAAGCATGTTAGTCCTCTCTAACACCTCTAGCACTCTCAGTGCCATTTGCTCCCTTTGGAAAAATCCAAGTTATAATCAGTCAAAATTTAAGACCAAAATGAGTTTTAAATAAAAAATGTGGCAGAAAAGGGTACTTATCTAAATGGAATGCTCTCAGACTCATACATTTTAAACCGGTATAAATTTCAAAAGCAGACACTAAATTTTAATTGCAATCTCAGAGAAAGCTTTTGTATTAATTCACTGAGAAAAATTAGCGACATGAAAATTGCTTATTGGGGGGTTTCTTTCTTTTTAGCCACGATAAGTATCATAATTCTATACACCACGGCAATTTTCAGGGGGAGAAGGATTTATATTGATCCAGGGAAGAGGTGGGGAGAGGGGCTGTGACTGAAGACGTGCACTCCTTCTCCAAAGCCACTATTCTGTATCACATTAGTGACAGGCTTGTCACAGATAACTCAGGCTCGGAGTCTTTGGCTCAGATTTCAGGCTGCTCTTTAAGCCACTCTGGCATCGTGGTTTTTACTTTCCATGTCATTTTTCAGTATTGATTTCTACTACTCTTAAAGTCCTTGCCTAATAGCAAATGCACAGTAATTTATAATTAATATCCGAAGGAAAAGATAGAGTTACCAGAAAAAAAACTCAAGGAAAAGGAACTGGGTGAGAAGGACAAAGGTCACTTTTCCCTTCAAAAACGTAAGTTGGTGTATTCTGTACCAAGCAGGACACAAAACCTACCCCCATGTGGCACGAAGATGTTCCACAGATCATTGCGAGGCGGGCTGTAATCGGCTGGTTCTCACACGGCAGGTTGTGTCCTTTCACATCTGCTCCAATTACCCCTGTTAAAATAAAAATTCTCTTGTAAAGAAGAACAGGCCACCCCTCACCGAACAGAGCCCTTCTGCACGCAAATGATTGCTAATTAATCTCACGCAACTGCCACAAATCAAGAGACTACTCCGTCAATAAAGAGAATTATTTTATCCATCGGATTAAAATTTTTGTTGCAGACCCAAAGACACGGGATGATTTCTTCTATGTTCATGTTTATGAACGTATCATCATTTTTGAGCGTTATTTTGCCTAAGCCCTGCCTTTACTCTCGGGTAGCACAGTGACATGCAGGGCGAGGAGTGCCCTGCTGCCGTGGCAGGCTGCAGATGTGTTTATTTGTTCACAGTTTAACATGTACGTCCCAGATGATGTGTTTTGTCAGGGGATGAGCTGGAGAAAGGAGGAACTTGGCAGGAGACTGGAAGGCTGCCAGCTTTGTTGTCTTCACTACTGCTGCTGCTGTTCTGTCCATGTCAGAACCATCTAAAGGGAGAGTGTTCCTTCCCTCTGAGGAGCCTCTGCGTGCAGGGCAGGGGGCAAACTCAGCATTTCTGCAGCAGAAACCCAGCCGGGAGATGCCAGAGAGGAGCCAGGCAGAGCCACAGCCAAGCCTCAGAACACATCACATCCTGCTCGATTCACTCCACGGGAGGCCACAGTGGGAATGCTGCCCTCTGCTCCTCCTCTCCCAGGCTGCGCTCCTGCACCACGGCGTGCTGCAGCCCAACAAGGAACCCTCCTTTACGTGTCTTTTTATCTCTGCAATATCACTTCCCAACAGGCAACCTGGTCACCAGGCTGTGGGCTGCATCTGCAATGGTCAGCGTGGAGACCAGTTTGCCAATCCCGCTAGAAAACCCCTTCCCTTCCCTGTGGAAGGATCAGGAGAGCGTTTCCTGGGCACTGTGAAAGGTGCCAAGTGCCACGGCTGGTTCATACCCTGCACTTCCTTAACACCCTCTGGTTTGGGGCACCACTGCAACACCCTCCTATCAAACCAGTCTGCCGAGGTTTCTCTTACCACGAGTGCCATGGTTATCCTGGCATCAGCATGGTTGGAAGTCATCTAAATAATCAGAAAATTAAGGGCTAAGATTTTAAAGTCTTCGATAATCCTTATGTCCCTTTACCCTTTAACTACGTAGAACAGGTAGGAAAACAAAAAGCTAGAAATAAGACTTCTACCTCATATGCTTTATTTTTCACTCCAACATGATATGTATGAGTTCATATGAGGAATTTTGGATAGGGTTGTCTGCAAGATAATTCCCTGTACCAAGCAACACTATTAGAATTTCTTAAAGGAGTTAAGAACACTGTTCACACTTGAGGGGGAACAAATCTATGAAACTCAATAGTCAGCATGTGATGCAAATGTATTTCATAAACAGCACAAAACTGGAGAGCCCATGTTAGGATATTTTTTAATCACTATGAAAATAGGCATTCTGGGCCTTTTTGGAATTTCTGTCAGTGTGAGGAGACACTGAGAACAAGAAGTCTGTGCCCCACCAGACAGGGGAGAGATCTTTAGGAGAGCAGGCAACGTGCACTTCTGGACCCCTCCACAGTGACAAGGGATCTTAGATCCTGTAGAGTAAATTATCTGCTTTTGTTGGAACAACGCTGATGGCCTTTGAAAAGGTGCAACGCAAACAGTATTGCTGTGTTTTTAGGAGGCCAGTGCCAAAGCCTGGCCTCCCACACTCACGTTTTTCTCTGGACACTTTCACATTTGTATGAGAGGTCAAAATGTAAGACATAACTACTCAGCTCTTGGACTCTTCCTTTCCCATAACAGGTATCAGATGGGCTGATTCAGGAGTCACACGTGACGTAAATACTAAATAAGTCTTTACCTTTTCCTCACTTTACTCAAAACTTTGAAGCCTTCATAAGCCTCAGGGACCTGCCCAGCACAACCACACTCCCCATCCAGCCAAAAGCAGCTCTGAACTGCATCAGAAGAAAGTTATTACCACAAAACAAGATGTCCATCGTGTCACTCCAGTTTGGCCTGCAGGACTCCAAAATGCTGCTGCAGACTATTTTTAAAACAACCAGCAGGACGTGTTCAAGAATAAGAATAATGACAAGCACCGGGTGTTGTTGTTCCCCACACTAAGCCAATGCCCACTGCTCTACAGGTCACGTCCTTCAAACAGACTGCGAGCCTCGGGATTTCAGTGCAGCTCACAGAGGGTAAACACCACAATACACATCAGTGCCTCTCCTACACAGGAGTTTTACATCAACTACAAGAGATATTTATTTCCAATATTTTCACATTTTACCGCACTGTTTCAAATATCTCGACTTCCTTTTCTTCTGTGCCCTTTTTATCATTATTAAGAGATTAACATGATTTACTGCACTGCCTTCCTTAGTGTCTCTTAACCAGAACAGTTTTGTTCCTCCATTCTATTAGCAGTCTTCTCCTTTTGCTTCCCTGTTTTCCCTTCAGGATTTTAAGCTCTTATTCTACACAGTGCAGGTTAAACTAGACTTGAGAAAGATTTAAGTTTCTTGTTATCAGCAGTGATGGAGGAAGGATTTACATTCAGTATTTGAGATGTACAGCCACGTTATTTATTCTCTTTACATACACGTGCACTCTCCAGTTCTCCTTCTCCTGTTGTTAAAACACTTTCATTTTTATTGCCTTCTCTACTGGTTTCCCCACCTATTTATGACCCTCCCCAGATTCAAGAAGGATGAGTTCCATCTTAAATCCTCCTCTTGCCCCAGACTGCACTGAGCTATCACATGCTCGTCACTCCAACAACAACCTGGATGTTGTGTTTTCCCCCTCCTGGCAATCATTTCAGCAGCTGCTCCTGTTTGAGGTGCCATTCTTCTTTAAATTAAATTCATTGATTTTTTTTTTCTTGCAGGGCAAACTTTCCGTGCCCTGGATCCAGAGCTCACATCACGATGCCAACCAGACAAGGACCCTCCACTGCCATTTTCACGTGCTCTGTGACAACCCAGTTTTGCAGCAAGTTCATTATTTCGCATCAGGTTATTATTGCATCCCTTTCCAAGAACCCAGGACTGCCAAGGCACGCAGTCAAACACATTTTTAGGCAGCTAGCTTACTAATTGACACAAATCTTTAAGTCAGTCACGACAGTAGGGGCACAACACACCTACCAACTGTGACACTAAAGCTCAGTCAGATCTGTATCTAATCCTTCTGAGAATTAAAAGAGCAATCTAAATGATTACTTAACCTCATCAGAAGCAAAGTAAAGGGATTAAAACATTTAGAAGTTCCAGGCTACAGCTTCTAGAAGAGCAAATGAGATCGAAACCAGCACAAAATATTTGAAACAAAACTGGTATTTTAGCAGATAATCACGTTTCAGTTCAACCTAGAGAAAAAGCCTCTGATGAGCAACAGATTTCCAGTGAAAAATATTGTCTCAGTAACACTAACTTCCTGAGGTGAGACTTTTTTCTGAACTATCAAACTAAACAACCTCAATTTCCTGCTGAAAAATTTCACTGAATCTCTTTTTATTGACTGCACCGAGATAAGGCCAAACAGCAGAGTAAGAAAATAAAGCCACTGAACCCACCAAGTACATTTCCATCCAGTTGGAATTGGGCACATCAGGATACGATGCTGGGAAAGGAAAACGTCTAAGCATCAGACCTGACAGCCTTGAGGCACGAATGGCTTCCAGAACTAAGAGGGAGGACTGACTATGGACCAGCCTCAGGCACGAGGCTCCTCCCTCACAATGTTAATCTTTTATTTTTCTTGCCTATCCCCAAAGTTTTGAGCAGAAAAAGATGCAAACTCTCAGCACGCTGGCATTCCAGTGGTGTTTCACTGCGGGAATTCAGAGTGGGACTAGCACAAGTTAACAACTCGGGAATTCAGGTGAGAAGACAAATAATACCGATAACCCCTCTCTGTAAACAAATATGCAATATTAGCAATTATTGGGATGGTTTTTCTGTTTGTTTTTTAAGAATAGCATCAGTTGGCTAAAAACAGGCTGTGAGAAAAAGGAGTAAAATGAACCAAACATATTCCTGTCTCCAAGAAGAGCAAACCCAGGAGTGAGTACCTAGTCCTCCAGCGTGGGCATCAATGAGAGACGCTGCCACTGCCAGCCCTTCGGGGAGACCCAGATCTCTGGCAGCCTCTGGTGTCAGACCTTTCCCCACGGCCTCTCCAGGAGACAGGACGTGGTTTCCTGGGCAGACAGAGGAAAAAAAAAAACCTGTCAAATTACTGAACAGAAAAGCCAACGTGTGTGTTATTACCAGAACTCCCTTCCTGTCCCTCAAGTTAGCCCGGGATACCTGAAACAAGGAGGGATGATGGAGAGGGATGTCCCATTATCTGAACTGCCATCCCACAGCAGTTCAGAAGTTCAAAAGCCTTCAATGTCCCATCTAGCCACAGAGAAAGGTTTCGCCACAGGCAATTAGATTCTGCTTGGCGCCTTCCCGGGAGACAGGCCAAGCAGAAATCCCAAATTCCTGGGGCAGTTGCTGCCTGAGCCCCTCTCTGGGCACGGGATGGAGATCCAGCTCAGTCCACGTTCACAAATGGACACTGCACCTGCTGCACAAGGGACAGCCTCACTTTTTTATTCCCATTTCCATCCTTTCCAGCAGCTAGCACTAGGAATAACGTGGCTATAGCAACAGAAACTCTGAGAAAGAAACTGGCTTAAGCAGCAAATTCCTCCCGGTGCAGCTGTATTTCCTCATAGACTGAAATAATCCCTTTTTTGAGCCTTCCCTGGCCCTGTGCAGCGTGGAGAAGGCAGCACCACGACCCCTCCCTGCCAGCCCTGGCCCCCATAACACACATCCAACTCTGCCCCGTGCAAAGGGACCGCTCCAGTAATTACATCACGGTGAGAGAGGCTGCTCAGAGCTTAGAAGAACAAAACTAACTTCATTAACTATCAGAACTTAAGGACACCCCCTGAGAGGCTCCTCTCAGGCTGCTGATAACCAGGGGGCCCAGCAGCTCCTGGGAATGCACACACTCCACTATTTATCTAAAGGTTTGGGGGTGGGAGGCAGAGAAAGGCTCAGGGGGAGCTCCCGGAGATCTCCCTGCCCGTGCCAGGCCTTTTAGTGCATTATCTGTAGCATTTACTAAACTCAACACAGCTGGGCAGAGCTGGCAGAACTCCTTTTTAAAATACAAGCCTATTTTCACCATCAATTCTGTTGAGAACGCTACACCTAAAGCATGTTCTGATGGGTAGAAAGGACATAAAAAATCCTCCACAACAGGCATGAATTAGAGGAATAGCAAATCATAACATATCAGGAATACACTGATGCCCATGAGCAACCTCTAGAAATGCAGTTATACCACCTGTTGGATGAAAAGAAGGTTATGGCATGAAATTCACAGGTCTTCAGTGTTACAGATCACTTCGCTGTAGATGATGTTGGTTCTCCACGTTAAGGAGTCCCATTCCCCTTCTGCCCCCTTCCACACACGACTTCACGGTGTGAATTCCATTTCTCCGAGAGTTTCTATCCCACTGGCAGCCACCGACCTGAAATGCCAGGCTGAATCTCACACTGGAAATTGGAAGTCTGAACAGCCAAAACTTTTGCACTTGACTTTGGGTTTATATTCAATATTGGGGGCAGTAACCAAACCTCACCATGAAGCTTCTGTGGAAGGAAGTGATGACATTAAATGATCTCCTCAAAGGGAAAAAAAAGTCTATTTTTTAATTACTTCTGTATTAATTACTTATTTTAAAGTCAAAACATTGTACTATCTTTTTCAACGTAAGCTGGAGCACAGGATGTTTCTCTTTAAGAGAATTTTGTATTACCTTTCTGGGTTTTTTTTAAGACATTAGAGCAAAATACCAGTAAACCAAAGCTGTTTGCTTCTCCTGACATTCAGAGACCCTGCAGGTGGGAGGAAGTTCAGAAGAGTTCAAGCAGCTAAACCCATACCTTTTTCTTCAGAATCAGTTGCCTGACCTGAAAGCACACAAGTATGATGTACATACAGCATGAGATGGAATTAATCTGAGAGAAAACCTCTTTCCAGGCACTCCATTCCACGGTTGGCTTGTTTATATCAGTCATAGTAGTCAAACATTTCAGGGTGTAATTATTATGTAGTTACACTCTGTTTTAGAGATCAGGGCTACTATTACACAAAACCTTTTCCTACCAGCCTCTCAATTACTGTATTCCTAGTTAATGAGCATTGAGGGAGCAAGTTCAGAGATAGAGACAACCCTCTCTTCTACAGAGGCAGAAGAAAATGAGCCCAGAGATTCCTCTGGGGGTGGTTGGAAAGCAGAATGCCCAGCAGCACTGCTGTCCTACGTGGGCATGGAGCGTGGGAGAACATGCAGGGATGGGCTTCTTGTCATTTGAAGATGCAGCACAATCATCTTGTACCTTGCTAAAAAAATAATTACCAGTAGAGTCTGCCCCATCTGTTTGAGAAGTCAAATATTCCTGGGCTGAAGGCACTTCCCAACAACCTGGGAAGTGACACAGTCAGAAGGGACTGCAAAGGGGAGTCTCCTGGGCCACCCAACAGCCAGGGAGTGTGGAAAAGAGGGGCCAGAAAATGGGTGCACCACTCTGCCCCTTCTACTTCATCCTCCCCGCTCTGGAGATCAATGAAGGCTCTGCTACACCCACACGGGGAGCTCTGTAAAAGGGTCTGCAGGGCCTCTCTTTGTGGCATCACAGAATTTGCTTCCCCACCCGCACAGGTGGGAGTGAGCAGGTGTGGAAGGGACTTCACTGAACTACATGGGTAGACACCTGGGAAGGGAATTACAGTTCTCATGGTTAAATCTTCACTGAAAAACTAGAAAACTCAGCCAAGCATCAGTATGCTTATAATTTGTAGGTGCGAAGCTAATAAATGCTACAATAAAACCCACAAAAAAGCAACCAGCAAGGAGCCACAATTAAAAGTGTTTGAAACAGATTGTGTTCCAGTACTAAACTGGGAGGGAGGGGAAAGGATCTTGCCTGAGCAAAGCACAGCAGCTTTAGAAATCAAGGGACCGCTACATCCATCCAAAGGGACCATCCAGCTACACAGCAGCCCCTAATTCCAACCTCCAGGGGAGAGAGCAGCTCTCGGAGGGGATGGAGGGACACGGGAGCTGCCGCAGAGCCGGGCAGGGAGGGCAGGGCAGCAGGCAGCATAAAGGAGGCACTGAACAGCCCCAAACTCCTCGGGGCTCCTGCCAAAGTAAATGGATGGAGCCCTTTGTTGACAGAAGTCTCCTGTGCGAGTCATTTACCTTTGGCATAATGACTTCCAAAATTAGAGCTAACCAAACAAACCCACGCTGGCTGGAGCTGCAGCACTTTCTGTGCCGCGCTGGTGCAGCTGTTCCACTAATGCCGTGCCCTAATCCACAGCCTTCCATTTGGGACGAGACAGGCTATTTCCAGCTATTTTTTCCCCTGCAAAGCAGTGAGTTTACAAAAGGAAAAAGCTGTCTGAATCTCTTCCTCCTCTTTCATCCTTCTTCGAAGACTTATGTTAGAACTCGCTGTGATGGAGCTTTGTTTAAAGAACTTCTGCGGTACCGAGGACCCTCTGCCTTTTCAGGTGGGTCCCACAGGAACCCGCTATTTACCTGACACAACCCACGGGGCAGATGCAGCATCTTCAGTCAACTTTAGTGATCAAAATTCACTGTACTGGCTGACTAATATTGAACAGAACGAGGTGCTCAGGGCTGTAGCCCCTTCCAAACCCCCAGAGCCGAGCAGAGCGCAGCTGACTCAGCTGTGATACACTCACCCAAACAGCTTCCCAACAGGGCTGCACTTCATATCCATTTGCATTTGGCTGTGTAAGTGCTCAAAAATTCAAAAGGAATCAAACCCAAAGATTTCCCTGTTCTTCATTAACCTGACACAAGGAAACTGGAGTCTGGGGATATCAATTCCTTGCTGAAACCCCAGCAGCCCCAACTGAATGTACATCCCATCCCCATTTCACAGCCCCCCAAACTGGACAACATAAATGCTTTCTGATTTATAAGACCATACAAAAACCAGATATCCTGATAAGTGATATAGAACACGCACTGAAGAATTATCTACTTAAACAAAACAGTGCTAAATAGGAATCAAAGGAAACCTCGGTAACAAGAACCATCCTATTCACAAGGATCTTGCAATAAGCAATACAAGGGATTTTCCCCCTTGATGTTTTGCTCCTTACAAAGCATGAAGACAAACTCCAGTTTCTGTGTTTTATAATAATTCTCACAATGCCAAGAGTCTGCAAATAATAGAAATAATATACACCATGCCAACCCTATCTCATACACAACACATGGTCAAACATCCCTCTCCAGTACACACAACACTCACACTTCACTGCAGTGTGTACGGCTGCTTTTCTAGAATTCTTAACCCAGCTGAGTAGCCAAAACAGTGCTAAGATCAAAAAGGAAGCAGGATAATGATGCAGACTATAAAATCATAATACTTTTTTTTTTCCTTAGGACTGAATGTATGGTGGTTAAAGGATGTTAGGAACAGTGAGATTTGGGGCTTTTTTAACCTGCAAATACCCCCCATAAAACTTCCCAGCTGGCAGGTAAAGGCTTCAGCGTTTTCATGGAGGAAAACCAAACCAAAATGTGACATTACAGGCTAGTTAATTTAAAAGTGAGAAGAACGGTTGGTTAAACGAAATCACTTTGGCTTCCTTCAGTTCAAAATCCATCTCTGTCTACACGAGCGGCCACAGTAGCCTGAGGCAAACTTAGTTTGGGTCCTTTCCATCCCAGTGTCCCACACAGCCTCTGCCTCTGGCTCAACTACACCTCCACCACGTAGGTACTTCAGGCAAACATCTCGGGCTGAAAAACATCGGCCAAATCAAGCAGCTCGTGTGCAGGCACAGCCTGAACAGCAGAATTGGTCAGCAGACCATCGGTGCCCACTTCAACAGAGACTGCCCGGCCTCCTCAGCCCAAGGGGACAGAGCTGCTCCATGGACAAACAACAAGCTCTCCATGCTGAAGGTCAAAAGAAGAAGGGAAGGAAGCATTCTGCATCACTGGGTCGTGAGGCACATCGTGATGGACGTGCCTGAGTTCTGGATTCCAGTGCACCGGTGCAGAATGAACATCTCCTGGGCACACAACACACACAGGATGTCCTCCTGAAGGGATACAACACACACTTGGATGTCTTCCTAAGGACCTAAAGGCAACGTATTTGCACCCAAACTCAGCCACCTGATCTCGCTCTCCTGTTGCAAACAATAATGTCAACAAGCTGATCATTTACACTTCTGGCACTTTGCAGTATAATAGTCCCAAGAGTCTCTCCAAATACAAAAGATCACCCACGCAGATGACAGGACATACCTTCGGAGTTGCTCCGGTTTGGTACAGTCAATTTAGCTTGCATTAATTACAGATTATTACCTAAAAGAATTGGTTTTTAATAATTCACATGATAACAACTCCTCTTCGAAACAGAAACAGAACAGAAAGAAATGACAGAGCAGGAATAAATAACCTTCTCAGCTATTGAAAGGACACTTGTGAACCTCCCAGCCAAGCCTCCTCCCCACCACGTTCCCACAGCATCCAGCTCTAACACCCGTGCTGAGAAGACACTGGTGCACTGTGAAGGGTTCAGAAACAACTCAGGAAAGCAAGGACAAGCACTGAGAAGCTCGCCAAGGCACCCAGGAGTTTTGGGGAAAGGCTCCAGCAGGTCCGGGGTTTTGTGGAGCACGGGAAACCAGTGTGTGCACGGGTCAAGCGCGTCCCTCCGGTCTGCCAGGCAGCAGATGACAAATCAAGTGTGACAAATAAAGTGTGTTCTTCAATTAATTCATTCACTTCGGGACATGACAGCAACAAGCAATCAACAACCTTTGAGTCTGAAGTGGGCTCTCCATGGCAGGAAATTGTAAAATCAAGCTTGGTTCTAAGATACACTTTAAGCCGCTTAAACGTTAATTTGAAGGAGCCCAACAGCCTCTGACTCGGAGGAAGTCGGCAGATTGTTTGAAATAGTCCTTCTGGTTTTGTGAATCCTGACTCACAAAGCAGACAGAACTGCTTTAGAAGTTGTCTCAGCGTGAGGCTGAGGCCACAGAAAAAGATGAAGAACCAATCGACACCAGGGAGAGGCAGAGGCAGGTAAGAAGAAGAAATGACCCAGAACTATTCTGAGAAACGTCTTTTTTTCTCCTTTTTTTAGAACTGTATGAAAAAATAAAAAAGTGATAATATCTCAGAAGTTTGAATATTAAACAATCCCAACAGGCTCAAAGTTTCTATGACATTTAAAACCAGAAATTCAAAGAAAAAGCTCCTACTTTTCATACCAGAGAGTTCACAAGTCCCCAGCGTTGCCAGAGAAGAGGAAAATGTGATTGCCCAGGCAGGCAGAGTGTGAGACCAGAACTCCAAGAGGGGACAGTGGGAAACTCCTTTGTTAGTATTTTCTGAAAGATCTGAACTTTTACTGTGAGTCGTCTAAGCTATGAAAGGACAGCAGAGAGAAGTGGAAAGGAAGGAGGTGCCAGCAGGACTCACCCTGATGATAAGCAGGGTGAGTGATGGTTCCTTTCCCAGTGGAAGAGGAATGGGAAATGTCACCAAGAAACTTGAGCCACCAGGGTTCAGCCTGTTAAAGAACAGTTGCTGGAAAGAAGAATATCTGAGAGCAGAGAGCAGGATTGGAGGTGGTGGGGGCAGATCTTATTCCTGTGTGCATCAACATCTGGTGGGAGGGAGGGAGGGAGGGAGCAAGGGTGATGCAGCACGGCTCTTCTGAGTGACACCCAGGGACACTGCAAGTGGTGACCGGCACACACTGAAAGACAGGAACTTGCATTTCAACCAAATAACAATGCTTTTACTGGAGAAAGGTGGCCAAGGCACTGGGACAGGTTGCCCAGACAGATTTTGGAGTCTCCATCCTTGCAAACACTCAAAACTCTACAGGACACAGCCCTGGACGACCTGCTGTAGGTCCTGCTTTGAGCAAGGGGATCTGGACTAGATAATTTCCAGATGGTCCTTCTAACCTCAAGTATTCATGTGATTCAGTGACCTCAGGATGGAAAAAGGATCAAATAAAACAGAAATCACAGCAACGTGTAGCTTCCCTGAGAAAAACTCCTCCTAACTCCTGACTGCTGAATTATGTATGATGAAATAATACCCAGGGCTGTGAGGAAGGAGACACCTGAAAACCTCTTTGCACTGGGCCAGTTTCAGCTCCTTTACAGTTCCTACAGCTCTTGGACAGGCTGAAATGACAGGAGACAGAAAAATGTTAGTGTGTTTGGAACACTCTTCACTTGTAAATTCCATGGATTTTGACAGCATCTAAGTGTAAATATCCTCTGATTCATCCTTTTAGTTTTGTTTGAAATTCTAATGTGCTGTAATTTACTGGGCACAACAAAAGACCACAGAAAGACAGATACCTGTATCTCATATTTAAAAGGATCCCTTTGCTTATTATTCTCTCCCATTTGCAGAGTGTTTTAAAGCTTGTTGCTGCAATCCAGCTTTAGGAAGAACTGGCAGCTACAATCTGACCTGAAAAAAAAACCATCACCCCCACTTTCAGCCTTCAAGGAAATCCCTCATATACTCACAGTGGCACCAAAGGCCTTGGAAGAGACAGAAGAGTGGCAGAACAAATGGACTGGCCATTCCCTTCCCAGCTGCTGCAGCATTAAGTTAATACTGACTTAATGCTCCCACCCCTGACTCAATCACCCCTTTTCAGCCTAAACATAAAGAGATCAACAGAACTTCCAAGCATTAAAACTGATTGCTTCTGATAAAACACAGAAGCTAAGCAGGCTCTAAGTGTAAAAAGTGAGATATGCAGTAGCATTGTTAGCTTTGTACATGGAAGGAGACACTGGCACATGCCAGTTATATGAATATAACTATTCACATTAGTAACATGCTTTCTGCATCATCAATTTATTACTAATACTACAAATGAAAGAGCATTAGAAAAGAACATCCAGTCTTCCAATTACACAGATCCTTCTTTTCAGACATTCCAAAGTGTCCAGGCACATGAAAACATCAAGTGCCCAAATCCCTGGAATTAAGGGAAGAGTTACAGACAGGGGATTGCAAAGTGCTGGGGCTGTAAAGTCAATCTCAGTAACACCTATCCTGCAGTACCTGCAGCGCTCGCCACCTTCGACCCCAAAAAGACCTGGTATAAAATATTACCATTCAATAAAAAAATCATTATTTGGTCCCTTAAGTAGCCCCTGAAGTAGAAGGCTGTGGTGGAAATTTATCAGGCATTTTCCTCCAAATGGAATATACGCTCCAGTACCCAAAGAGGTCTGCGGGACATGAAATTTTAACGGAATTGTTAATGTCTTTCTAGGTTTTATAATACCACAAAGAGATACTCATCGTGTGCTTCCAGCACAGCAGACAAATGCTGATGCCTGTAGCACACACCACTTTCAGAGGGGTTTTGAACACAAGTCATCTTCTACTCTGGTTGGGCAAATTAATGGGAGCAATAAATCTTTGAGCATCTCCAGACAGGACTCGTTACCTTCACAAACCTGCTCAGTAAATTCACAACGCACAGAAGGGACCACAGACAACTTATTGTGTGGATTCCCTGACCTGAGAAACACAAAATGTCAAAGGCCTGGGAATTTTCAGATGGGGACCCACGCCTGGACGTGGGACAGGTTTGTGGAAGAGCCCAAAGGTCACAGGGGAGGGTCTCCCTTATCAACGAGGCCGTATGTTAAGTTAAACTGAAAGCAAGAGGAATGTACTCCCTGGAACCACAAGCACCACTCTGATCACAGTAAATATATTTTTCAAAGGGCAAGAAGTTTTAGAAGTGATGTTTAACAGTTTATTTATCGGAAGAAAGAAATATGTACATTAAAAAAGCTGCTCTCAGATAATTCCCATAAGTATTTCCAGTGGCATGAAAGTTAAAGCTACTTCCAGAAAAGAAGTCTAGTTGTAACTATTCATTGAGAGCTCCCTCTGATTGAAAACAATAGTGATTTCAACAGAGATTTTTAAAACCCCATATCTTCTCTGCCTATTTTACACTGGTAACCTCTGTATTTGCTTTTGTTACAGTAAGAAAACTTAGCTAATTTTATCGTGGGACATTTTGCTTTGGTTAGGAAGAAGTGATGATTCAAAGGCTGCTAATCTTTGAGGAGAGATACACGAGAAAAATGCCATTATTTCTCTTTGCAAGGGGAACGTGCTAAAACACCCCCTTGTATTTGAGCTAACCACACCTCGAGCACACACACACCGACCCAGACGAGCCTGAGAAGGGAAAAGGAAATTCCACTGGAATTACTTCAGACCTGTCAGGTTTTTGGGTTTGTTTTCATTTTCGGAGGAGGTTTTGAGCATGTACAACCTCCCCTCGACCCACTCCCACCTGGGTTATCTGACAAATCCGAGCTTCTTAATCCACAACCCAGCCAATCCCCACTGCTTCGAATTCCTGCCTGTCAGCTGGGCTGAGTTCCCACACCCATTCCCTCCTTTGGGGCTGCACTTCCAGCACTGAGCCCCTTCCCAGAGGGGGCAGAACCCTGGAGCGATCCTATAAACCCACCTGAGCTGAGCCCGTGCCAGGTGGGATCCTGTGGCACCCGAGGGCAGGGATGGTGCCCTGCCACCAATGCCAGCCTGGGATCTGTAGGAATCTTCCACTCACCGAGGACCATTCCAGCTCCAGTGCTCCACATCACATCCCTGGGAGGTGGATCTACACAGCCATGACTGACTTAAACCCAGCAGAGCAAAGCTGAGCTGATGCAGAGCGTTCTTCCCGAGCCTAACGCTGAACACTCATGAAAACAACCAAATCCCTCAAATTTCCACTGGAAAAGCGTTACCGTTCCCATTTCCCACGTTCAGGGATAAGGGGCAGCAGGAAGCAAAGCACTTCCACAGCACACAACACTGTGGAGCAGCTTCTGGGCAGGGGGAGCTTTGGTTTGGTGTCTCTGGTCTCCTCCTGAAGCCAAACCCTCCCAAGAGGCTCTGGAGGTCACACTGCCCTTCTCCAGTCCCAGCCAAAGGGATTCTGTGCTCATTTCTTGAAAATCAACACAGTTTTCCAGGGAACTAAACACTGCCACCATTAACTCACAAAAACATTTACGTCCTGCAAGAACCAGCGATCAAGAGAAGTCACTGATTTCTCTTGTAAACGTTGTGTTTTAACCAATGTGGACGCCTGATATGGGAAATTAATGATTTTCTCTTGCTGAATGTTGAGCCGTGGGCAGATCAGTGTTAGGAGGCTCCCATCACAACAAAAGGCCCTTTTTATTAATGGCTACTTTATCATTTAAAACATGCACGTTGTTACTTACAATGGCAAATTGCTTTGCGCTGTCCTTGAAGTGCGCTGCATAAATATTGTATTAAAGCCTTAGCTTACACTTCATAAATAATTCATTTTTAAAATACCCTTCCCTGAGACCACCAGCTGGCGAGATGGTCACTTTTCTGGTAAAAACGTGTATTTGTTGCCAGTCTCAGTTTAACTTGTTGAAGATTTGCTAAAAGCCACACGTGATAGATGCTGTCAGAACTGCATTCAACCCAAACCTCGGGGAGCTAAAAAGTCTCGTCGTGCTCACGGGTTTTCCTGCCTCTCCATGAGCAGCTTCACTTGCAGGGGGAAGCTGAAATCTATTCAAGGAAGCTTTCAAGCATCATTTTCTGATAACCTGAAAATGACTTCTAGCATATTATGTGATGATCAGGGAAGTTTATAGATCCATTCCATTCCACTACAGTCCTTCCTCCACCATTTCCATTTCGTGTTGCTGCACTTAAACCGCTGCACAAACTTGTTCAAAGTGCCAGACATTAAAAAAAAAAAAAATCAAAGGAAATTTCAGATAATTAACTTTGATGAATGAGCATATTTTAATTCATGTCTGGTAATATTCTTGTTAATGACATGTCTGCTTAGGACATCCATTAAAAGTCCATTAACTTAACAGGGAAAGTCTAATAAAGTTATCCTGGAAATTTTCTGGTGTATTAACGTTATGGACTTTTAATGAATATCTGCTGCAGGAATTGCTATTAGCAAGGCCACCATTCTAATTAAACTCGGGCTCTGAGAGTGGAAAAAAATGTATAAAGATAACAACAAGCCGAAGTAGCACTTTTTGTGAAAATTACTATAAGGGAGGTTGGTTACAGGTCACAACTCATGGTATCGGTAACAGCACCAAATTACTCCGTCGTGGCTTTTCCCTGCAGCCCGGCATCCAATACACCCACACGGAGAGTTTCCTTCATGGAATCCATTGCTGGGGCTCCTATTCACTTCTCTGTTGCAGACACTGAACAATACAAAGGCTTTTTAGGCCTTTCTAAAGGGCAGAAGATGAAAAATCTGAACAATTCCTCATGACAGTGCAAGGTAAAAAAATGTATTTAGGAAACCTGCTCCCTGTGGCCACCCAGCCTTCTCAGCAAGTCCTGCCACATTTCTGCTGGCAGTCACAACCACACAGCAAAACACCTTCTGGTATGTAAAAATCCTTAACTCACAGGATCACAGAACGGTTTGGGGTGGAAGGGAACTCAAAGCTCATCCCATTCCACCCCCTGCCGTGGGCAGGACACCTTCCACTAGCCCAGGTTGCTCCAAGCCCCGTCCATATTATATCTGTTTATACCTTTTATATATATATAAAAAACCTTTTATTAATATGAACATATGTATAAATCAACACCCTGATATACCTATTTTTTCATACTTATCCTTCACCAAATCTTCCAAACCAATCATTTCCCAGAAAGTGTCATCCCAGCCTCTGTCTGACGTGTAGGTCCACTTGCACACCACTGTACAGAGGGACCTACAAAAGAGACAACACGGGCACAGCATCAGGCAAGGGAACACATGTGGGGTTAAACTCATCACTGGGAACAAGTTTCTGCAAAAGGATCTCTTCTAAACTGGTCAAAAACTCGGAGCATAACGCTGACATTAAAAAAAAAACTGGTTGCTGTTTGGAGAGCGCGTCTTGAGGACCTTAAAAGGACCTTGTGTTTAAGATTCTTCTCTGCTGAAACAACCCCTGGTCTGGCCACTTCGTGGCATAAATCAAACAGCAAGCCTTGCATTTGCCTAGAGGACAGCAGGGCACGAGCACAGCAGCTCAGACTGCTGCTTCTCCAGGCCTTGGAGAAACTTCTTGTTTCTCATTTTCAAACCAAATTGCAATTTATAGGAAGTCACGTACGTTCGAGACTCGTTCTTCATAAGCTGGGGCTGCGCTGCAGGAGCGGAACACACACTAAAGGCAACAACACCTGCAGGAACACCCAGAATGGTTTTCTCCCAGAATTATTGACATCCCAGTCTCTCATTCCTCCCAAAATACAAGGCATGCCCCTGAAGATTTAGGATCACACAGACTGTTGTCTGTCTGAACACCAGGAATCACCTCAGAAGAGCAGCATCAAACTGTGCTTGAGAAGTCAGTGAGCTCAGATGTGTTAAAAACGCTGAATACCACAGGAACCTGCAGCTCCACGTAGGCCTGGCATTGCCACTGTCCCACCAAGGGCAGGACAACTCAGCTGCACCTCAGGGACACAGAACACCTCAAATGTTCTCAAAGAGAAACCCATTCAGAGCTGGGTCACCTTTGATGTTTTACAGCACAGCTCCCTTGTGACTCATTTTGAGCCGAGGTGAGCTTTCACAGATAGACTTTCTTCACCAGGATGTCACAATTTGAATGTGTGTCTTCAAAGCAAACTCAGTTTTACTGAAGCATTTGACTTTCTCTGGCAGTTTTCCATAAGTAAAATCCAAATAAATTCCTCTCTACAATTTTTTTATACAAGGGAACTACCTAAGGATAGAAGTGAGAATCACAGGATGGGTTGTGTTGGAAGGGGCCATGGGCAGGGGCACCTTCCATCAGCCCAGGCTGCTCGGAGCCCTGGGCACAAAAAGAGAAGCTGTTTTTACTTACTACATACAAACCAAAGCTAAGGCTTCTGGACACTGATGCCACAGGAGGAGCCCTTTCACAAAGCTGGAAGATTATCTGGAACTCATATTCCACGTTTTGGGGGTTTACAACGAGAACCAACATCCCTTATTGTGATACTGAGCAGACTGGGTGATTCCCTGGATTCCCTGAACTCTCATTTTCTCATCTAGGACAGAAATGCATATTTTAAAAGCAGCATGTTTTATTTCATGCTGTTCCATTGGAATGAGCACATTTGCACAACCAGGACACAGGTGATGTTCATTCACATCCCATACTGTTTATATCCCTATAAATACTGTAGACATCATTACAGGGCTGCTCTTAAAACAGTTTTTACACCCTCACTTCTTTTTTTTCATTAACAGTTTAAGAATAGGTCAGACAATCACCATTCAGTGCCTGGTTAGAACACAGAAGAAGCACGTGACCTGTAACTACAGCAATGACAATGTTGATAAAAGAAATTCCAATTTCCAAGGATTTAAAAGCCAGACACAGAAATCTAATTAGGACCCTTGACAAAAATCAGGCGAATAAATAAATTCTGGGCTGAAGGGAATACTGGGAAAGAATAAACACTTTCCTCAAATCAGTTCAAACCCCTCATAAAAAAGGAAAAATAAAGAGGGGATATTTGAAATAAAAAGCACTTCATCACTTGAGGAAAAATTTAGACATAAAGAGTGAAACAACAATGCATCGAGTTTTCCCAAATATGGGAAATACCAAATCATAACGAATTATCATCAGAACCCAGCGTGTCTTTTTCTAATTAAATCGAAGCTACGAACTGATGCCACACCCTGAAAACTGCTGCAAAGAGCATGTTTTTCAGCAGGGCCAGTTGCCCCGGAGAGCATCACCCCGAGCACACGGGCCACTGGAAGTGGGGACGGCAGGAATTCTGCCAGGCCACGGAATTCCAGCAGGTCGGAGCCCTCCGGCACGACACGGCCATCTCTAAATGCAAAGTGCTTCCAGGAGAAGGAGAAATAGATGACTTTTTTGGGTTGAATTTTAAACACAGTAGGGAAAACAAGCCAGGAAGGACAACCCCAACTGAAGTGACCGGCAGAGCTCTCAGTGGAAGGTCCTCGTACAAAGACCAACCTCAAATCTGAGCTGAAACACCAACACATCACCTTGGCGGGTTTTTATTTTCACGGCCCCAGCAAGGACCTCAAAATGCTCGTTGGAAACGCAGTCCAGGTGTTCCACTTCTCTGGGATTTAAGCTCCTTACTCCACTCTTGCTGCCACTCAGGTGACCAAGGGAACAACAAGGCTTCAGACAAACCCTTACCATCCAAGAGACAGTGGCACACAGCAGAGAGGACTCTGGTCTCTTAGGTAACAGTTCAAGACGAAGGAATTCATGGTTGTCACTGCTGAGGCCAATGGCATAGATATATATTACATAGATTTATATCAATTTTATAGTAAATCGCTCAGAAATGCTCCTCCAGAGAAAAGGAAAACACAACTCCTAACCTGGGAAAACTCTACCCAGGAAGACACCATGGCACAGTCCACGTCACTGCACCTACAAAGAAAACCTCAACTGTGAGAAAATTTCACATTTCAAACGCTCTGAGAAGAGGGGCAGATGTTAAACAGAAACAGAACCGATACTCACTGCGGTATATTCCATTTTTCCCAACTATTTGGCAGCATTGCCTCAATTATTTGGCCATAAACACCAGCCTCGTGTGCTGGCTGAAGCTGGATGGACCAGATGGAGAGAAGCAAACGTTCCTCTTATTTTACTGTCAGGATCAAGTGGGCCCAAAGGTGCTGAGTTAACAGGCAACCCTTGAGGCCACAGCGCTCTCCCAGCTGCCTAATCCAACCCAGCATTTCAGAAGCTGTGGTGTGGAACCCCTCAGCAGCACCAGCCCTGTTTAGCCAGGCTGAAACACCATGAATTTAAAGACTCCTTTCCTCAAGCATATCCCCAACACAATGAAATGAAAGATTTCCTTTCCCTGTTCAGAACAAGAAGTTTTGCTTAGAATATTCCTACTGAAAAAAAACCCCAAGCCCCGACTGTTGCGCATGGAAAAATTCTGTTTTATTTAAACCAGATCTGCAACAGGAATGTGGTTATGTTTAGAGCTTCTTACAAATTCGAGTCTGCAAAGAACTATAGGGTCCTACTTGCATCCAAGAGCCTCAAGAAGAAAAAACCCCTGCCAATTTTGGCACAAATGTTCCCTACAGCATCTCGCACTGTCCACTCTGAGGTTTTGCACCTCCCTTGCTGAGGACCAGCTGTGGATGGGCTGAAGTCCTTCACACTTTGGTCAGTTCTTCGCTGCCACCACTTCCCACACTCCAAATGGGACAAAGCGAGCACGGACACGACTCCCAGCTCTGCAGAGATTCTGGCCAGCCTGGGACAACACCTGCTATGAAAATACAGTCTGGGGGGGACTTCACAACTGCAGCTGTCTGATGGAAGTCATCCTAATTTTGAATAGGCTAATAGGTCAGCCCTACTAACTAAAAGTTACTAAAAGCAACATTTTTTTCCCTGAAAAGCGACCCCATAAGACATTTCTACGTGACCTTCCATTCCAGAGGGTTGGTACAATATTGGAAAACCAGTCAGTCACCAGCTTTAAGGGCAGAGACCCCTGTCTGGGCCACCCTGAAGGGAATGGAAGCTTTGCCCTTGATGGCAAAGCAAAAGGATCTGCTTCGTTCATCCCAACTGCTCAGAGATGAATTTAAACCCATGGCCTTCACTAATTTTGCAGGCGTCGTTAACAGCGTGATATTTATTCATGGGATGTGTTCCTGCATCTCCATCCAGCGAGGATGAACTAAAAGCAGCTGCACCTGCTGAGGGCTGTACCAAAGCTCAGTCCTGCAAAAGTGAGGATATGGTACAGTCAGACCCCAGAAGGAACAGAGTGGAGAGGCATAAAGTCACTTCCCATG
Source organism: Sclerurus mexicanus (assembly GCA_013396755.1). Classification (NCBI taxonomy): domain Eukaryota; kingdom Metazoa; phylum Chordata; class Aves; order Passeriformes; family Furnariidae; genus Sclerurus; species Sclerurus mexicanus. The sequence continues at coordinate 80,329 of VWZF01006639.1, forward strand.
GTCTGCTGGGCAGATTTATTTAAAGCTACAAAGGACCAAGAGCTGAGAAAGCTTTATGATGTTGTGAAGGCAACGAGGAGACCTGAAACAATGGAGCGTGGCTGTCACAACTTCAAATGTGTTTTTCCTTTTGTTCTGAAAACTTTAAATGTAAAACAGACTTTCGATTGAAGCTCTGCCCAAGCGAACGTCTCCACATATTGACATGTGGACCAAGCTGCCAACGTCCTCCCAAATCATGCACCCGCAGTCTCCCAGCTTCCCCCAGGAACGAGCGATTCCCTGCTCTAACACCACCCCAGATCTGACTGTGGTTTGTGCAGAACGTCCCAGACAAAGCCACGGACACCCAGCACACACACTCCAGCATCCAAGAACACAACTGGCACTGCTGCTGCAAGAGCCTGAGATACAGCTGAGCTCATCACAGAGCAGGAGGAAATATGGAATTACTTCTGCTCCCGTAGGGCTAATGCCATATCCATTAATAAATGCCCTTTGGAACAGAACCACGCTGTTGGATCCACATCCACCACTGGGATCGACACCTGGCATGCCAATGGCTCTGCCTGCTTTGGGGGAAAGAGGGGAAGAAGAGGGCACTTTGTCCTAAGGGAATAATTCTGAGTAACAGGAGAAAAAAATGTGGCACTTGGTCACTCAGCCTTGAAACGCATAAAACGTATGAGACGCTGCCCGTGCTGAATGTTGGTAAAATCATTTAAATCACGGTAAAATCTGATCCTCTGATTAAATCCTAGAGGTGGGTTGAGCTCGGGGGGAAATCCCAAGTTCCCAATATTTCCAGCACATTTTGTCATTGCTGCCTGGGACCCAAAGCCCATGAAGCTCCTGCCTGCCCAAGCCCCTTGTCCCAGCAGGGCCCTGCGACACGACTCGTGTCTCAAAAGGGTTTTCTTCTTCCACCACCACACTAACCGGGCCAAACAAAGCAGACAGGTGGGCAAGCCTGTTTGGGACAAGGAGCAGACACGTTCCAGTTGCACTCACGGGCCCTGACTTTCAGTCTCTGCATGTCTGAGGACTTAAACTTACTCAATAAACCCTGTAATCAGAGTTAGCAACCCTACCAGCTCCGTCCTCTTCTTATGCTCTGGGTAACACTCGTATTTATCACAAATAACTCAAAGTGGTCTGGCTGCCATTTAGGTTTGATTTTTTTCCTTAAGGAAGTTAAATATCGCAGCAAAAGAGAAGTTTTCTCCCCGCTTTGAAGCCTTCACTAAAACTGCAGAGAAAAAAATGAATAATACCAATATGAATGGCCAGAATTTGTTAACGTTAAGGTCAGTGGCAATTTTGTCATATTTCACGGGTGGAACAGGATTAAACTCCAGACCTCAACCTTTAAAAGTTAATGTTCGAAACAATTATTTGGATTTTCCCTTTTTTTTTCCTCACAATGAGGAAAACTGAATCTCAAAGTAGCTCTTCAGTTTCAAAAAAAGGGGTTTAAGAGAAAAGTGTGCAGGTCTGGTAGAAGACCCCAGTGCACAAAGCCACCCCCCAGAGGACAGCGAGCAGTCACACCCTACAAGCTGCATGCTTGGACCCAATGAGGACACTGATATTTGACTATTTAATACCTTCCCAAAGCCTTTCAAGCCTTTTTGTTGTTGCTGCTGCAAAAAATCATATTGAAGTACCACATTTGGTGTAAAGATTACACAAGTTTTCTTCCAAATCTGCGTTTAAAACGTTTGTTTGATGAGACACCCTATTCCCTCCACTGTTTCCTGCACGCTCGTGACTCGGTGACCTTGTAGGGTCCCAACCCTCCCTCACAGCCAACGAGAGTAAATTTTGGGTTAAAAAAAACCTGTGAACTTGTATCCAGCAGCTCTGTTGGCCTCACATCTGGACCGGTGGCACAGCTTTTATGTGACAATCTAAAGCAGGGCTCCCTTCCCCTGCCGTAAGTCCCCACCCAGCACAGCCCATGCGAGAGGAACACGCTCCTGTAGGCACATCAGAGCCCCTGAGGGACTGGGATCCACCAATCTCTGACCTGCAGAGCAACAGGACCTCCAGACTTCTTTCTCAGAGAGGTTTCCAGGTGTTTTGTCGGGATACAGGGTGTGGGAGCAGCACTCTTGGCTCTCCCGAGTGCACCCCACCACTGCTCACAGCCCTCAGCCAAGGCTTTCAATGAGCAAACTGAAAAGTGAAAAGCAATTTTTGTAAAGGGGGGAGAAAAGTATTAATCAGCTCAAACCCCTGCTCCAGTATTTGGTGCTCATGCTGGAACACTTGGAGGTTTTTTGGCTGGCTTTTCAAATCACAGAATTTTCTAAGCACGTCAATCGCTTACTTAAAGGGATAGATTTTATTGTATGAAAAATACAATTCACATTTGCAATTTTCTACACCCACATCTATAATTAATCTCCTCTGAATACAGCCACTCCCTGACAAGATTCCATGTTATATTTAAACTCTGGATGCCACTTTGAAAAGAAAGAAAGAAGAACAATAGGATCGTTTTCAAAGCCTACATAGCAGCACAAGGTTTCAAAGCAGCGAAGTGCTTTAAACTCTGGCATCAACCTTCTGACCACCGGATCAGAGCGAAGAGTGACCTCCAATTACCACCACAGTGAAAACGTGTTGGATGAGGTACCTTAAAAATTCAACTTTTGAACAACTTGCCAGAGATGTGAAAGCGTGTGTTTGATACACAAGTATTGCAAGAAAACTGGCATGTTTAACTCTTCCATAAATACACACACGTGTATTTACACACACGCAGATGTTTCATTTGGACTGGGAGAAGGTGCTTGTCTGTGTTTGCTGTAACCTATTCAAACCTGTCTTTAAAAAACACAAATAAACGCATCAAGCACTGCAAGCATCAAAAAAGTCACAGGACAGAAGGTGAATCACACTAACTACAGTGAGATGATGTTTCTTCCATTTGTATCCGAGTTCAATTCTTTTTGTGTTTCTCTTCAGAAACACTATCAAAAGACTGAAATACTTGGAACCTTGAGTTCAGTTTTCCTAGAAGTTATGTCACCAAACCTGAAGGGAACCATCCATCTCAAGTGCCACTTATCGAGGCAGATTAATCCCTTGTGTGCATCCAATAATTTCAGTGGATTCATACCAGGGATGCACTTAGTTAAACATGTTGAGTTGGACCAGAAAGTACAAAATAAGAAGATTTTATCCACCCACATATGCCTCACCATGTCATGAGGCAAAGGGAAGCAAACAGTCAGCAGACTGCTTAGCTCTTTTATTAATTTCATTCTGTATTGTATTACAGACACCCAACAAAGATTCAAGCCCATTGTCTTCGGCATTGCTGAAAAAAATCATAATGAGACACAGTCCTAGACAAAAAAATGTATTGTCTAGACAAATCAGACATAGCATGTGGGATTGGAAATATTAACCCATCCCCTTAGAAGATGGCAAACAGAGGCAAAAAAACCTGAGGGATTTGGCCAGGGGTCAAGGAGTAAACCTCATTCAGACCCTGAGCTGGATGCTGAAGTGCAGAGACTCAGCCTGGAGACAGAGGCAGGAGGAAGGACACCATCCACAAACTGTGATGCTGAACGTGTTAAAGACCTTTCTGTGGACAGCCACAGCCTAAATCTTTGAATACAAGAGGAACAAGAAGCCTGTACATATATAAAAGGGAATCACTGGTTTAAGTAATCACTGTATTAAGCTTTAAAAGCTTAATAAGTGGAGGAGAGGTTATATAAAAGCAAAAAAAGTCATCCAAAACTGGCAAGGGAAACGAAAAGCAAAATTGGAAGCAGAGCCCACGTAGCCCGGCAGCCTCGGGACCTCCCCCCGGCCACTCTGCAGCATCAGCAACCTCTCAGCACAAAAACATACATCTCTCAAGCTCAGCATTTCAGGCAAACCACTTTGCAATAGGAAGTCAAATATTTGCTTCAATTAAGAGCTTGTATTTAAAAAAAAACATTTTTTCTCCTGTTACCTTCCCTGGGCAGCTAAAAATACGACACAACTAAGACTGAAAGTGTCAGTGCCCAGTGCACAGCTCTGGAAGGCTGAGCTTGAGCAAACCTAGCACAGCTTGAGGCTTCACCAAACGCTCCATGAGGGCAGTGGAGGGATTAAGCAAAGGCTACAAGTCACTGTAGAAAAGGAGGGTGGGTCTCACTCCCCTGGCTTTAAATAGCATGAGGTTATTCCCTTCAGCTACACCAGTTTGTCCCAGCACATCTGTCAGCACCGCTGGCTGCCCCAGCCACACATGTGTGTTACACAGAGATATGTTATGTATTTGGTGTGGCAGGGGCAGGCTATGGGAAGGCCACACTGAGTGGCCCCGTGACCCTGTGTCATTCCACTGGGTGAAGGAGTAGACCCTGGCAGAGCCAACATCCCTGTTAGGGAGCACGAGGATTTGGGAAGTTAGGAAGTGTGGCAGATGCCGAGGGTGATGCCTGGCCAGCACCACGTGCACACTCACACCCCACACCAGTAGTGTGACCAGTAAAGCAAATCTCCACATGAGATGCTCCACTTCATGACATGGTTTCTGCTGTCTTCAAGCAATGGAGTAGGGTTAGAGGGGTGTGAAAAGCCCCACCCTGGCAACCCTCACCATGGTATTTTAAGAGAGACAACTGTTAATCCAGAAATCTCCACATTCTACTAATCCATGGGTAAATAATGCACATATTCCTAACAGCAAACCTGCTGAGAGTCCAGCTGGACACAGGTGTGAGTGGGAAGTTCTGAAGAACCGTCTCAGGGGGGTTAAGGGGAGTTTTTACCAGCTTAGTCAGGCTGTGCTGAAGGGGAACCTCTGCACTTGTGGCCAGACCAAGCCTAAGTGAAACCAGAGCAGGAGCAGGGCCATTGCCAAGAGCGCTGCAGGAAAAGAAAGTTTAACAACTGCATTTTGATGGAGGCTGATCCCATTTCACATGCTAAACTCCAGCGTTGAGCACTCCTCTGCCTCAAGTCTGCAGGACAGGACACAGCTGCCATGTGCACCTGAACCAAGAACACCAGAGATCCCTACACAGGCTGGGTTCACATAACATCCTAAAATCACAACTCATTCTCAAATACTGGGTACATTCAGTAAGAATTTACAGCCATTAGTATCAACTCTTGACAACATTTTGTTAGATTTTAAGTCATTTAAATCACAGCAAAAGCAGGAGGGCTCATTCCACATCCATCATACATGAACTGCATGCTTGTATTTTAATACCTCAAACTGCAGTAGCAATGCATCTAATTCCAGCCTGTCTTTAATGGTTTGCATTTACACCTCTTTGTAACTGCACTTACCTAAAAAAGAGGGTAAATTTTTGAGTCAATCTCAAAAAGCAAAGAGACCAACAGTATTGTTTGGATAGCTTTGGGATTTCACCAGCCAAACAAAGGAAACCCCACCAAACAGAAGAGGAGGTCTGAAAAGGGTAACAAGCGAGTAGAAGTACACATAAATTTCCATAAAGTAGGAATGAAAACACATTTCAGCTTGTTCACAACAGTAGGGAGAGGAATGGGAGATCAATACAGAAAACAGGGAAGGCTAGAGTAGATAAATCAAGGGTTGTTATTCCTCAGAATACAGCAATAAAGTCTCTCAAACAAAACAACCATTCTGAGAATGGGTATTGCTGGGAGCAAGAGAAAAGGAAAACAAAAAGGAGGCTGCATTACATGGGTATCTGGACTGGTCCCAGTCACTAACCCAGAGAAATAACATCAGGGCACATAAATGCTCCCTAAGTGTCCCCAGAAGGATGCTCACATGTTCTCGGTTCTGGGACTCCTCTCCCCTTTGATCTCCCCCGAACCCATCGCTGCTGCCACAGCGAACCAGGAGGGGCTGCACCCACCCAGCCCCACTGGGACCTGTCCCAACAGCCACCCAACCTGCAGGGAACACGCTGCTCTTCTCATTCCAGCCCCGTACCCAGGGACGGTGGACGCCAATGGGTTTTACCTTCATTTAGACCTTAAGAACAACTTGGCTCCACCTGGGAATGCTCATGCAGGGCTCTCTCAGGGCCAGAGCTCACCCTGCCAGGCACTGCCCCAGCTTGCCTGGCCCCAGCGCTGCAGAGGGTGATGGTTGAACCTGCAGGGTGGAGTTCACCGTTGCCCTAAACTCTAATGAACCCTTTCGTGCAGCTCTAACAACACTACAGTATTTGTCTTTTTTGGGACCTGAGTTATACTGCAGTACTTGCAGAAAATACTCACAAATGCTGCAAGCGCAGAGAAGAATGAGCTAAAAAAGTCAATTCAAAATCCCTGTGTTAGAGGCCTGAACAAAATGGTTTAGTCCCTCTTTAATGGTTTATAGCTTTTTAACAAAAAAAATAATAATTTCTACATTTGTTTTACCGAATTAAAAGATCACTGATCATAGAGAACCTGTACTTTTTTATATAAGAGAAACTAAGAACAAACTTTACAAACACAATTTTGCAGACTATTTATCTATGAGCTTGGTCCTACAAAGACTTAGGTGTGAGTAACTTGACCTGAACAGTGTCCCTGATGTCAGTGGGAGCATCTATGGGAGTCCCTTGTTTACACAAGCACCTGCAGGATTGTGCCTGACTTATTGCCATGGGATGGTCCCTGCTCCCTCCACAGCCAGGCCAACACCACCAGGATGGACCTTCTGCCATCCCTGTCCCTGTAAAGTGGTTTGCACCTTGACAAAGAAAAGCACCGAGGGAATTAACTCCCTGCTGTTCCAAGAGGTGAAAGGCCAACTTTCACAAGACACAGAGAGCAATCCCAAGGTCTGAATTTAATCAAGTTCTCCTGTCCTGACTTGCCATGGATGGTATGGGAACGGTGAGGAGGGACAGCACGAGACCTGCAGGAATCAGAGACATGCAACTCTGCAGTGTAGAAATTGAAACCATAAATAAATACATCTACATCCAGATCAAAAAATAACAAGTGACGTCTGAAGAGAATTTTCTGGAAGAAGGAATAACGTGACATACCATGGACTAAATTCAGAGTACCTGAACATCTGAAGATGCTTCTGTCATACGACAAGTGCTGCCAGTTGTGTTGGAACACCACAACACACCACATGAAAACTTCTCTGGGTGGACAGACCTTGACTTTTCCAAAAACAGTTTCTTCCTAATCAATGCCACTTAATCTCCAACAACAACCTACAGACAGTTGGCAAATTGGTATCTGTGTCATCCTGAAATGACAAACTACCTTTTCGAGACCGTAAGCAGCCCAAAAGTTCAGAGAAGGAAAAAGAACAGTGTAAGAAGAACAGCTCCCCAAACATTCCTCCCACCAACAGCCTGTTCATACCAACACGCCTGGACAGCAAATAAAGGACCCAGAGCAGCAAAGCACTTAAGCACAGGCTTTAACTTGGAGCACGTGCCTTAAGTGCTTTGCTGGAAAAGGGCCCAAAGAAAAGAAGGAGCCTGGGTAAGTGCAAAGCCCTCCAGAACCGCAGTGGCTGCTTTGTTTTCCCACCCCAGTTGCTAGTAAACACACATTTGGGCTCAGCACCCTGCCCAGTGCATTTAACCCCTGCCACAGGCACAGTGACCTGGGACAACCCATCCCTTCACCCAGTGAAGTGCCACGGGTTGGAAAGGGACTGCAAGGCGTGCTTGGCATTTTGGCTACTTAAAAGGCACAAGTAGGAGCAGCATCTCCACATCTCTTCCAGGAAAAGCCACATGAAGCCCCAGCCATTAAATGCTCTTTTAGCAGCTCACCACACAAGCCTGCATCGTCCTGACTCTTCCTCCTCTTACATCCATCCAGCTCCACGGGACAGATTTTGGAGACCTCATAAAGGCGGCACAAAATGCTGCCACAGAACCAATGGCTCTTCTTGCATGTCCCACTCATGAAGCAAAGCCAAGCTCGAGAAGATCATTCCTGACTCTGGGCCTTGGGAATGTGAGTGTCTTTTTTATTACCTCCAGCTCGGTCCATTAATAACATTTTTATAAGTATCAAATTTGCCCCCAAACCAAAATGAAAACAAAGTTCCCTAGAATATCTTAAGCAATGCACTTAAGTTTTTTAAAAAAAAAAAAGTACTGGAGCCCAAAAATGGAAAGATGATTAGGGAGGTAGGTGAAGTTTGAATGAAACAATAATAAAAGCCCTAAGAACACATCGTATATTCATGGTTCTTGAATCATTAAGGCTCTGCATGACAGCTCCAGCAAGCACCACTACGGCAAACTCGCTGACTTTTAAGCAGGAGTGAAAGTGTTTAAGCCCTAGGACAAATAATTTGAAAATCTCAGCACAAGTCTGATCTCAGAGAGTTTAAAGGAATGCAGACTGCCCAAAAACACAGCAGCTGTTTGTTTTTTCTGCCACCTTTCCAAGGTTCATGTCTGGAGTGAGGATAAACAGTTCTGAAAAAAAGTTATGTGGAGTTCAGACTTTAAGAAAATAAAACATCAGACTAGTATTTCTTGAAGAAAGAATTGAAAAAAAGCCCCAAACCTTAAATTATTCAGCCCTGAAAGTTTTCAGGTAGAGCTCTCAGGAGCAGAGCTGTATGGCTGGAGGCTTCGACACATTAAAAAGCTTGCTCTAAACCAGTCTGCCGTTTCCAAAGCTTGTCCTGATGTGGTTTTCTTGAGCAATATTCCCCCAAGCGGAGTTTCAGACTTAACGAGGCCCAACTGTATTCCCTATTTCATGCACACAAATACAAATAGAGGCCCTTTCAGATAAACCAACAAGCAGATGAGATAGTGGATGAGGCCTCAGTCGGCCTGAAGAGATTTCCATCAGCACAGCGTCACAGTCAGAAGGTTCATTTGTGCTGTGCCATTTTGGACATCATTCTTTATGCTCTACTGCCTTCTTTCTCTCTTTGTGCCAAAGCAAATGAGCACCTACTTTAATTCATCAATATGTCTCTTGATAAGCTGGGCAATCAGAAATCTTTTAACATTTTAGGAGGTCTAAGCTTTCTTTGATCCACCTTTAAAGAGACATACCCTGGAAAAGAAAGAGTTAACAGGAAATTTCCTCGGATAACTCACCAGTGGAGCTAACTGGTGTAAATAAGGACTGCTGGTGTTGTTACAGGCAGGTCAGGGATAGCAGGCACCGTGTTGAGATTCAACATCTGTTTATGAACTGTCCTTAGACACAAAATGAAGAGCTGCTGCAGGACAAAACAGACAGAACCAGACTGCCTTAAACACACTGGAATCCCTGCAGAGACTTCCCCTGTTACATCCACACCTGGTGCTACGGGGGCACCTGAAAGGAAAATTATACCATATTTCTTCTTCTCAGAAAAGTCTGCCTTTGGTATTTTGTACACAATGAAAAGCCAGCATCAGAAACTCCCAGGAACAGTTTCATGGAAGGGATCACAGAAGATGGAAACCACAGGAAAGTAGTTTTCTGTGTATTTTGTGGCATGTTCAACCTCCCTCATCACTTTTAATTAAAGATGAAAACACCTTATTGTGCAGATCCAGCCTCATCGCTCAGAAGAAAGAGCTCACCTTGGAAAATGAGGTTGGAAGGAGAGGGGAGGATCTAAAGAGTTTCAAAACTGTGAGTTTCAAACTACAGCGAGTCAAAGTTGAAGTTACATCCCTCATCCTAACAACATGTACCCCATGGATAAATGGGAGCGGGATTTGGGGGTGGGGAGGGGTTTGGATGTAACAGGCATATCTCTGCACATCCTCAAATTTCTCCCAATCACTTTAAAGTTAAACTAACAGCCACGGTGGAAGGTGAAATCCCAACTATCCTGTCCACAGGAGAATGGAGTTCCCCCGTGCCGGCGGGGTCTGACAACCAAGAAGAACAACTGCAGTCACCTCTGCTGGATCCCACCACAACCACCACTGCTTCATCTGCTTCTCTGGAGGCAGACAGTCAGAATCCTACCATCGACATTTAATTAAAGAAGGTAGTAAGAAAATAAACAACCTTTCGTGGAATGTCTTTGATTCCATAAGTACATATACATTTCATCCACTGAAGGCTGAATTACAGCCTTTCATCTAATGAACAGCTTAATGGAATGGCACCGGAATAAAGGACGGGGGAAGGCAAAAACAAACCCTTGGTGATTTAATAGAGCACAATATGTATTTATATAATATCAGGCTCACTATCTGGCACCATCAATCTGCACAGAGCAGTGGAGTGCTGCCCACCCCAGTGCACACCAGGCACTGACCCCCAATCCAGACCCAGATCTCCCCGGGAGCGAAGCAGCAGATGGTCCATCACAATGCAGAAATGACAGAACACATACATAGAAGTGTCTGCTTTCTTCAGACACATTCTTGAAAGCACTGTATCATTGATCTAAGATTATTTTTATAGGCAGATGACAGGTCAAGCATAAAAGTGCTCTGTTTTAAAGGTTACGGAGTTGGCACGCTTGGTATCACTGCCATGGACAAAGAATAGTTTGCTTTTGAAGTCTTCCTTGTCAGGTTATTTACATTTCACAGTTAAAAGGCTCCTCTCTGGAGAACACGAATGCTAAAACAAATAAGAGAAAAAGTCCTAGGCAAGCTAATGCTCTTTAAAGAGATAATGTAAATCAACCCTGACACCATCAGTGTCATCCTAAAGCACGCTGAGAATTTCCAGGGAAAGTTACTCACACTAAGCAGATTTAGATAGTCAGCCAAGAAAAATAAAGCAAACCTGTAGGTAAACTGCCTTCCAGGCCAAGGCTGTTGCTACAGCCATGCATTACAGGGAGAGGGAGAGGAGGAACACTCCAGTGGGGAAAAGCATTTGTTTGGGAAGTCTGGAGGAAGAACTGCTCCAGAATAAATAATTGACAGTGTGATCTGTGAAAATGCCTATGGAGCACAACACCTAATTCTCACTGCAAGGCAGACAGAAAGCTGGATGCCCAGCTAAACTCTTACAGGAATGTTACTCCTCAAATTATACAGCTCTTTTCCCAGCTATAAAATAATAATGCCATTTTCTTACTTAAGAGCAGCATTTAAAGGTGAATTTATTAAGACTCTTTCATATGTAAGGTACTAAACAGAAGAATAAAGGTTTTTTAAAAAAAAAATAAAGAATCCAAAGACAAGATGAAAGAGCTCCTCGTGGAATAATAAATTTCTGTGAGTTCTAATACTTCTCAGCACTGTATGTACACACACAATGCCCAGACTTCATGCCACACAGCTTTCTTTTCCTTCCCTGGAGGAGAACACTCCTGGAATGTTATTGTTTTCAGGGGGGTGGGTTTTAAGAATTTACTGTGAATACATGCATTATATATGTGCACGCTGAAACGCTGCCAGGGCTGCAAATGACCCAGGGGTTCACAAACGCCTATTTTCTTATCTGCTCCAAATTCCTGCAAGGGAGCAATTGCTACCCAGCTCTGGCTGAACACAGACCCCAATCTCACAGGGGACAAGGGCTTTGCGTGGGGCTTTCCGCGGTGTGTCACGCAGGGGAGGGTTCAAAGGACATGACAGGTTGTTTATGACATACCTTGTACCACCAGGGAGTGATCTCTGATGGTGTTCCCAGGAGCTCAAACACCCAGTGGGTGCCTGAAGATGAGTGTAAAAAGTGAGATGAAGAGAACTGAAAGGCAACAAACTCCTCTGTGGTTTCTGTCTTGCCTTTCCTCAGAATTTAAGGCCATGCCACCACAACCTCCTCCAACACTCCCCCGAGCCCCAGCAAAGCAGTTACCCAGTGCCACCATTAGTCACGATCCCAGCAAGACGGAGCTCAGAGACTCCCAACCATCTCTTCACAAACTTTATTAAGTGAAGATTATCATCTGGACCTCGGAGAGGTTAATAATTACAGCAGCCATATATATCTATATGGCTCCTGCAGAGCATCAGCAAGGAGAGGGTTGTCTTTGCTCCCATGGAAAGCTGTGTGTGCACCACTCATCAGCTCCAGTAAATGTTAATTACCACTATGAAAAAATAAAAGATGCACATCGTATTTTTATTTAAGAGGCTTTTTATGATGTAGGATGTTGCATTTTGAGACCTTTGACAACAATGGACATATGAACTCTGATTTTTTACTTTTTCCATTATTACTATTATTTTTCTGAAGCGCTGGAGAACATTTTAACCATCACACAGACACACACACTTTCAAACTACCACACTAGGCAAGATCAGAGCTCAACAGCCAACAAAACACACATTCAATCCCTGAGATCATTTTCCTGAAATAGAAAACTACATATGTTTCTCAAATTTCACATCAAGCCACTGCACAGCCTGAGCTGCAGGGGAGAGGGGAGCCAAGCTGCCTTTGGGCTTGGGTGGGGGGGGGGAGGCAGGACCCAAAAACAAGACGATTCCTCCCATATCACCACGTCCCTCGTGCCCAACCTCGGCTGAACAAACACCCCCGTGGAAGCGTGTTTGTAGCTGGGCTTGCTTATCAAGCAGCCTCTGCTTTGTCAAATTAAGACGCATTGCCTCGGATTAGTGAGACTCCCTGAGTTCACGATGACTTCATGGTTGGCTCAGAGTTCACTGTCTCCGTGGAAAGCTGCCAGGAATACATCCACGGCCTGCCCCAACCCTTTCTATACTGACCTAGCTGGCTTTTTCTCCCCTTTCAGCAGCAAAAGAGCACAATAGAAAACAAAGGGCTAGATACTGCCGCGGCTAATTAACAATCCTAACATCTTAAAAAAATAATCAGGGTAGTAAATATTTGAAGATCTCAATGCAAGGCTCTGCAATGCAACGTCTCGATGTATGTCCAAAGCTGTTGGAAAGGGACAATGCAGTTTTTCTTCACAGTGAGACACCACGAAGGGCTCCCGTTCTTGTGGAAAACACATTAAGCTTCTTTTGCTAATATTTTGTAAAGGGCACTTGTACAATAACAATAGCTAAAGCTTCCTGTTTGCCTGTGTGCTTCCTGGCTAAGGTTAACGAGACCTGCTAACAATTCTCTTTAGCACACAGAACTCTTTCAGGTTGCTCTGAGGACTCAAGGACACACCATTTTTAAATTCAAAAAAAAAAAAAGAGAAATCTAACAGCAATGGCCCACACTGCACCTGCCCTTCACAGCCCTGGTAACTTCCCCAGCTACACATTTCCTATTTTCTGGATCAGTCTGTGTGTCACCAGTCTCCACAGAACATGTTTTGAATTTATTAAAAGCCTGATAGCAAGAGAACTCTCTCATTTGGCGAAGGCGCCGTCACAGGGACGCTTGCTTTTGGCTCCACGACAAGAAATCCAGGGTACTTTGTTTGTCCAACCCACAAAAACACCATCCCTCCCCTCCCAAGCAGCCCTTCGAGATAACTCTCCTTTCTCCAGAGACTGCTCCAAACAAGCCTGGAGTCTTGGGTTTCACGCCGTAAACAGGACACAGCCCCCGAGTGCAGCTCAGGATACTGTCACTGTCACTGCCACCCGGGCTCGTTCCCTCGGCCCTTTCCCTTCCATGGAGGGGCTCGATTTTCAAACCAGCAGGCACAAACCATAAACAAGAAGCCAGAGTCCCGGGCCTGGCCAAAGGGTATCCATTAGTCATGGCGAGGCTGGGAAGGAAGGGAAGGGCAGCTGGCCCCAAAACGCGGGTGTCTGCACCGCTGCAACGATTGCCCAATCCTTTAAAAACACACAGACACCCTCCAGATAATCATCTAACTCACACCAGTTTGTTTTTTCAACTCTAGACATTGGCTCCTCTTCCAAACTCTCTCCTTTTTCAGAGTTTCCAGCCTACCTGGGTGAAATATTTGGTGAGGACTCCCCTGGCGGAGCAGTAAAAGCAAGAAACCTCCTAAGAGTGTGTGGATGTATCAGCTCAGGAGATCAAGAGCCCATAGAGGGATGAGCAGGAATGAAATCCCAAAGGTATTCAGCTCCCTGAACACCTCTGGGGGTGCAGATTTAATTCACTCCTCCAAATCCCACAGGGATGTAACACAGCAGGGACCCAAATCCAGACTCTTGGATTCCAGAGCACCTTCCCAGCTCAATGTTTTACTAAAAACTTCCATCGCTGGAGTTCAGCAAGGGACCAGTTACTGATCCCAGCAGGCTCTGCATCAACCCAGGAACATCCAAGGAGTTCCCTGGATTTCAGTCAGTGCAATGGAGCCATCTCAAGCCCCAAGGATAAGCAACTGGAAATGGGTTACGAATAAACTTCAGGGATTCAATCACTGCTTAACTTAAAGACTCGGCTATTTAAATGTGCACAAGCCAGGGAACTCATAAATAAAAGATAACAATTAGTCAAGGTATCCTCCTGTTGAAAACACACTGTGCACTGACACGCTGCCTCCCTCTCTCACAGACACACAAGGATGGGTTACGTGCTGCCCAGAAATGCCTCTTATCAACTACAGGCATTTGCTTTTCACTTTGCAGCCTGCAAATTACCATAACAGACGGATTTCCTTCTTTATAAAACAGATTTTCTCTGGAGAAACTCACGACCCCGAGATCTGCTGGAAGCAGATCACTTAGAGGAGTTCCCCCCAAGTACATGGAATGTGTCTTCCACCCTTTTCCCTGCCATGATGACAAGCAGCTGAAGCCCGACCAGACAATTATTTCCACAGGAAAATTATTTGCATCAACATCCCTACATGAGATCAAGTCTCTCCTAGGTAATACATTACTTCCCCCTAAGTATTAACACGTCTAGAGGATAATACTATGGGGGGGAAATCTGCACAAATATTCCGTTTGTTCCAGCTTCTTTTTGGGGATTTTGGGAGGTGGCTTGTAGCACAATGTTGGACACCCCCTATCTCAATAATGTCAGCCTGACATTCTTCCCCGTGGTTCCAAATCCTCCTTCCCAGGTCTAATCTCTCATTAGTTACAGCTCATCCTAAATTCAGCAGAGACCAGCTCATCTTCCAGTGACTGGAAGTGGCCCTGAAGCAGAATTGGGTCTAAACACACAGGACCTTTGGGAAATTGAGCCAACAGCTCAGCCTTACTCTTATCTGCAGCACAATCCTTAGGAGACCTCAGAACCCCACGGAAATCACAGGTGTGCATCTCTGGTGAGAGCTGAGAAGTCCCCACAGTGTAAAATTTGTTAACTGAAGAGCTGTCAGTGACACCTTAATGCAGAACAGTTCGGGAAAACTCAGTGGTCTTTCATCAAGGAGAAATAATAAAAAATAACTCTTTCAAATACGGAGTATTACAGGCAACAGCCTTCCAAGAACAATGGGAATCAACAGTTTGGAACTTGTCCTTTTGCAGCGGATGGGTGGATGCTGCTCAGTGAGATACAGAGCCATTTCAAAGCCAGTAGGTAGAAAAGTCTCAGAGTACATTCGAGGCAAGAAGCCTTTGCTGTTTATTACAGTCCCACTGGAAAAAACCTTGGCAACAAGGCAGCTCAAGCCAGCAGAATGAAAGGGGAAGGAGAAACAATTCCATACTCAGGAACACATCAAGATCTGCTTTTCAAACTTCTGATCTCACACGCAACCTGAGTGACTTCACTGAAGGCAAGAAGGCCACACATGGGGTTTTTTTACACAATGTTTTAGAGAGTCCCTTCAAAATGTCAAGAAGCAAGGTCTTTTCCTTTTGGAATTGCATTTATCTTGGTGAAATCCTCATCACCAAAACAAGTCTTTAAAAAAAAATGAATCTTTCTTCTCTCAGGGCCAAGTTCTGACTGACTCACAGTGAGTAACACCATGCCTTGCCCTGTGAATGGGCTTCTTTGTGCTCCAGGGGAGAAAAGGTGGGAAGAATCTTACACTTGATAAATTCTCAATTCCCTTGGATTATGAGAATATGCAGGACAGATTATTTTACTTCACCAAACCACAAGGAAGTTCCCAAAAAACAGGCATGCATGGGAGAAAGCAGAGAAAGGAAAAAAAACCTGAGGTTTGAATCCAGCAAAACATTTCTTGTCCTTATTTTCCTGCCTTTTTCTTCCTGCAAGACATTCCACTAGAGCCAAAACAATGGGCTTAATTTTGGGGCAGCACATTAAGGCAGCAAAGGAGGATGTACAAGGAACTATTTTATCCAAAACAGAAGACTCTCAACCAAAACAGGGGAGGATTTAGTCCAGAAAGTCTCTTCCCAACTTTTACCAGTACAATCAAAAGCTTTTTGAATAATCAAATTCACTGCTAAGGAAATGAATTTGCCAGTCTAAATTCAGGCATCCTTACTTTTGAGGACAATCTTGTGCAATGTTTTTTGAGTAAAGGATCCTAATTCTAATCCCAAGCCTTGAGTTCTTTCACAAGATGGAACATTATCTGGGATTTATCCCCTTGAAGGTAGAGCTGGGCCAGGTCACAGCACTGCTTAGACTGCAAGACCTGTGGGGTGGGAGTTGTTTTTCTGCTACAATAATTCATATTACACAGCAAAATCTGACTGAAAATCCAAGGGAAGAAGAATTGAGATACTATCCATCAGTTACCAGCTAGCAAGCTCCTTTTTATTTGGTTTTTTTAAAGTCAAACACATCACTTCCCTGCTTTATAATGCAGGGAATATATAATATATAACATTATAACAAGAGCTGTCAATCGTAAAGACTAACCAGGGAGAAATAGAGCACTCAGTAACTCAAAAACCTGGGTCTGATGCAAAGGGACCTTCATTTCCACCTACAAAACAACTCTCCTGTGACCACTCTTCATCTCAGCCCACATTTGGCAGACTGAGCTCCACAAACAACTGAGAGATGCAGCTGAGAGTCCACAGGGCTTTATTTTAAATAAATCATATTGTCCCTCAGGTGTCTCTGCAAATACGCCTGACTTGTGCTGGTCACTTGAACCCAGATTTTTAAGGGGTTCTCTCAGAAGGTTTTTTGTTCAACTGCTCGGCAGGTATTCCAGGATATTCTGGGGAGCAACAGAGCTGCTGTGTCATACAGTGAAGTGACCAGTGTAAACAGGACTTTAACATAACAGAGGTGTTTCCTTCCAATTCTCAAAAAAAAAGTCACTACATTTATAAAAAAACCCCCCAGATTTCAAAGAATTATTAAAAATGCATTTCACAGGAACTACAACAAGCTCCAAGACGGAGCACAAGAGCAATTAAGTGACATTTGTATCTGTGAATGACACTGCTCCCAGAAACTGCTCAGGAACGCACATGGAAGCAGGAGATGGCTTCAAGATGTTTTGGGGCAGACTCAACCACAGACGTACAAAACAGCATGTCCAGCCACGATGAATTAAAGCAGAACATACAGAAGAAACAGGCAAGGATGAGCAAACCCTCTTGCTGTAATTTCCATACCTTGCAGCGACACCTGTGGCTTTCCAAGATAAGAAATCGGGAAGATCAAAGAAGCAGCCAGCCTTGTCCCAGGATTCTGGCAAGTTCTAAGAAAAACACGTGTAGAAAGGCAGGTATTAGAGGTCAGGCACCATCACGTCCTTATTTTAACACAATTGGGGAAAAAAAGAACGCAAAACCTTGTTTAGCTTGGATCACGCAAAGAATCTGTCTTAGCTTTGCGTTTCGTTCTTCCAAAGCTTCTCAAACTTACTGGGTTTCTACTGAGCTCAAAGAAGAAATGCTGCAACCACAGCCTTTTAACCCAAAACGCACAACTTTTGGGGGTCTGCTCCTGACCACTCGGGTTTAGCTCAGCTCACATCAAATTTAACTTCATATGTGAACGCAAAGGAGCTCCACAGGTCGGTCCAAAGGCCATCCCCCCTGATCATTTTGCCAATAAAAGCCATTATGTGTCATTAACACACCTGACAACCTTCAAGGAGCACGGGGAGTTTGGCTATTGCTGTTAATCAGAACTGGATTAAAAATAACCGTCCTCTTCAAACAAATCTGCCTCGTCAAAGACACTCCTTGGATCCTTATTCTGTTTCTTCAAGAATTCCCCAAAGCCACAAGCCAGTGACACTCAAAATATGCTGTTTCAGGCCCATCCAAATGATTCATTTCATGCCATCGCTAATTAGCACAGAGGACAAAAATCACTGGGCTTTTTCCACCCAAACCTCAAGCCTTCCCTTCCTTCAGCACTCTGGTTGGTTTTGGGTTGTTCTAACAACTCCACCTCCACTGAATAATTCCTGGAGATTGTTACAGACAATCCCAAATGCCTGACAGGACTGGCATTTTTTAGGAAAAGCTGATTTGTAATGCCATCACTACCAGGAAAACATAACACGCATCCTTTCATTTTGCCACAAGCTCCAATAACATTTCCAGCCAGAAATTAGGAAACAAGATTTATTTTTTTTCTTCTACTATCTCTGGGGGAAAAAAAAACAGTACGAGGCTAATCCTGGAGCTGGCAAAGCCTCCCCTGCAGTTTTTGCACTGCTCTGATGCTGGTGTGCACAGCACAGACATCTGGGCAGATACGATGCACTGACAAACACCCGAGCTCAAATAATTCCCAAGTGGAGGAGCCTGTACCTGTATCTTCAGCTCACACACTCATTCAGGCAGGGAACACCCAATTTCTTAACCAAAGTCTACAAAGCAGCAGAACTCGCTGCAAAGAACATACCTGCTGCTACAGAACTTCTGCAATAATTTTTTGCAGGATAATTCTGGACAACAAAGAAATCCAAGGAAATGGCAGAAAGAGGAGTGAACTTAATCACCTCTTTTGAAAGGTCCCTCTGCTTTCCAGGGAAGCTGACATTACAACTTACCTTCCTTCAGGAAGACTTGGTCAGAATGATATTCCAGCTGGTTTCCAAATATTTCTCAAAGGATAACGACCCCTTATTTCAGCTTCACCTACACTCGGCACTCTTAATTTGGCTGACCACATCCCAAACTCAAACATGGCTGCAGCCACACAAATCAGCTTTTTGGAAAAACAAACCAGGTATTTATTTCCTTTTACATTACAGATTTAACCCCGAGCTCCCTTTCTCACCACCCACGGTCCCCAGGAGCAAGAAACCCTCCTCCCAAATGGGCCCCAGGTGTGCCCACTTTGCCCCCAGGAGCCGCACTTGGCTGATCATTCAGTGCCAACAGCTGTGCCTGATGGAGGAACTGCACCTGCAGGGGTGGCTTTGCCACAGGAACACCCCTGTGCAATCGCACACGTCAGGGGCACCCAATTAATTTCATGCAGACTAATTAGGAGGTGTCAGAGGGTGACGGGACTCAGCACTGATCAGACTACATTGAATGTAAGGCAGTGCAAACCAAACAAAAGATGCCAACGAGCCTGTGATGGCTTTCAAAGCTTCATTTCTTATTTCAAAGCAAAACGGAATAGAGATGAAGAGCTTTAAGAACAGAGCACATCCTGAAGCCTCTAGTCTCTAGTTAAATCTCTATTATGAGTAAGAAGATGAAATTGTATGGAACAGAAAGTCAAAAAGAAGTAGATGAGAGTAAATCCTTCCTCAAATAAACGCAAGTGGAGCATGACAAGAAAGTCCCAAAAGACAAGGACCAGTATCTACTCATGCTCATCTTCAGCTCTAGGAACAGCATCATGGGAATGGAAAGCACAGTCAGGTCACCACAGAGTCAAAGAACACTTTGGAATGGGAGGGACCTTAAAGGCCATCTTGTTCCACCCCCTGCCACAAGCAGGGACACCTTCCACTGTCCCAGGTTGCTCCAAGCCCAGTCCAACCTGACCTTGGACACTTCCAGGGATCCAGGGGCAGCCACAGCTTCTCTGGGCACCTTGTGCCAGAGTCTGCCCACCCTCACAGCCAAGAATTCCTCCCCACTATCCCATCTAACCCAGCCCTCTCTCAGTTTGAAGTCACTCCCCTTGTCCTGTCACTCCATGCCCTTGTCAAAAGTCCCTCTCCAACTTTCTTGTCCTTTCTCCTTTCTCCTCCCTCTCACTACTGCAACCAATTGAGACTAAATTCCCAAGTCAAATTCTCCAGAAATACTTTCAATTGCTTGGAGGAAAATTCTTCAAGCCATAGAAATTCAGCTCCTTTCTTTGAGAGACATCCTAATGGCTCAAAACTTCCCAACCCGTGTCAGCCCCTTCCCCACAGAGATCAGGGTTTGGGATACTACACTTAGGAAGGAGAACCCAGGGGAAATTATGAGACAACAGGACCTCTTAAGGTGGCCTTCCAGAGTCTGGGTGGCAATGTCCACACAATTAATCTATTGGTACAACAACAGTATCAGGACTTTTAATAACTCGCTTTCAAAATGCATCAAGTTAATCTCCTAAATCATTAGTCCCACAAATGACTCTTAACAAATTTCATTTAGGGTCACTTTTGTGCAACTTATCTTGTATTAGCAGGGCTGTGGTGTCACGTGAATGGAACACGGGAAAGTCAAGGGAAAGTCTGAATATTGTTTGGGTAATACACTCAGAAACAAACATTTATATTTATACCAGTCTAAATAAAGTTTGAAGCTGGAGAAAACAATTCTAAGAGCTCCAAAGAACTGAGAATCCACTGAAAGGAACATATTTCATTGGGACTAATTTTAAGATTCTCCTAATTAGATGCTACTCATGGTTACAAATACACGGGGTTTGATGAAAAGAAAGGTATTGAACGTTTTTCCAATGACACAAAAGTTGCTTCTGCTGGTTACTTCAATGGATTTATACATTCTTAATTATTAGTACCAGATTATTTGCTCTTTATTATTTAACTTCAGACATAAAGCAGTCCCTTTCCCCACTGTACAACCCAGAGCCATGCAAGCAGCTGTGGAACGTGCACAGAGCTACAGAGGGAAAACAGCAAAACCAATAAATTCCTGGGGGGTTCAAAATGAGGTCCAGGGAATTCAGAGCAGGAGTCCACAGTGACTCCTCATATATTAGGGTGTTTCTGCTGACCCGGAGCGGGACTGTGCTCAGCGTGTGCCCACGGGGCTCGTTCTGCTCCGGTGGCTCTGTAAACAGCCAAGTGGTGGACGTGTTGCACCCATGTCAAGTTTTCCATCAAAAACTTTCCAGAAGGGCGACACCAACCAAAGGGACAAAGGCCCAGAGTAGCTCCTGGATACACCTCGGTGTAGCCAGGTTTGCTCGTGGTCAGTCACGGGAGAAAGTGCCCAATCCACTGCTTGCCTTAACCTCCAGGGATACCGTGAGGGATGTGGCAGGGAGAAACAGGAAGGAAGAACAGGGAAAAACACACCCCTGTGGTCCACGGCACGGAGATGTTGCCTGGGGAATGCTACAGTTCACCATCCCATACTGAAAGGCAAATGAAAAGAAGATGCCTGTTCACACAAAGTGCATGGAACAGCAGAGCTCGTTCCCACAAGACACAGGGGGGGTAAAACATGGCTTCAGAAAAATTACCTGAATTTACAGAGCAAAAATTCTACTGCTAATCAGAGCAGAAATGAGTCAGGCAGATTCCTGGCCTGCAGTCAGCAGTAAAAGCATAATGGGAATTCCAGTTTGAACTTTGCAAAGCCCTCAGCCAGCCTCAGCTGAAAAGGATAAAATAAGCCAAAACTGTTTCTTTCTACCTGCTAATCTTGCAGCTCTCCCAAGGGATCTGAAAACTAAACTTCCTTTTTGCCAGCTTGTGCATTATCACCAGCTTAAGAAATGAGCCTGCAATCAGAACAGAGAGTTTTTAACTTGTGGGGTGCGAGTTAGGGCAACATCTCACTGTGCCACAGCCCTGGGAATGTATCAGCAGGAGGGGAATACACTAAACACAGAAAATAAAGATGACACAGCTCAAAAAAACAGGAAGGACCATTCTGTAAGTAGTTTTCCTGACCATACTTTTAATACCTGTGTCATCTATAAAATGCTGATAACAAAGAATCTGAAGAAACTTCATTAATTCACATCTGTAGACCAGTTCAAGACAGTCCACTGATTAACAACTCGCGTGTAAACTCTGTCATAGCTCTCATCTGGAGAACCCGACACTCAAAACTATTGTAACATTTCTCTTCTGTGGCAAAAAGTGGGGACACTTGCACAACACAAGGCTGAATCTGAGCTACCAGGGGCCAACGTGACCCTCTGCTGACAGCCCTAATGCCATGTAACCCACGAATCCACTGCTTGACTGGCACTGAAAATGAACCTTTCACTCTCCTCCAAGCACAGAAGCAGTAACCACACTCCATCCTGTGCCTTCTCAAAGCTCAGGTCAACACTACCTGCCCATGATAAGCTTTGCTGTCCCTGCCCCCAGCTCAGGTGCTGCTGGAGATGTTGTGGAGGTGCCCAAGTTAAGCAGGACAAGCATAAGCAGTTTAATGGTGAGTCACTCCCAGCCCACTCAGGACTCAGCAGGAACTGTCTCGTGAGCAGCTCAGCAAGCACACACTGAGGGAAAAAATCCTCTCCTGGGGATAATAATCTCCTTAGCTGGTGTGTCAGGAGCTGAAAAGGGACATATGAGCCAGCCCTGTGCTGTAACACCTTCTGCCAGGCTGTGTCCTGCCCGTGGAGGGGACGAGCCCTTTAAACTACAGCAATTGTGTCACAGGGCTGGGAAGTCGCAGCAGACACAGCCCTGGGTGGGCCCATTTGGACACCCCCTAATGTGGCCTCTCCTGGTCATATCCCAGTGCTGATATCCCAGACACTGCAGTATAAAAATGTTTTCAACTCAGTGGGTTTGCTAAAGGTTTTTACAGCTTGCACTGTATTATTTATAAAATGACTGATGTGTGATACCCATAGCTCGAGAAGGGAAGAACTAGCAGATGGATATTCCTATTTTATTATCAACATTCATTATCCTCTATTATCATTAATCTGTCAGTACCTGCTTCTACCAGTTAATTCCTTTGACTCTCCCCAGTCTGCACCTTGTTCTGATATGATATCTCCTGTTTGCAAGGACAGGAGACTTTGAATACTTGAAACTGGCAGCAAATACATTTGGGCTTTGTTAAAATGACAGCAACCATCGCCGAGGCCAAATGTAAAAGCCAGGCTGGGGGAGGTTATGAAAAATTCAAGTGGCAAGTGTCTCTCCTTTTATCTGACAGTTGTTATTAAGAGGCCACATGTCATCTGTAACACACAACACTTAAACACAGGAGACAGAGGGAGAGCTCCACACCAGGAACAGGCACCTCCCCTCCGCAGATGGTTCATTTCCTACCGATGGGACAGAACTGAAGATGGATCTGAAGAGTTCTTCTGCCAGCAGCCAAAGCCATCACATCCCCTCCCTTTTCCATCAGGAAACACTCCATTTCAATTAAATCAAACATATTTCTATGTAACTGAGACGAAAAAAGAACCTCAAAACATTGAAATCCCAGCTTAAGCTTGGCCTTGCTTTGCACACCTTGGAGTTCAGAAACCCCCAGTGAAAACGCACCACAATGTGGGACGTACTCACCTCCTTTAGCCACAGCAGCTTGGGCGGCTGCATCTCCACAGACATTGCTCCCCCTACGTAGCTCAGAACCCTGTGCTGTGTTGCATTGATGCGCTCCACTTGACTCACTGCACGGTGGTCCATCCACATAATAACATTCCTGTGGTTCTGTCCTGGGGGGAACAAAAAGGGGAAAAGAGATTATTTCGGGGCTGGTTTAACCCCACCTTGGCACAGTGAGTTACTCTGTGCTGCCTCACCCTTTCACTTGGGCAGGGAGAACTCCAGTTGGGCAGGGAGAACTCCAGTTCTGTTTGAGTTAATAACCCACACCAGGCATCTAGAAGTAAAACTTCAGCCCTCTGAGCCAGCTTTAGGACGTGCTGAGCACTGAGAATGCTGGGAAACCAGTCAGGCTTGTGAGCATCCAAGAGCTTGGGAACACCATTCTCTCACAGACTGTACTTCAACCAAAGAACCCAAATATAAAGAAACATTTTGGTGACCCAGGACTAAAAATGTGACCAAGTCAAAACAATTGTGCTTGTAAATTGAAATTTACTCTGTCAGCCAGCTGGAGAGCTACAGGGATCCTCCTTCCTCTTCCATGGTTATGGGAAGAACTGCCCTAATCCCTTCCAGAAATACAGTTCTGGGGGGATAATTGGATGAAATGCTTTTATTTTGGACGTGCAAGGAAAAAGCAGTTGGCAAGTCTGCATCACACACAAGGACCAGAAGCAAAGAACATTTCACCAAAATCAACCTAGAGAGGAGCTGGCAGACAGGTGGAACAGTAACCCAGGTGACACTGCAGATTCCCCTCTGGCTAAACACACTGCAGCATCCTGAAAGCACAGCCCAGCACAAGGCAGAACCGTGAGGCACATCAGTATTTCTAGATTTGACTGAAATACAACTTAGAACTGAAACCGAATGCGTGACTTCCAACAGCCTTGACAGCATCCAATGAATTCTTGCCTTGTTTAACACCGTCACTGTGTAAACTCAAAAGTTCATGGGGATATCAGAGCATAAAAAGTAAGAATTGAATTTGACTCAATAGACCAAAATAGCCCCAGACATCATTAGGCATTGAACAGATTGTGAGAGACTCTCAAACTGAAAAACAAATAATCTCATCTAAATTTAGAGAAGGACGTTTTGGGGGCAAAGCTGGGTTTCTGAGAAGGGTGAGAGGAGATGACAAATCCATCTGAGAATAGAAAGGGAGCACACGCAGAATCGTGAGTATGCCCCTGCAACTACTGATGCAGCACACACCTAACCTTAGATGGGATTCATTGGGGGAAAAAAGTGCATCAAAGACTCTGAGTCTGCCGAATCATCAACTCAAAAACTAAGAGAAACCAGCAGATTTTTAGGAAAAGGTCACAGAGAGTCTCTGGAGTTCATCACTGTCCTAGACAAAGACAGAGCACCGGTGTAACAATACACAACTGAGCCTATGAAGAGCGAGCAGTTGGACTGCACTAACACTAACATTGTTAGCATTCCTTCAGCCAGCTTGGATGGGCATTTATACACATAGGAAAGCCATGACCAGTAAAGTCTGAAGGAGGAGAGAACAAGCAGGAAGGAAAAATGAGAACAGACCTCCCTAAGAAGCAGCTTCGCTGAGCCAAGATGAACGAATTTGATCTCAGGATGCCAAACAGTGACTCTCAACCCAAACTGAATTCTGCGGTAGGATGAAAGTAGTAAAAAGAGCATTTTCTGTGTGCAGTCCTACCTTCACAGTTCACTGCCAAAGGCTGGAACTGCTTATCCAGAACAACCAGGGAACAGGTAGCATCAAAGCCAACCCCTCGGATCAGGCCGGCATCCACTCCACTGACAACCTTCTGCAAACACACAGAACACACATGGACCAATTCAGACGCAAGTACCACCCAAACTAACACAGCAAAGGACTCACAAGGTAAAAATGCAAGTTCAGACTCTCAATATTTTTAAATCTGGTATTCTTTAACGCTTCTAATGGAAAATACATCAAATTACCAGCAATTCTTTGTTTTTCAAAACTGAGTTCAGAGGCCTTTAACAGTTTTTCACTATCCACAGTCCTGGATGAAGCAGGAAGCACAAAACCATCAGAAAATAAAGGTAGCAGAAAACCAGCAATGCTAATTCTCCCTGTTTTCTAAAGCTCAGAGTTGAGCTGCACGTGGCACACGGACACAGGGTTAGGGCCAAGTGTTCCCATCAGTTCCTTCCCTCAGTTCCCACCCATGGAAGCAACAACCCTCTAGAATTTGGGAATACTGAGCCACAGCTTTTTGCCTTGCGATACTGAAGGATCCCAAAAATAAAGCTGGTCAAAACCCAGAGCAGCGATAACACCCCTGCAGTGCACGCCTTTCCTCTGTTACCAAGAGTTCGGATTGCATATTTTTTTGGAAGATTTAAAGAAAAAAAAAAACCTACTGCCCCAAAAAGCCTGAATTTCATGGCTTCCAACAGCACTGGAAAAAAAAACACAACACCCACATGGACTGAGTGCCAAATGAGGTTGCAGGACACCTAAAATGTAACAGAGTAATAAATTGCCACTTCTCAGCAACAATAAAAATATCATTATTTTAATTAGTACTATAAGGAAAGACTTTCACTAGACTTGCTACAGTGCCAGTCTCTTACTGGCTCTGAAAAGCCACAGTTTTCAGAGACTGTTTTATTGCTCACACCTAAGAGATTGCATTTAAAGAGGTTCAGAGCAAGAACAAAGCAACTCACACAGAGAAAAATCCAATAACCAGCGTAAGACTTGCTTTAACACCGAGCTGTTCTTCCCTGCCCCTCCCTCCTTCCCCCTCACCTCCTCCCCTCCATCTCAGGGCATTTCTGCAGAGCCAAGCTCATGAATGTTTGAAAAGGCTGATCAATAACGAGACAATGGGTGAACTGGCCATCTGCAAATTACCAAGCATGGCATGAATATTTAAAAAGTCTACTCAGAACATGGAGCAGGCCAGGGCTTTGCTGAGGAAGATGAAATGGCCTCTCCGTGCACGGCCAAGCAAGGTCATGGCTTTAGCGTTACCACCAGCATGGACAGGCAGGTCCCTGCATCTGAGGGTTCAAATTTTCCCCGACAATAAGGATTATTTCAGTCCAGTTCTGCGCTTGATATTCCCCACAAACATTTATCATTTATTTGGGTCTTATAACACTGGACCTTCACAGTGTTATCACAGGTGTTCTGTTGGGGACCATCCACGCACCAGGACACAATTTCTCTACGATAAATATTGCTCTGTGATTCCAGTGCAATGCACATCTTCAAACACGTGCCCTGCCACGTTCTGAGCAACCTGGACTCCTCCAAGGGCCGTCTGGTGGACAGAACTTACACCGGCAAAACAAACCTCAGACGGGAGACCTGAAGGCGGGCGGTAAATCCGGCACAAAGGAGGGCCTTCCATTCTATTTGCGCTGCAGAAGTTGTGTTCGCTCCGGCCTTCAGCTCCTCACCGACACCGTGAGGCCCCTCGAGGTACTTTCAGTGCCCAAGGGCGACCACGAGTTAAGCAGCACCAACAGGACGGAAGCGACACGAGGGACCGCGAGACCTCCAACCCTCGAAATCCGAGCGACTCCCAGCGCCACGACTCCCTCCTCGCCCTCGTGCCTGCCCACCTTTGTGACGGAGCAGCAGGCGGCCCAGATGTCTGCGGAGGACTGCTCGTAGTGGTCCTGCCGGGGCTCCCACAGCCGCACGGGCTGCTCGGCGTGCGCCACCACCGTCCCGCGCCCGTCCACCAGCGCGGCGCGGACGCTCGCCGAGCCGACGTCGACCCCCACGTAGTACGAGACCGCGGCCTGCCTCTCCCTCTGCATCCCCGGCGGCACCTGTGAGGGCAAAGAACAGAAGGGTCAGAGCACATAAAGGAAGGGATGGTGGAAGCCCCGTGCGGAACGGGGCGGGGGACGCGGTGCGGGCGCTCCGCGTGGTGACTCGGTTTTACGGTGATGCCTAAAATCCTGGAAAATAGGCACTCAGAGAAAACATTAATGGAGAGAGATAGGCAATACCTTTATTGGGAGTTCGGAGGCTTCGGGCCTCCGCTGGGCCTGCATTGTTCCAACAAGGATCCCCGTGCCCAAAAGGCCCCGGAGAACCCCGCCCTCAGTAAAGGTTATAGCTTTTATACTCTTCCTAACAATTAACATACTAGATATCTATAGCCAATCATCATTTCTAATTCTCTCGGTGGTCCACCCATCAGGGTCCTAGGCTATGCCCCCTGGACCACCTCCAAGGGTTTCTGGGCTCTTCTATTGTTTTGACTTCAAGTTATCTTGCAGGTGTCTCTGAAAAACATCATGACCTTCAGAAAGCCTGAGAATATGTGAGAAAACCACTTTAGTAACTTCCAACACCACTTAATATGTGAGCAAGAAAACCTATACCTCTAAAACTCTAAAATCTACAAAATACACACCAAACCTTCAGGCATCAATGGCAAGGCTCCGCTCGGTCGTTTCTCATTAATTGAGGGGTTTCAAGTCTCGCACCAGTTGTAGCGCTTCTCTGCAGGTGGTTGCACGTAAGCTGCATGGCACAGAAGATCCTGAGGAGCAAACTGGAGCTGTGCATGTGCCATGTGCACACAGCGACGGAGCTCCTGCACCCCCAGAACCAGAACGAGCTGCGGTCGCGGCGCATCATCACATCCACACAGAGGGAGACAGAGGGAAAGGGAGAGGGAGGGAAGGTTGCGCTTTGCACAGAAGGGAAATTTCAGCCCAGAGGTTCCTGGGTTTTGCTGGCAGGTGGGATGCTGGAAAGCTGAGGTCGCCTCTGGAGAAGACAGCAAGAAGCACCACAGGTAATTCACTGTCTCAAAGCGAACAATCGCACTCCCGAAGCAGTGACGGGGGTGGTGGGCCTGGCTCCACTGAGGGGAACAAGCAGCCAAGAGCTGCTGCCTCCCCTCAACCCAGCCAGCTCTGAGTGACACGTCCCTGCTGAAGGGGACAGCGAGGCAGGCTGGAGTTCCTCAGATCCTGAGAAAGCTTCCTCTTCCACGAAAAAACTAGTGCGGTGCTGATAATAAAAGTGACTACGTGACAATCTGGTAAACATGTTACTCAAAGGAAAAAGAAGAAAACCAAAGGTAGGTTTTTAAGAGCTCTCCACCATCAATCCACCCAGTTTTAAAGCCTCGGAAAATAACTGGCTGAAAATGTGTTGAGTGATGAGACCACCCCAGGAAATCTCTGCCCACTCTCTGACACCCTACAAGAACAAAGTGAGGTTAAGTTAATTGATTTCATTATTCACAACGAGTTGCTTATTTCACTATATTAACTGTTTGACATTTAATACAGTGACAAATTCACTGTTCTAAAATTTCTCACAGTTTGTCCTTAATTAATAGTTAACATTTACATTTTAGCCAAGCTGGGAGATTGCTAAGTCAGGGCTGTGCAAGCACCTGAAACGTCAGACGAGTACCAGGTTTGGTGCCCGCATGGATCTGTTCCGTCTCAGAACCACGTGGCACTCAGCTGACACACAGCTCCTGATTTCCAGAAAATGGATGGATCAATTACCACGGGCTGAACACGTGGCACTTACAGAGTGGCTCTACTTCAAACCAGCCCACCTCTCCCAAATAAGTGACCTGGATACTTCTGGATAGGGAAGTTGGGGTTTGAGGGGGAGGCACAGGCAAAGAGGGGAAGATTGGAAAGTAATGCTTGGTAAAATATGATTATTCACATGTCAAATTAATCCTTTTTTCTCTTTTTTTAATAATAATTTTGGGTACAGGTCAGGACCTATCCTTGGCTGTCAGTCTGGCCCAATGCAGGTGGCTGTTCACATCCACGGCTGGCTCGTAACCACTGCTGCTGGTGGCCACCACAAACACATAATCACTGAGGGCAAGAGGCAGCAGGTGACACAAAGAAGGGAAAATAAAGAGCTCCTTATCTCAGGAAACTCCAAGCATGGTTCTGGCTAATAATTAAGCAGCGTAGCAGCTGGATTAGGGCAAAGTTCCACTTGCACTGAAAACGGCATAAGCCAACACCTTGGCTAAAGAAACCTTCCCTGCCTGCCCTTGAACAGCTCATGGGAGGGGGTCTGGTATNTAGCAGCTGGATTAGGGCAAAGTTCCACTTGCACTGAAAACGGCATAAGCCAACACCTTGGCTAAAGAAACCTTCCCTGCCTGCCCTTGAACAGCTCATGGGAGGGGGTCTGGTATCACACAGGCGCTTTGTCCCGCTCCAGTCTGCTCAGACCCCACTGCTGGCTGCAGGGACCATGCCTTGGGGTTGTGTCCATCCCTAAAGCCCCTAAGCAGCCCCATACAGACCAGCTCTGAGCCGCCTTCTGCACACACCAGACACAGCTGGCCAGATCATCAGCTTCTAATACTGTCAGAAAGTGGGGAAAACTCCAAGCTGTGGACGCTGAGGTCCTGCTGGAAGGAGCACTGGCTCTGCCCACACTAATCACCTTAGGCGAGGTCATGTGTCCAAGGATGAGCAAGCAGCTAAAAACGGTGTGCCGTGAGTGTGACGCTCAGGAACACCGGCAAGAAAGCTGGCTTTCCTTCCTTGGCCCTGGCTCTGTGACCTGCTCAGACTGACAAAAGCTGCTGCCTCTGCCACAGAGGGGACACTGGTGACTAACACTGCATCTGTCACCTGGGGGGGACAGGAGCTCGGCACCTCCCCCTTAGCTGCTGGAAAAGCAGTTTAAAGACGTCCTTTTCAACAGATGTTGTTTGTTCACTTCTTAATTTTGCCCTCCATCTCCTCAGAGCTCCAAGGGCTGGCTGCAGGTGCTGCCAGTTCCTTGGGAGAAATTCTACTCTGAAGATATTGCATAAGGCTGTTCCTCAGAGCATCTCACGAATCTCCCTGGTTTTCCCCTCTTTTGGCACTGCCTTCAGCTGCTGACTCATAAAAAGTTGGGAATAAACCACGAGCTGCAAAGAAGGGTTGTTGTTTTGTTGTGTTGTTGCTTTTTTTTTCCTTAAGCACAGGCAAATCTTTCTTCCTTGCTTCTCACACAATGCAAACAGCAAAAGGAGTATTTTACATCCTGCCTCCTGCTCACACACACAGTATTACTCCAGATTTCTCTTCCTTGTATGGCAGCCTTGATTTTAGCTCATTAATGTGTTTTTGCTACTTAGAGAACAAGCTTAACAGATGTTCAAGAATTAAGCTCACAGTACCTCCTACTCAGCACTTAAAATTATGGCTTTGCATTGGATTCTTCCCACAAACATTTGGAACCTGGAACCCAATCTGCCCATGTAATGTTTATTTTCTTTTTTTTTTCCTCCTTACTAAGCAGGCAGGATGTGCCTCTGTGAGTGACTGGGCAGGAAGCAGAGTTTGTTTCTGTGCTCCAGCAGTCCGTATCAGCTCATGCACATCCACACAGGAACGGGTTAAGTGGCAGAGCCCAAAACCAGAACCACAAACCTATTCAAACTGGTCTTTTCCTGAGTAAAGATCCCCTAGAGTCACAAAGCAATACTCAATATCTTAGGGAAAAAAAAGGTAAAAGTAAACATTAATCCTTTTTGCAAGCACTGAGCGACTGAGGCTGTTCAAAGTAAAGGCTCTCTGCAGTAGGATCTGATCTGCTTGCAAAAACATCATTTGATGCCAAGGGGTTTTGTGGAACACCAATGCCATCTACTTCTCAACCACATCCACAAGAAGCACCGTCCCAAATGTCCCCAGTTACAGACTCTGCCCAAATGCATTTCTTGAGGACCAAAGACCCCAGCAGTCAGGTTAGTGGAAAATATTCAGCCAAAGTAGTTGCCATTCTGTTTTGCTTCCAGAAGTTTCCTTTGGTACAAAGGGAAGCTCCAAATCAGAACTGAGGAATCTCTCCAATGAGGTTCAGAGGTAGCAGAAGGTCCCAGCACAAACTCCTCGCTTTGGAGTACGGACACCAACACTCATTGCCACGTGCAAAGAAAACCTGGCTGTGCAAATAAAGCTGCTTTTTGGGTTTTGTATCTACTGGATTCCCAACATGCAGCTTCTGCAGGCAGCACTCAGGAGGAAAAGAGCACCCCAGAGAAATGACTGAAATAAAACACCCTGAAAGACCAGACAGGGCCATTCTCCACATGCAATATTCCCAACATGATACCAAAATATTTGATGAAGATATGATGGATTTTTATGGACTTCCAAGAGGTGGAAAGCAGTGGAGATAGAAGCTTCCATCCCTTGAAGTATCTAACTCAGAAAGCCTGGCTCCTTGCAGCCAAGAAAAAAGGCCTCCAGAACTTCAATACAGCCCTGTCTGTCCAGTGCAGAATTAGGGCCTCATATTTACAACTTATTAATTGAATTTGCAAACAGAATGAGAGGGGCAGAGAAAAAAAACCCTAAAATTAAAAGACATGTCCCACTTGACTGTGTTAATCCACGGCTGTAACTGCTAAGTCAGGACAAGAAGCCAAAATTCCCTCCAAGCACTAAACCAGCAATGGCCTCTTTCTCTGCAAATCACAGCAGGGACAGAATGGCTTTTCAAACAAGCATTTACGATCAAAAGGCTACAGCATATGATAAATATTTATATGGCCCATTAAATAATAGTCTGTATAAATATTATTCAAAACGTGCGTGCTGGAAACCACAGACTTCCCAGTTTATCCTTATACAAACGTGTTAGTTTTCCCACACAGGCAATGAAAAGTGAAAAAATAAAAAGGAGGGGTAAAACTCAGTTGCAAAAATATTTCTTTTTTTTTTGAAAAAAAAGAAGAAAATCCTTAACATTATTTACTTTCATTTAAAAGGAATAAGTAAGCAACCAGAGGGGTGTTTCATTATAGCCATGAGACTCTGTCCTGCTCCGCTCTGTGGCTGTGAAGGACGTACCTTTGTGTCACCTGCCCTCTCCCATGAACACAGGCTGGAGCTCAGCTGAAGTTTTTAGCAGCAGCAAGTCCAGATTTTGGTGGCTCCGTGTCCTTAAACACAAGGAGCTGGGAAGAACTGGCACGTCTGCTTTAAACTTTGATCTCTGGAACGCTGCGGGCTGCCCGGAGCTCGTGGGTAAACACAGTGGGTTCCGTAGGGCAGCTGTGCTTTTCTGTGATTACCCAGAAAAAGATGAACAGGCTCAAATTAGGCTTCCTAATCTTCGTGTGAAAAGATCTAAATATGGTCAATAAAAGCTGCTTTTCGATGGTAGGAAGGAGATAAAGGGAAAGAATAATTTTTGACAGTGTCCTGGTTATGCAGCACTTTGTTGGCTCTCTAGAGTCACAGCAAAGCAGCACGAGCGGTGGGGGAGAGTGGCCATCTCCTCTTGAAAACAGTGAACTCTCCTCTTCCAGGTTCTGTAATTCCTGTTGGGATTTGAAAAGAGAAAGAAGGCACATGTCTGTGTGGGAGAGCAGGAGCAGATGGGGAATTCTGAGGCTGTGTTGAAGGGCAGTACTAATATAGAAAACACCCATAAATGCCCAAGGGACTGTGCAGTAACCATCAGCTATCAAAGTCATTTATTTCTCAGCTCCCAGATAGCAAACAAAACAAAAACAAGGAACAAAAGCACACCTCATCTCCCCTTTTCCTTTCCCAAGGCAGGAACACCTACATGCAGGATCTCTGCCTCAGGAATGTGAGGACTGTGTTAACAACAGAAAGGGAATAAATTAACACAGAGCTGCAGAAATTTTGCCTCTTCCCCGAAAACCAAACACCTCCAGATTGTTTTCTCCATTCCCTGCTACGTTTTGTGGAGCTTTCTCACACCTTACAACAAGGAAAAACAGCTTCAAGCAGTGGAAGAGACCTCATTTTAGCAGAGGGATCCAACCCCATCTCCCAGATTGTTCCACCAAAACCTTCCTCGTGGTCCCTCTAACGTTGTAATGTAGTCTCAAGAAATCCCACCACAGGCAGGACAGAAAATATTCTGCTATTTTCTAGTATCTCCTTTTCTCCCTATAAATAATTCACAGTGCACTAATCCTCTGTAATGTCTCTCCATATCTTTTTTTCCTCCCCTCAGTGTCCAAGACAAAGCCATTACTTCACCATTGCCTTCTGCCCTCTAATTCTATCTCTTGCATTTTAAATACTTTCAGGCCAAACTACTTCCACCTGCTTTGATACAAAGCAAGACACATCTCAGTTTGTCCTGGTTTAACTAATTGGTGAAGGAATGAAAATGACTACGGAAATTATTCTAAGAAATTAGATCAAAAGTCTATTTTTCAGCTTCTACTGCCTACATGGATACCTCTCTCAGGAACAGCAGAAAAATGTCAGCATCACCAGTGTCAATAAATACCAAGCTCTTAAAACGAAACGGGGTTGTTTTTCTCTACATTCTCCTCTAGAAGAGATTTGTACTGAACAGAAAAACCACGCTCTCCTTGCAGTTCCTGCCTTCAGCTCACACAGGCAGGCCCAGCCCGCTGTAAATAAGAGCAATGGCATTCTGGCCCCCGATGAAAGAGCAGAGCAGGGCTGTGCTGGGCCAGATGAAAGGTCCAATTAGCCCGGGATGCTGCCCCAGACAGCAGAAGCCGTAAGAAAAGCACATGCGTGCCCTTTTCATCCAGCAGAACTTCCCCAGGACACCTTCTTCCTCCTGCTATCTATAGCAGAGGCACTTCCTGAGCCAGAAATTTTTATCTTTAGGATTAGCAGACCTTGAAGGCTCTTTCCTCTCGGAATTTGTTTGCGCTCTTTCCGAATCCAGGGAAACTTTCGTAACTGCTGCTGCAACGGGGTTGTAAAGTTCTGCGTAAACAACGCGAGAAAAAGCCCTTTGGTTTGCTCTGAGCAGGCCACCTGCTAGTTTTGTTTGCTGTGTCTGAGTTCCTGAGCTAGAGGAGATGTGGAGCAGTTGCTCTGTGTTTGCCTTGCCCACGCAGTCACGATGCCACGGCGTTCTGCACCAGCCCAGAGGGCTCACTGGAGCCATCCCCAGCGCACAGGGACGGGAGCTCAACTCAGAATCCCAGCGTCGTCAGGTAAGTCAAAAAGCAATTTTCTGCTTTCTGACTGCTCATGGATGTGGCAATAACAAGTCCTGTAAAACAGCCCAGTAGTAAGCACTAAGAAGCAGAAAAAAGTTATCCCAAAACCACTCTGGAGTGGAGATATTGCTCAAAACCAGTGTGTTGGTGTCGAGTGAGAGGTGCTGCGTGGAGGTGCCTATGGAAGGCCTGGGATTTCCAGCTTCAGGCACTTCCCAAAACAGAGGGATCCAGCCTCAGCTTTCCTTGGAAGGCAGATCCAGGTCCCTCCTGGCAGCAGGCACAAAGCTCCTGCCTGTAGCTCTGCCACACAAGGGAAACACGCTCGGCTCCCTGTGCTCCAGCGCTCCCCAAGCCTGGGAACAGCAGGAAACAGCTGCGCTGAGGAGCTCCTGGAGAAGAGGAAGGCTGAGCAAAGGGCCACGGGGACACACAAAGCCAGGTGAGAACAAACCCAACAGCTCCAGTTCCCTCTGGAGCTCTCCTGGCCCTGCTGGGACTGGGCCATGCCTTCAGAAGCGGGATGTGATCCTGCATCCATCAGTGGCAAACTCCCAAGTCTGGAGCTCAGGATCCAACTCCTGACGCTCGGGAACATCACAGGTGCTTTGAACGTGTGCCATAACCTACAACTTGTCACGGAAATGTTGATCACTCCGTGCCAGGACACGATTCCCACCCAGGAAAACCTAAGGGATAAGGGGGGTATACAGAGCACCCTTTCCTCTCCGCAGCCTGGCGAGGCCAGTGGATGGAACCCACGCACGCCGAGCTCTTCAGATCCATCCCCTGCCCTGCCCCTGCTTCCCCAAAGGCTGTGCTAATGACCTGGCACACAGACACGTCCCAAATGACACTGCAGGATGCCTGGAGCTCTGAAAGGAGACACTACCTTGTTTACATTGACTGAGGGGGGCAAAATGCCATCTGATTATTACATAAATTCTGGCCGTAGCAGCTTCATGACTAGTTGAAAGGAGGTAACAGGCTCCAAAATGACTGATGGATCCAAGTGTTTGGATCCACCAGCTTATTAATCTAATGCTGAGGAAGACCTTTCTTATCCCTGTGTCTCTATCATTTTAACCTACCCCGTGATGGACAAGAAATAACAAGAAAGAACAATCTCTGTTCTTTGCCTGTCAAACTGAGACAGATTCCTGTACTGTGACCTTTTTTATTTTTTTCCATTCCCTTCTATGCTGTAACAGAAGTGGAGAAACAAATAAAAACCCCAACCAACCAACAAAACATGCCAGAAAAGACGAAGCATAAAATATACACAGCCCTGGCACAACAATGTTAATTTGCAAATATCTGTTTAAGTCATAAAACATAACGTGGGAGTAGATGCAATTTAAAAGGCACAATTACAGTTCATGTAACAGCTTTAAACTGCATTCCTGGAGCAACCCAGCCTCGGCACCAGGATTACATGGAATTCTGGGCAAATACAGGCATTATGCCACTGTGGATAGCAAATTAGCTAACTTAGGTCCATGCTAATATTCTAACTTTAATCCCATCTTTGACTCCGGGTGCTACATCACGGTGGAATCTGGCACTAGCCCTGAGATTGCGTATCAGCAGATCAGGATAAAAATAATTTGTTCTGAGTTCACAGTTTCATGAAATGACAAAACATCAGAATTAGCATTCTGGCTGAAATCCACCGCATTTCCCATCAAGGCTTACACTTTTAAGCAACATCTGAACCAACTGCCTATAATTACTCCTGGCAGATACTGGAGCACTTAGGCCAACAGTAGATGCAACAGTGAAATAAATTTTTAAAGACATGCTGCAAACCACTTCCTTCAAGATGCTCAGCCCAGAAGCAAACACGTGTCTATAAGCTGAATCCACAGTTTATTATACAGTATTTGTTCACTCTTGCATAGCAAAAGCCTGGGAAGAGTGAGAGCCCAAGTAATCCGTCAGCTTAAAATTAAACATTTATTTGGGCTGCAATTCCAAAAACACTAGCCCTGAAGTTCCTGTCACAACTGCTTAAGAGGAATTGAGGTTGCACATTAGCTTAGGTTAAAAGAAACACTAATTCTGCAGAAAAATCTGTTATTTAAACAGACCATACATGTGTAACACGTCTACATGCCCTTCTTTTTCTCAGGAGAAGAAGACTCCCATCTGTCCCTCTGAGGCAGTGAGTTCTCCTCCTTCTCCCCACACACAGCTGGTTGGTTTTACCAATCCAAAATGTGCCTCTTAGTGATCCCACCAGCCTCTTAACTCCAAACTCCCCCAAAGCCAAGCCTGGAAGGGTGTCAGGCCTACAGCCCTCTGTGAATTCCCTTCAGTGACGTTCCCAGAACAGCTCCCTTGGTCAAACAGCTGCAAGTCACACGTTTTCAAACTCTGTGAGGAGCCGGGTCCTCTCCCTTTCACACAGGAGAACACACAGGAGATCCCTTCTAATCCTCTCCTGTAAATCCACAAGTCCTCAGGAACCACATCAACCTTGAACAGAATCAAAGGAACGTCTGAAAGAAGGATGACTTACGGAGAGAGAGAAGTAGTACAAGGAACAAAATGGGTAAGAGCCCTTCTTTGGGAAGAGGATTTTTCCAAAAGAATCAACGTTTTAAAATGGTCATTTAGCCGAGAAACACAGAACAGAAGTGGCCGAGAGTACACATGAAAACTTCCCAGCAAGAACTAGTTTGTTTAGTCTCCCCAGACACTACAGATTCATTTCTGCCATGATTCTTATAGCTGGGAACAGCTGTCCTTACGAGTGTCCAATTCCCCCTGTATTCCTTTTTCTTCCTCCTATCCCAGACGCCCTTCCCAGCAAAAAAAGTGACTTTTCTTTTGACTACAGGCTCATACACATTCTTGAAGGAAAGGGGATCATTAGCATTACAGACCCTTTAAAATGTCAATGCTTTTGTACTGTATTTAAGTACATTTAGAGAAAAGTTAATTCAAGTTAACTAAGCAAATGGTCTTCCAGGATGAGGGAATATATGAGGATTAAAGAAGACAAGACCACCCTGACAGCAGCGTGGTTGCTNCAAATATCTGTTTAAGTCATAAAACATAACGTGGGAGTAGATGCAATTTAAAAGGCACAATTACAGTTCATGTAACAGCTTTAAACTGCATTCCTGGAGCAACCCAGCCTCGGCACCAGGATTACATGGAATTCTGGGCAAATACAGGCATTATGCCACTGTGGATAGCAAATTAGCTAACTTAGGTCCATGCTAATATTCTAACTTTAATCCCATCTTTGACTCCGGGTGCTACATCACGGTGGAATCTGGCACTAGCCCTGAGATTGCGTATCAGCAGATCAGGATAAAAATAATTTGTTCTGAGTTCACAGTTTCATGAAATGACAAAACATCAGAATTAGCATTCTGGCTGAAATCCACCGCATTTCCCATCAAGGCTTACACTTTTAAGCAACATCTGAACCAACTGCCTATAATTACTCCTGGCAGATACTGGAGCACTTAGGCCAACAGTAGATGCAACAGTGAAATAAATTTTTAAAGACATGCTGCAAACCACTTCCTTCAAGATGCTCAGCCCAGAAGCAAACACGTGTCTATAAGCTGAATCCACAGTTTATTATACAGTATTTGTTCACTCTTGCATAGCAAAAGCCTGGGAAGAGTGAGAGCCCAAGTAATCCGTCAGCTTAAAATTAAACATTTATTTGGGCTGCAATTCCAAAAACACTAGCCCTGAAGTTCCTGTCACAACTGCTTAAGAGGAATTGAGGTTGCACATTAGCTTAGGTTAAAAGAAACACTAATTCTGCAGAAAAATCTGTTATTTAAACAGACCATACATGTGTAACACGTCTACATGCCCTTCTTTTTCTCAGGAGAAGAAGACTCCCATCTGTCCCTCTGAGGCAGTGAGTTCTCCTCCTTCTCCCCACACACAGCTGGTTGGTTTTACCAATCCAAAATGTGCCTCTTAGTGATCCCACCAGCCTCTTAACTCCAAACTCCCCCAAAGCCAAGCCTGGAAGGGTGTCAGGCCTACAGCCCTCTGTGAATTCCCTTCAGTGACGTTCCCAGAACAGCTCCCTTGGTCAAACAGCTGCAAGTCACACGTTTTCAAACTCTGTGAGGAGCCGGGTCCTCTCCCTTTCACACAGGAGAACACACAGGAGATCCCTTCTAATCCTCTCCTGTAAATCCACAAGTCCTCAGGAACCACATCAACCTTGAACAGAATCAAAGGAACGTCTGAAAGAAGGATGACTTACGGAGAGAGAGAAGTAGTACAAGGAACAAAATGGGTAAGAGCCCTTCTTTGGGAAGAGGATTTTTCCAAAAGAATCAACGTTTTAAAATGGTCATTTAGCCGAGAAACACAGAACAGAAGTGGCCGAGAGTACACATGAAAACTTCCCAGCAAGAACTAGTTTGTTTAGTCTCCCCAGACACTACAGATTCATTTCTGCCATGATTCTTATAGCTGGGAACAGCTGTCCTTACGAGTGTCCAATTCCCCCTGTATTCCTTTTTCTTCCTCCTATCCCAGACGCCCTTCCCAGCAAAAAAAGTGACTTTTCTTTTGACTACAGGCTCATACACATTCTTGAAGGAAAGGGGATCATTAGCATTACAGACCCTTTAAAATGTCAATGCTTTTGTACTGTATTTAAGTACATTTAGAGAAAAGTTAATTCAAGTTAACTAAGCAAATGGTCTTCCAGGATGAGGGAATATATGAGGATTAAAGAAGACAAGACCACCCTGACAGCAGCGTGGTTGCTCATTACTTCCTAAAAGCCAGAGAGATGACCGAGCCCTCGCCTCTCCTTCCCTGGATTTTGTTTCCTACGTGTACAAGAGGCACTGGAGCTAAATTTATTAAACTTCCTAACAAATCCCAGGCTCCTCAGCAGAGAGGGGACCCTTGAGGTCAGCGCAGAACCCGTCACCAGGGAGGAACAGTGCCATGATGGGAAGGTCTGGAGCCAAGCACATGGGAATTCCAGCGGCTTACTGGGATGGGCTCCGTGCCAACCCGTGAGCCGTATGGGAACACAGGAACAAACACCACGGGAAGGAGACAAGCGGAGCTGCACGAGGAGGAGCAGGCAGTGGTGGAAGCGGGGCACCGGTGCCAGCAAGCCCTGTGCCAGGGATACCAGGCTGGAAACTGCATTTATGGAGATGTTCCGGGCATCTGGGGGATCAGGCTGGTTGTGAGCGACGTGCGTGTCCCACCCGCCCATGCCAGGGCACCGCAGCGCTGCCATCCGAGGGATGGTGGTGGGGACACGGTGAGCCAGCACCACGGGAGGAGGGTCTGTGTGCCCACCCCAGTCCTGGGAAGGCTCGGATGGGTTCCCTGGCACTGGGAGGGTCTGTGTGCCCACCCCAGCCCTGGGAATCCCTAAATGCCTCCCCTAACACTGGCATCCACACTGAAGGCAGGAGTCACATGGGGCAGGCTGGGAGAGGAGACTGTCCCCTGTGCCCTGTCCCATGTCNCCAGCGGTGAGCGGGGGCCGAGGCGGGGTCGGTGATTCAAACCAGCGCCCTAAGGCGAGCGCTGAGCTCAGCGGTGGCCGCGGTGTCCCGGCAGGAAGGGACAGGGACAGGGACAGGGACAGGGACAGGGAC
>VWZF01006639.1:121225-251778 GCA_013396755.1 Sclerurus mexicanus
GAGCGCTGACCGCAGCGGCCCCCCAGGAAGCCACGCAGAAAGGGACAGGGACAGGGACAGGGACAGGGACAGGGACGAGGACGAGGAGAGGGGCAGGGCCCGGCTCCGCGCTGGGCTGGCGTCACTTACTTGTCCGCCCCGACACTGCCCGGGCTGAGACACCGCGGGCACGGGAATAACACCGGGAATAACACCGGGAAACACGCCGGGCTGCCCCTTCCCGGAAGGGGAGGGGAGGGCAGGAAGGGGAGGGGAGGGATGGGCAGGGATGGGGAGGGAGGAGCGGCCGCGGCGCGGTACCCGGCCAGCGGCGGCATCGCGACATCAGCGCGGCATCGCTGCATCATCGCGACATCAGCGCGGCATCATCACTGCATCATCGCGACATCATCGCAGCGTCACTGCATCATCGCGACATCATCGCAGCATCACTGCATCATCGCGACATCGTCGCAGCATCACTGCATCATCGCGACATCGTCGCAGCATCACTGCATCATCGCAGCATCACTGCATCATCACTGCAGCATCACAGCATCACTGCATCATCGTGACATCATCGCAGCATCACTGCATCATCACAGCATCACTGCATCATCGTGACATCATCGCAGCATCACTGCATCACTGCATCATCGCGACATCATCGCAGCATCACTGCATCATCGCAGCATCACTGCATCACTCCTGCATCTCGGGGGGATCGTCCTCTCCCCCATGTTTGACAGGGAATAAAAATGGGATCAAGGCGGGGGTCGCCTCGGTGTGTTCGAGGGGTTGGTGTCCCGTATTCCCAAGGCCTGTACAGGAATGGGGAATACTGGGGGGAGAGGAGTGCTGGAAGCACGTGGTGAGCCCCGGGAAGGTGTATGATGTGGAAGAAATATGTCTGAATATATACAAGAATAGGTAGATGATAGATAGATAGATAGATAGATAGATAGATAGATAGATAGATAGATAGATAGATAGATAGATATGGACATAGATAGAGATGAATAAATATATGTAAATTTGGAAGAGTAAGTATATATAAAAATATATAGAATATTAGATAAGTAGGAGGGAATGTCAAGGCTGAGGACACACACACACACCCCCGCCCTGACCTATAAATATGTAATTGCTTATTAAATAAATAAAACAAGGCTGCAAGCCCTGAGTTTGATGTTCCTCATGGGCTTGCTCTGAGAGTTTTACCTGCAAGGCTGGGAAATTGCTGACAGGAGGAACAAACCCTGAGTTTAGTCCAGGCTTGGCTAAGCTGGAGGGAGGATGGGGCGGCGGGATCCCCTCGGATGCACCCCTGGAAAACAGAGATCACAGAATCCATGAGGTTGGGAAAGGTCCAACCCATGGGACTTGCACGCTCCAGCAGTGTGGGACCAGCTCCCACCGCATCCCTCCCTGACCTCCCGCAGCCCACGGAGGGAGGAGCCCTCACATCCCCGTCCTGTCCAAACGCTTCTGGCCCCAGGGAGCCACCAGGGATTTTTCCCGCTATGCCCCAAATATTCTGCAGCGGGAAATCTTGCAGCAAGAAAAGCTCTCTTGCAACATTTCCAGAGTATTCATTCCCACTTCGCCTGGGGAAGAAATGCTGCAGGAACGACCTGGCTCAGGGAAAGATGAGTGTTTCTCGTGGTCAGAGCACAGGGCTCGTGGTCAGGAGCTGTGGGTTTTCATTCCAGCTTTTGCCACTGAATCATTTTGAGGGCTCTGCTGGTCACTTTGTACTGGAACCAGTCAGGAATTTTCCATTGGAATGGTTTTCTGGTGGAAAACACGAAGAAACTGAAATCTGGGTGAAAATCCGGTTTTCCATCGGGAATACCTTGCACCTAGGTGGGGTAGGAACAGGCATTAGACCCCGTGGAGGTTTCCTGCATTAGTCCAAATGTTTTGCTTTGAATAGATAGGTTCAAACATAAAACACTCCCCTCCTGACTGTGATTCCTGGCACGGTGGGAGTGTGTGCCCTGGTGCTCTGCTTTGCTCCTTTGTAATAGGGTCCAGATTTCCCTGTGCTGAGACGTGTCCGTCCCGATCCGAGTCTGACCCAGCCCGAGGCCAGCACTCTGAGCAGGGAAGAGCTCACGGAGAGAAAGTGCAGGGTTCAGACACACAGAGAAGCTGTTTCACATCAGCTCAGTGACCTGCAGCAAAGCACCGTGACCGTGGAGATGCACAGACCTTCTGTTCGACTGAAGAGCAGTAAAATGAAGCCCAGAGACCTGGACCTGACGTGCTTCTGCTGCCTCTGGCAATCAGATCCTACAAACCCTTCCACGCACACGCTGAGGGAGCTCTGCTTCGTGGTTCTGGCTCTTCACCCTCCCAACTATCTCTCTTCTCTGCTATTTTGTTCCAGAATCCTATTCCTCTGTTCATTAAACCCAAATTTCTTTCTGTCCTGCATATATTCATACATTGCCGGCACTTTCTTTTAATCTATATAATACTTGTTCTCCCACAGTGAATTTGTAGACACCATTTAAATCCCTTCTTCTGTTTTGCCAAGATAAATACCAACCATTTACATTGTCCTTCATATCAGCAAGTTTTGCATCATCTAATAAGCTTCCTCTGCACTTGTTTCAGTCAGAATTCATCTTTTCTGAGCGATCAGAGCCTGACATAATGGGTAATGTTCAAAGTGATGGCTTGCTAGAGACTCCTACGGTGGCAATAATAGTTCCCTGTGCACTCTTTTAGTTACAGACAGGGACCATTTTGCCCTTTTTGACACCTCTATCACATTAGCACCTCGAGGCATCCAGCTCCTTTTGCTCCAAGACACAGCAAACGTAAGTACAGACAAATGTAGTAACTTCAGCTTTCTAAATGTGTTTTTCCATTTAATCTTGCTTCCCTTGTACTCACATGATTTCTTTCCAAGGGGCTGACAAATGAAAACGTTTCCAAGAAAGTTACAGGATCTCCAGCCTCCAAAATCAAAGCCCTGAAAATGCCTTTTTTTTCTTTCTTTTTTAAATGGAAGAATCCAAGTTTAGATTATCACATACTCCCAAGCCCACATGAGGCTTAATTCATTGCTGCTTTGAAATATTCCGAAAGCCGAGGGTTAAGAGGTGTTATATTAGTGCAGAATAATGATGATTGATTCATTCGTGCTTGTATCAAATGCAGGAATAGGCACCTGAGCAGGGAATCCTGTGTAATTTCAAAATCTTTCTATAAAGCTGACAATGCCCTGCAGATGTTTGTACCTTAACTGGAACCCAAGACCACTCTTTCCTGTTTAGAGTGTGTGGCTGTTCTGGTTTTGCTTCAAAATAACCCCCCTCTTTTTCC
Source organism: Sclerurus mexicanus (assembly GCA_013396755.1). NCBI lineage: Eukaryota > Metazoa > Chordata > Aves > Passeriformes > Furnariidae > Sclerurus > Sclerurus mexicanus. The sequence goes on from VWZF01006639.1 coordinate 124,541, forward strand.
AAGATCCTGGACAGATCCACTTAAAATATCCCCTTTTGCCTTTTCATTACAGAGTAACTAATGAAAAGGCCATTTTAAATGGGCTTTCTGGGAGACAGGGACATTCTTTTTTTCATTATTAACCAAAGGCCATATTTCAAGCTGCAGGGACACAGCTCCAGGTAGTGTAAATCACATTGCCCGAGGTGGCCCTCAGTCCTTTCAGGCAGCCCCCTGGAACAATTTAGTGGCTTTAGATGACAGCTGGCATCTTTGAAATATTCTCTGTTGCGGAACTAGACTAGATGTGACACTTGCTGGAGAAGAAATCTTGCATAAATCTGCCTAAAAAGACTCAATCATATTACTTCACTACTCATGGTAACCTTTGGAGGCCAAAGTCCAGACAGGTTGAGAAATGGAGCATGAGTCCATAAAGGTGACAATTCCATTAACTGCAATCAAAGGGAGAGGTGAATGGTGAGATAAAGACAAATGGCTTCTTCTATAAAGAAAAGAAAATACGTGTGTGAAGGGGAAAGAGACAGGATGAACCTTTTCCAGCCTCGTCAAGGAAATACAGAGCAACACAAAAATGTCTCTCGGGCTCCGTGGATCCAAGTCGTGCCCCAACATCCCGATGAGTATCGGTGGGAACCATCACTTGGTTCCCATGGGAGACCCCCCAGCAGAAATCCACGTGCAGGATTTCTCACCAAAACAAGGCAAGCAAATTGTTCTCCTTACAGGAGCAGCAATGGATCTCTGAGCATCCCAAAATTCCACTCAGGTGTTGATTAGCATAACAATGAAAGGGAAGAAAATACTTCTAAAGGCTCTTGTAACCGTGTGTGCTTAGGCAGTTCATACAAGCACCTGAGGGTGAGGTTTAATCTCATTTTTAAGAAGTGTAACAGTGGTTTAGGAAACAGAAGCTGGGGAATATTCTGGATGAAACACTGGGCCATTAGACAGGGACTATTCATTCAAACAGGGAAATAGGGAAGTAAAAACCGACTGAATTTTCTGCAACCACGAGAAGGAATTTTTGAGTGTACAATAGGAAAAAAAAGGAAATTTCCTTTGGGGGACTTTTTCTGTTTTTAATAGAAATATTAAGTTACTCTTGGATACTTGAGCAGCCAAAAAGGGAAATCCCTGTTTTACACAGCTCTAAATAGAGCTGGGAGAAAAAAAAGGAATTCAGATTTTATCACTTTGTGACCCATTTGGGCAGCTCACCTTTGAATACCAAAGTCAGAAACTGATACAAACAGACAATATTTCAGGCTCCAGAATTCCAGTGTCTTGCCCACAGCCTGTTTCTGCCTGCCCTCTTGGCTGGACACCAATATCCTTTATTCTCAGGGGAGTCAGCCTTCCAAAAATCCACTTGGCCCTGGAGCCAGGGCTGCTCTGTTTTCCTAACGCTCACGGCAGGCAGGATGTTTTCCCACTCCGGTACCCAACAGTCGAGCATTCCAGGCAGCTCAGGGATTTTTCTTTCAAAGCCACACTGGCAGTGCCATAAGTGAAGCTCTGTGACACCGCGTGATCCCGCTGGGAAAACAGGGTGACTTGGTTGTCACACAGCGAGGCACAAAGGGAAAACGTGGCTCTCGCCACCTTCTGTGGTGTGAATGCTGAGGAAATTCTGGCTTGAAGTTGTCATCCACTGGTTCCCCTCTGGGAAGAGTGCCAGGTCTCCATGGATGAGTTGAGGAGAAAGCCCCCCTCTCCCAAAGTGCCTGGCCAGAGGAGCAGCCCACTGGTGCGGGGTGGGGATGGCCAGCACTCTGTGCACACAGCAAGGGGAAACGCTCCGCTTGCTCCCCAGGACACACAGTAGATACCTCTGCAGCTTTCTTGTCTATCCCTTTGCACTCCTTAAATATTAGAAATACGAGAATTATCGTTAATGTTTGGATTGAAGGAGTTCCTGAGCTCGCTGATGTCGGGGCCAGCTCCGGCTGTGCAGCCTTTGCTGTGCTCAGGTGAGGGCAGGCAGGTGCCGGCTCACGGCCACGGCTCCTCACTGCCCAGGGGCAGAGGGACAGGCACATCTCCCATCACGGCTCTGTGCCAAAATCCAGATGTGCCAAATCACGGAATCCCAGTGTGTCGAGCTGGAAATGAATTTCACAAGCCAAGCTGTGAAAGTCTGTCGAGCTCCTCAAATTTCACAATACCTTACGTCTCCAGAAAAACAACTATGACAGAGGTTAAATATTCTTCCTGCAACGTCCTTCCAAGACCTTTTTTTCCATAGGGTTTGACCAGCTTGTGTGAAGCAGTTTGTGACAGTGGTGACATATGGCAGTGGTGCCAAATCCCGTCAGTGTGGAGAGGACTGAAGGCAGCTCAACCCCCTTTCCATGCCTGGCACCTTCTCCAAAAGGCAGATCCTGTTTTGCCCTTTGGATTCCGATGCAGTCATGGGAGGCAATCAGTCAGGATCTGTTAATTTGTAAAAAATACGACTGTCTGTTCTCCAAGGGTAAGATTAAGTGGGATCTGTACTTCCCAGATTATAAACAACACGCAGCCTTTCTCCAGAACTCGTCACAAAACGTACAAACGATGTTCTGATGCCAGCACTGCGATCTTTTAAAATCTTAAATGGAGCAGGGGCTCGTTCCGTTACATAAAAAGAAGTCTGTAGGATCGTGCAGCCACCTGCAAATCATACACAAACAAGCCAAGCAGCACGAGAAGCAGGAATAAAATCCCCATATATGTAGCGGGTTCCTGTAGCAGAGAGACTGTCGTGCTCTGTGCACAGCCCAAAACAAGTCGTCTGCTTAGAATTAAAATGTGATGCTGCTTCCAAAAGGCTTGCCTCAAGGGACATGATTTTTATACCACAGGGCAGATTCAGCCCTGGTGTAGGATTTCTGATTTTCATGGAATTGCACCATTAAGGAATTTGGCCCAACATCTTAGCCACACTGATGCAAGTCAACTTTTAAGGGACAGTTATGGGGTTTCCTCCTAAGGCAGGCCAAGCCTCTGGAACAAGGGAAGTCTGTACAAGAGATGGTTGGAGGGACGTTTCAGTCTGGCACTGAGGAACACTCACTGTTAGAAAACGTCACAGGATTTGTTTTGTACGTCTTGCACCTTTGAATTCCGTGCGCTTTCGTCTTTCCCTCACAGAGCCGTCGTCAGTAGGTGGTCACAGCAAAACTGGACAAGCCCCAAAGCAATGTAATGAAATGATTATAGACAGTGCGAGTAGAAAGACATTGGTGGATCCGGTTCATTCCGCCGCATCGTTGTTATATAAATCTCTTTTCCAAACTTAGTGCATTGCCTGAGCTCGCAATATATGATTAACAGAATGTCTGCACCACTCAGAACTCTGGGGAAAGATTCAAGATGTTAATTCTCCAACATTTTCGGTACCTTTCAACATTTTGGGCATGACTGATCTCACATAGAGACTTGGATTTATGCTCTGCGGGACTGATGGAAAGCTCAGTGCACACACTGATGCTCTCACTGATGGTGAAAACTTCCATGCAGAATCACAGGGCTAACCTGCTCCTGGGGCTAACCCGGTGTTTCCTAAAATCCTGCAGCCTCCCAGCTCATGGCCCAGAAAACGGGAGTGTCCTGGTTTTTCCTGCCAGCGCTGCCCGTACCGGGCACCGTGATGGGGTGGGATGTGCTGCTGGCAGGGGCTGGGGGGGATCACCCCCTTCCCTCTGCACTCGCTGGAGCTGCCCAAACAGCACAAAGGTTCTTCAAGGCTTCCTGGGAAAATCCACCCTGCTTCAAAAGCAGAACCAAAACTGTGGGAAGATTAATGGAGCTCAGGTCAAGAGGGGAGGAGGATGAAACAGCTTCTGAGAGCAGTGAGCTGGGAAATGATGTGCCCAGCGCTGAGCTCTCAGCATTGAGTCAGAAACATCAAAAACTCCTTTAGACTATTGGCATAATATCAGAAAGGACGTGGGAAAAGATAGAACAATCAAAGGTGCATTTTAAATTTCCTACCTGTGTTCTTACACCAATGTGACAATCGGCAAGCCTTGGTATAAATCAAATGGAGCAAACGCCATCAGTAAATTAAAATGCATAGAGAAATATGTTTTAATGTGTGTACAAGGCCTTAAAAAACCCCTTGACACTGCTGCAGTTCAAGAGTTTTTTTCCAATATTGAGCACAAGCAGAAAATGAAAGAGCTCCAAGCATTCTTTAAAATCCATTTTTTAAAATCCCCAAAGGGTTGCTACCCTTTGGATTTTACAGTTTGTCTTTCCAGAGCAACGATAAAACCATCACAGCTTTAATCAACTTTTTGAATCATTGACCAGTCAGAAAAGCTGAAAGTGAAATAAAAAGGAGGGCACATCAAAAATCAGAAATCCTGGGCACTTTTGCCTTGGGTAGGAATGTTACAAAGAAAGGTTAAAAACTGAGGAAGGGAGTAAGTGGTAACTGCACTTTGATTTTGGGCTATTTTTTCTCTGATTGTTTCAAAATTAGGAGGAATATGTGACCCCCTTATGGTTGTGACAAGGTTGGGGAGGAGGGCCAGGGGGTTCCTCACTCTTCTGCCACCTTTGAAGGGAGCTGCACTTTAACTCTGCCCACTCACTGACTCTGTTCCACTGCTGTAACTCCAACTCAACAACACAAATCCAATCCGAGCAAACTGTGAGAAGGGAGAAGCATCTCCTACTGGAGAAAGGAAATTCCCCAGAATAAAACCTCACCCTTTTTCACCACCAACAAGCTAAACGGCAAGTGCCCTCCTTCACTTCCAGCTGACTCGTGCTTTTCCCCTCATTATTGCTTTTAAACTAACTGGCAGCTCAAGGTTTCTTGTAAAGCTATTTTGCTTGCTTTTCTGCTGTTTTTTTTTTTTAAATAAAGGCCCATCCAAGGATTACCTACTTAACCCCAAGCTTTGGGAAATCACCTTGATATGGAATAAAAAATACCTGTTAGAGGTGCTTTGTTTTAATGTCCCGAAGGAGAGAACTCCCCAGCAGAGCTGTGGATGTGCCTGTTTGCCATCCTTTGAGGAAATCAATGTTCCAAGTCAGCTCTGTGGTTCTAATGCTGAAAACTGACACCCAGACCATGATCTGAGTAACTGAAAATTTTGACCCACGAGTAATGTCCCCCTGTAAAAGAAAGACCTCCCGAATTAAGACTTCGGCTGCTCCATCCTGAGCTGGAGGACTGTTTTTCTAAGCTGCTGCCTGAACTGGGCTCCAAACCAGCACTGAATGAATGCAGAGGAGGAAGCCTAAGGTACAGCAGTTAAAATACATGGAGGTTTGTGAGACATCAGACCCTTCAGAGGACAAAACAGTCCCAATTTGGTACTGCAAGCATTTCCCTTCCCACTGGAAGGTTAGTTTGCCAGAGAGGAGTATGTTGCTCTGAGAATATCACAGGCTGCTCATGGTCTTGCTCATTAAATTATTGTCAAGCAGAACTTGTGTCTCCTGCGGTGAGGGATGTCTTGGTTAGATTGTTCTCATATATTCCTATCAAAGAGAACCAATTCAGAGGCTGAGAGTAGTACTTTTTGCCTTTTAACCAGGGCCTTTTCAAGGTAGTCCCTATTTTAGCAGCGGCCCATGATGTTCTCTTCATTTGTAGCCTATTCCCAGGTTTATTCCATCGGATTTTGCACAGATCCGGGGACCAGGGAGGCTCGGGAGTGCAGCTCCTGCCAGCCCAGCCTCCAGCAGCACATCCCAGCCCTCCACAGCGTGTTTGGCAAGCGAAACCCCACGCTGGCACTGTGGGTTGAGCAACAATGTTCTTGGTACACCCACCCCGTGTCCTCAACGTTGGGTAACAGGAAACCAGGGGATGGGACGAGCCACTGCTTTTGGCTTCCCGAGGTCCCGAATCCCTGAGAGGTTCTAGGGGGGAATCTGCTCTCTGGTGACGCTTCCCATGGTGTGTTCCAGCCAGGAAGATGGATGTACCTTCCTTAAAGTGAGTCATTCGCTGAACCTGGGCCAAACTTTGAAGCAAATCTGGGCCAGTTTACTGCCTCAGGAGGAAACCTGGCTTTTGCATGAATTAGATGTGAAAATAAGCAGAGCCTGACTGACATCTTCTCCAAATTCCAGCTGTAAGGGTAAAACCCACAGGGCATGAGCCTCAGGCATGACAAAAATGAGGAGGGGAAAATGAGGCATCTGTCTCCCCTCCAAGATCCAGAGAGACACATTACTGAGAACTTAGGGTAAATTGTTAATTATTTATACACTAATTAAGTAATGCTTATAGAGTGGCTTACATATGTAAATGGCTGTAAAGATGCTTCCTTTTTTTCCTGCAGTCTCCAATTAAACCAACTTTCATTATGGAGCAAAACAATTCCATCCCAGCTTGCTACACCGGTTCCTTAGCCAGGCAGCTTTCCAGCCCATGCTCCCAGCTCAAACTGGGCTATTGTTGCTCCTCTTCAGAAACTTCTCGGCTGGTTTGCAGTTGTTTTAATTCCATCACCCATCACATTCTGTTTAATGATAATTTGATTTTGCATTGCAAGACCCAGATGTACATTAGGAGGTCACAACCTTTCCATTTATCTCTTAAAGTAACTATTTTTTCCCTGAGTTCCATCAGGTTAAAACAGTTAGCAATTTTTCTCCTTGAAGTGTCCCTTCAGCTTGGCCAAGATATATAATAGATCAGTGTAGCTACAAATGCATTACAACATTAGTCATCAATTAGTTTTAAACCATCGCTGTAATATATCATTTATCCAGCTTGCTGTAGCACTATTGTGAACATTTAATTTTTTAAAGGCATCTTGATTTTTTAACCTGATGGCTGCATCCCCCTTTTGTCTCCTGTGCAGACATCTCCTTAAGGAACAATAAAAATTAGATTTGTTTGACCTGCACTCAGGGTTCGTTTAAGCGAGATGGATTTTAATTGCTCTGCCCAGTCTCCCAGACAGCTTTTATGTAATATTCCAGACATTTACGCACTGTCTTCCCCTGGCTGTGAGCAGGTGTGTGCCCACAACTGCCTCTAAAGCAGCTCTTACAATTCAGCTTGCTCCTCTGGCAATCCTCTGGGAAATTGCTTACTCTGAGATACCCATTGGCATCCAGTTAAGGGCTCTGGTCATGCCACTCCTTCCCTCCTAACACCACTGGCTTTTAAGATTCACCTTTTTGCCTGGCTGGTTCTAAAAGGGCTTCGCTGAGGATTCTTGTTCCTTGGGCTTGTGTTGTAGGGGACTCACCCCAAATACTGGCAGTGGGTACAGGGCCTTACCTATCTCTCCCAAAATCCACATTGTCCTCTTGCAATGAGGTTGATGATTTGAAAAGGTCTGGAGATTGGGAGCAGCAGGTCCGTGCCACAGTGTTCCGTATCCCCAAGGATCTCAGGTTCAATTAGTGAGTTATCACAGCACTGACTCAGGGCCCAAAGAGCCCACGGCCCTGCCAGCTTGGACGGAGGCACAATGAGCTCACCCTTGCCCATGATGAACCTCATTTGCTCCAGCTGCTCCACCAGGGAGAGGAGAACCTCACGCAGAGAGTTCTCTAACTCTCCCCTTCCACGGGTGATACAATCTGAAGATGAGGTCCTCTGCTTTTCCTGTCCTTCCCATTCCTAAAAAGGAAGATTTGCCTGGCCTGTGAGTTGCCAAATCAGCACAAAAAAATGGGCCTCCTAAGCAGTTCTTTGTGCCCACAGCTGGTTCTGGTCTCCTCTCTGTTGGACACACACATGTGCTCAATTCCCAGTTGTGCTGGCTGCCTATTAACAGAATGGATCTGCAAGTGAGGAGGGTCTCTCCATCCACACCCATGGAAGTGAAACACATAAATCTTGCTCCAAATGCTTGGGAGAGCAGCCGTGAAGGAGGACAAGCAGTTTGTGTTCTGCTGCAAAGTGCCACCGCTCCGGCTCGCCGAGCTGCCCCTCCTGTGGCACGTTGTGCCTGCTCCACGACACTGCCTCCTGCTTCCAGGGGGGTGATCCAAAGTGTTCCAGACAGCACAGGAAAAGGGACAAGCCTGCTCCCTCCAGTGATATAACCAGCAGCCAGGGAGCACTGGGGTGGGAAGGACAATTCCAGTGCAGGGAGGGCGGGTGGAGGTCATGGTGAGCCATGGCCAGAGCTGTGGAGGAGCAGGGGGACCTGCCTGTTCTGGCCAGCCCGGGAAGCCAGGGAGGGATGGGAATAATTTTCTGCAGTGCCACTGTTTTTCTCCCCTTCTGCGTGCCCTTGGTGAATCCCAATCCCTCAGGAGATATCCTGGAGTGAGACTGGTATGTGAATCACTAAACATTTACAGAACAGGAAGGGTTCTGTAGGAGACTCTGGAAGGGAGTCCTGTTTCCTGTCCTGAAAACCAAGCAGGATTGCCCGCTTGCCCAAAAGCCAAAGGACAACCGCACAGCTGAAGGCATTCACCTCCCACCTGCCCTGAGCCAGCACCAGAGTCCCACCAAAACCACAGGAGTGAGTCCCCTCTGGGCCAGGGAGAGGCAGCAGGAGGTGTTCAATGACAATTATGGCATCAATGGAAGAAAGTCAGGTGAGAAACTCACCGAGACAAGCCTTGGAAGACTCAGAGTTGATGTAGGATCTATGAACACAGCAATGACATCAGGAAAGAGATGGGAGATCCAACGTACTGACTTTGAATATGGACACATCCAATTCTTAATTTCATATTCTGTTTTTTTTTCCCCTGGCGCTTTTATATCCATCAGTAACACACAGAGCAATATTTTTTCCTTCCCTAACAGAAGCACTGAAAATCACAACCCATTTCTTTAGCACCAAACAAATGCAGGAACCAGAGCAGCTTCAGCACCAGAACACACATTTGTAACCCTCCGAGGACCAGCTGCAGCAGAGCTGGAACACTCAGCAGCTGTAATGTGCACCGAGAAGTCACATTTGTTCAAGAAAAAAATCACATTACTTATATTAATTGGATGTGTCCAGCCCATCCTGAGTCCACTTAAGCCTTGGCAAACCTCTAGCTCTGAGCACAACAAAGGTATTAATACAGATATTCCTTTATATTACCCCGTTTACGTAACGGCTCCCACCTTTGCAGCCTAATACTTATTCTTTGGAACGCAGAGAACTATTGACTCATACGTGGACTGTGTTGCCAAACACTCCTAAATTTAGAGATGTTTGGAACAAGAAAGAGAGCTTGGTTCAGGCCCATCCACAAGAGCAAATTAAACCCAAGTCATCATCTCCACGAGCGACATGTTTGGGAGCCTGGCAGGAGCTGACATTCCTTCTCCCAGGAAGATTTACGGAGCCTGTGCAGTGACAAGGACTGAGGTAAGCCCTGGCCTGAGGGCCAAGTGCATGGATGAGACCTGTCCCCTCCCTTCAGGGGGTCACAGACATGCACACTGTGCTCTTGGCAGCCCCCGGGCCGTGGGCGCGTGTTCACAGAGGGGAGTTCGTGTCACACTCGTGCATTTACAGTTGCTTCCTCTGCCCTTTGGTGCATCATTTTTCCCCTCCGTTCACATCAGATACTGGATTACAGAGACAGGGGGAAAAAAAGGAATATTACCATGTTGGCACGTATTGCACTTTCTCAGCAGAAACCGTGTCGCCCGTGCATCAGTTTGGTTTGAAGGGTGTGGGTCAGTGTAAGGTCAGCAAGAAGTGCTGGGTGAGCATCCTCAGGGACTGAGGTCCTCTCCTCCTTCACAGCACAAGCCCACATGAAGGAACGCCATCAAAGCTTCATGCACAACGCTTCTTCCTTGAAGACAGTGATATTTCCCCGGGCCAAACAAGTGCTCACCTGTTCCATGAGCCCTGGGCTTCCACGGAGAACAAAGTGGCCACTTGGCAGGATGACAAGGGGACCGACACTGTCAAACTGCTTCTCCAGACACTCTCAGGATTTTTGTGAGCTGCATCTTTGCAGCAGTCCATGTACCTGTGAAATGACTGAATCACTGTCTTCCATGTGTCAAAATGATGCCATTTCTGGGCTGTTCCATCCTCCTCCCACAGATCTACCACATTTTGGGTAGAATGCATGGCCTGAAAACCCAAATACGTGTGGCAGCTCAGGCTGGCTCTTGGTGACTTGTAGAAAAGTAACGTGGTGATGGCACTGCCAGCCCCACACATCCTCCCAAAAGCTTTCCAGCTGGATTTCTAGCCTGTGCAAGGCTTTTCTCCATGGCCTGAAGAACCAGTGCAATTATTTTTCCTTGAGGGCCAAAAGCCTCATATAATCAGGCAACATGAGAACCAGGGCTTTCTGAAGAATGGAAGACATGGAATTATTTGGGTCTAAATGACAAAAGAACTGCATATTGTGCATACATCTTCTCCTGAATTTCCAGCAAACTGATCCTCTTGCCAGGCTTCTCACGAAGGCTCCTCAAAGTTCCTTGATATCTCACCTTCCAAGCTGCCTGGTACCTCTGCTCCTCCTCAGCTTCTTCCCAGGTCTTTCCACAGATCCGTGGCATTCCAACACTGTGGTACATCTCAATGTCCCTTTGAGCAGCTGGAGGATGTGATGCCTTGTGTGACACGTTCAGGCTCTTCCTCCCACAGCTCCAGCCCTTCCCAGTGGGTCCCGTGCAGGGTAAGGGAGAAGAACAGCAGGAGCAGCTGCAGGAGTGTCAGGACAGAGGGTCAGAGCTCAGTTCCTTCCCTTAAATCCCCTGTGCTCAGGCAGAACTGTTGTTCCAGGAATGAGATCCAGCCATTATTTCATTCCAGAAATTGAAGTTGCAGGAAAGGTTTCCCTCCTTCCGGTTCTTTCTAAAAATATATCCAGGAAAACCAAGTGATTGTTCAGGGCTGAGTTGGCAGCAAGGAGGGAATCCTGTGTGTCCATGTCCCACAGCATCCTGCCCTCTCCTTTTGGCTTGGCCCTGGTTTGGAAGGGGCCGCTGGGAGGGAGGGGGGCTTACCTGGGAAGGGACAGAAAGTGATGGCACAAGAAGGGGGCTGACAGTTCTCTCAGTGTGTGACAGGAGGAGATGGTGCCTCACCCTGATCCCTCTCTGCTCAGCCTGGAGCACCCAGCCCTGCTGCTCTGCTGGGCTGGCCCTCCCAGCAGGATGGGGGCCCCCAAACACAGCCCCCAGTGCAATTCCCAGGCTTGGCAGACTCTTTCCAATGTGCACCACATTTTAAGAGAAAGGCTTCTCTGCCACCACCCCCTCCTACTCAGGGCAGCCCATTAGAGCAAACTCACGGTGGGAAATCGAAGAGCACAGACATATCCAGTATCACGGTAATTTCCTTTACTATGATTTGTCAGAAGTGTGACTGGCATGGCCTGAATATTAAAACAAAAAAACCAACGACAGTATTTTGGTCGTACTGCAGGAACTGCTGCTACAAAACTATGCAAATTCCAACCCTTCTGTTTCTGTAAATAAAAGTTTTCCAGGGGAGAACATACAGAGGAGACAGTCATGTGCTCCAGCCTGCACAGGAGTGGGGAAATTCAGGGTCTGTCCCAGCTCTACTCAGACACTTGGGCTCGCCGGCTTCCACTTTCCATGGCAAGACCAAAACAATGCTAATAAAAATCACAATGAAAGCAATTGGAAAATATTTGCATAATTATTTAGCATATGTTTGCATGCTTTGCATGTTAAACCAGGGATTGTTCTTCATCCCACAATCTCAGGACAGATAGGGAAGTAGAAGGTGGGGAGGAGAGTGGGAAGTAAACCTGGTTCTGTAGAAAAACAAGGTGGAATGTTTGTTTGAGAGAGACTAAATATGCAAAGACTCAGAGCCTGGTGGAAAAGGTCAGGGGGTTCATCCCGGAACAAAGGCTGTGACACAGAAGGAAGGATGGACATAATTGTGGAAGAAGGTGATGAATGGGCGGACTGGGCTGGAAATACTGGTGGAGATGAAGGCGGTGTCGTGACAGGTGAACAAACGATGATGATGGTGATGATGAATCCCTTTTCAGTTTGGACGCTGATGGAACATAAAGTCCTGCTCACTAAGGGTGACTGAGATTCTGCTGCTCCAGGGCAAGGAGCATCAGCTGCACCCACACCGAGGCAGCGCCTCCTGGAAACCACCTATGGGAGCGTTCTCTGCGGATCTCAGCCCTTCCAAAGCCCTGCCGGAGCCAGAACCTGCCTGGGGAAGAGGTTGCCCCACAGCCCTTTGATATGGCACATTTACCAGCAGGTTCAGCCAGTAACGCACTGAACAAAGCCCCGGAGTCAGGAGGACAAACCCAAGTGGGAAATAGGGGTGAGTCACAGCGGGGCAGGAGGGGACACCCTGCCCTGAGCCCCTCCCGGGGTGTTCCCTCTTCAGCCGCGGAGTTCGTTCTCCAGCTGAAATATCAAGCCCTGCCTCATCTGGGACAAATTTACTGCCTTGATCTTTAGACCCCACTTTATGTGGACATGCCAGATGAGGTTTCCTGAACACCGATCCATGGAGACGGAAATATCAACAGGAATTAAAGCAGAGAGGTGTCACCTTGGCAGATTTAACTCACTGTGTCCCTTTTGCACTTTGGCAACTTTCAGCTGAGGCCAGTTGTGTGATTTGTTGAATTAAATTAGGGAAAGGCTGATTTGAGAACAAAAAAAGGGAGCTGGAGGTTTCATACTCAATGAAGTAAAATAATAGTTCCCTATCCAGAGAAAAATACGTGATGCTCTGGCAGGAAAATTCTTTGGAGCATCACAAGCTATAAGTTACAGGAAAAAGGACAAAACATAAAGGAGAACAGATTAATCCAACTGTGGGAGACCAAGAAAAGCAGCTGGTTCAGATATTCCCACTGACAACACTCTGGCTGGATACCAAATACACCCTTCCTATCCCAAAATCACGAGGGCTGCAGGGGAGCATGACCATCCCTTATCATTCCGTATCACTAATTGTCAGTTCTACTCGGTGCCAACTACCTGAATCCAGGTGTGGTGTGGTTCTTGTCACCTCAGGGCGACAGGACCCTTAACCCCCAGTCCAGCCCTTTGGGTTCACGCGGGAGAAGCACGCCTTGCCATATGGAAAATATCAGTCAAAATAAAGTATTTTATCTCCTCTGAAGGGTCATTCGCAGCGTCCCACTGATGTTTGCCATAAACCCAAGGAAAAGGGAGGTTGTTCCAGCACTGTCTGGTCTCAGAGGCTGTGGGTGGAAGTCCGTCCAGTTTTACTGAGTCTGGCATAGACTTTCTGCATGCAGGAGGCACGTTTAGCTGTCTGCAAAGCCCATAGATGGTTTCGGTGGAAGGGAGAGGTTGTGCTATCACAGGAGAACATGAGCCAAAGATGTTCTATTATCCATATCCTATTAAAGGTCAGACAGCGCTCTTACCTCAGTGCTATAATGTGACCAGAAACTTAATTGAAAATATACCAAAAGGTTATTAACAAAGAGATGAAGCTGGAGTAAATTTAATATAGCCCACAGAAGGATTCTTGCTAGAAAGAGAAGCTTATATAGATAGATCAGCCTTTAATTAAGGTGTATTCCTGGGTTAAGTGTAAATTTTCCAAGCAAAAATGGAGATAGAAAACTGGTAATTGCTTCCAATTTATATTATAAAAATCAGTCATATTCATTTTACTTCCTGTGACAGCCTTACTTAATTCTAAGCTTCATTCACTTAATTGGAAGGGAGAATTCTTCGAGTGAAAACATAAGGAACTGAGGAAAGAGACAGGCAGATTGCAAGGACTGAATGAACAGCACTTTAAATGAAATCATTAAGACCCCTCGTCCAAGATTCTCAGTAGATTCATGTTTGCTGTCCTCGGGGGATATTTATTATCAAAGCGGACTGGGAAAAGATTGGGAATTATATCAGGAAAAGAAAAAAGACTCTCTAATGGTTCCTTGAAAATTGAATCCGAAGAACTCCCTGTTTCTATTACCGTCATAATTTTTCCACGTCTCAAAGTTAGTGTAGAGTAGAAACCGGGATATTTCTCTCACTGACACCCCTTGCGGCACTGGTGTCCCTTGGTGTCACTGCACGGACCTCAGCCTGTTCGCACCTCGTTCCCTCCAGAGACACGGGGACGGGGCTCAGAGAGGGTTTGGGACTCACCCTGACGCCACAAGGACACCACAGGTGGGGGCTGAAGTGGCATTTAAAGGTCATAGTCCTGGAGAATACCGGTGATTCCCCAGAGCAGACATCGCGATCACCTGTGACTGCTGTCGAACGAGAAATCTGCATCTCTTTGGCGGGTGAGAAAACCTTTGCCTCGACAGAGATTGAGTTCTGAAGGGGTTTGTTTAGTTTGCCAGAGGGAACATTCACAGAGCATCACGATCTGTAGAGAGCTGACCCAGCCCAGCGCGGGACAGCTGGTCCCACCTTTGCTGTCCCTGGATCCCAGAGAATTGTCATTATAATCAAGGTGCCCCGAACCTCGGTCTCCCCACGCACTAATCAAAATCAAGGCATCGCAAATGCTCGCCTGGCGTGGGCAGTGGGTTCTCCGCAGGCAGTTGCAGCAGCAGCACCATGCCCAAGTCTTCCTGGGATCCATTTAAGTCAATGGTGTTAAATCTCTCCCTGCCAGAAGTCAAACGATGTTAAAGAAATTCCTCAGCTGATGGGTTTGGTCTCTGGTTTCTCGGGGGAAGTGGCAAGGGATGCTCCTCCATCAGTGGATATAAAGAAGGTTAAAACGTCCCGATGCCAATCCTTCAGAAATATAAAATAATCTTGTTTAACATTTTCTATTTTCAAAGGATTAAACAGCAAGGTTAGAGTAATTAAAAGCTCAGATGCTAGGTTGCTAATAGGAACAGAATAATAGAAGGAATTAATTATCTCTAAGGAATTCAAGACCAAAAATTCCCGTGTTTACATGAAAGGAACGAGGTCCCAGCACATCAAGAACCTTGAAGGTGGCAACAGTAAATTGTTATCTCTCAGCAGGAAGGGAAGACAGAGCTCCTGAAAGCCCGGGGAGGATTAGGGAGAACAGCAGACCATCGACAGTGAAACACAAAGCTGGGAACATGACTATAAAGTGCTCGAGGAAATCCCTAAATCTCTGGTATTAAAGCATTTACAGTGACTTTTCAATTCTCACTATCAGCCAGCTCTGTCATTTCTGACGGTGCAAGCAGGCTCAGGTCTTCAAGGCAAAAAGGCTTCGGGTTTGAAGTCATTTCCTGAAATGCGATTTGGATGAGTTTCCTAAGACATATCTAATACTTGCCTTTGCTGGGAATACAGAAACAAAGCTAAAAGACCGTGTGAAGCTGAAGGAGCAGGAGTGCGGGAGCCTGGGCTCATCCTGCCCCCGAACACCTAGTTCAGCCTCAGGGAATTTTACAGCTTGGTCCCAGACCTGCTGAAGTCACGGCAGAGCTCTGGAGGACGTCAAAGCTCCTGCTCCCTCCTCCCCTGCAAGGCGTCTCCAGGGCGAAGGTGTGAGAAGTGTTTCAAAGGTTTCAAGTACTACAGTTGTCATCCCACAATTCTTATTCATCCCGGATAATTCCTACTAGTGGGAGGAGGCCCATTGGCTCCATAGTCGTCATTATTTGTAACATTTCTAGTATTATTCATAACACATCTAGTTCTCTGACATATTTCTATTAATTTTAGAAGGGGAACATTTTTAGCAGCATGTTTTACATATTCAACAGATGCATGACATAATTAACCGAGAAATGGCGTAAGAAACACAAAGAAAATATTCCTATTACCTTCAATATTTAATTGCCCACAGTTATTCTCAAGGCAAACCTTCTGCTGCTCAGAGAGAGTTGTCACAGATCCCGTACATTGTTTTGTGGGCTTTTTTTAGTGAGTCTAAGTCAGAGTTAATTTTCTCAGTTTTAGACTTTTAATCTGTCAAAGCCAAGAAGCAAAATCACACCCCAGGTGAGGCTGCAGCATTAGTACTTTACCATCGATTTTGCAAACACCCTGTAGGGATTTGGTTTTCACTCCATCAAACAAGGGTTGTCCCTCATCGCATCTCTGGGATGGAAATTTCAGCAGCCCCATGATGCTGCCAGGGTTTGTAGACCCTTCCCTGCATCTTCAAAGAGAGGTAAGATGGGTCCAGAACACACGTTTGCCAAAGTTTAATTGTGTGACTGAGCGTCCCCATTCTTTTCCCCTCATTATCCTAGTAGCTGGAAGTGCTCATTCCCTCCCCTGCCGTCCATTCTCTGCTGTTGTTGCTACAGAATGAGGCAAATGTTTTCCTCAGGCAAGAGACCTGTAGGACAGAGATTCACAAGGTGCTTCAGAGATTAGATTCCTCCCTTTTTCCCACCCCAAAACGAGTGTCAATGAGGCAAAAATCTGCCACAGGTACCACCTATAAAGGAGAAGAAGGTTGTTAAGATACTTTGAGCACATGGGCGATCTGGAAGAAGGTTAAATGAACAATTGCTGGCATCCATGGAATTATAGAACCCATGATTCCTGTGAACCTTCCATCCTGTGATTCCTGTGGCCCCTTGCACGTGGCAGGGTGTTAGTGTTGGCTTTATCTTCCCCAACTTTAGCAGTTTCACATCGATAAACTGCCCACTCCGGATTCTCTGCATATTTTGCTGAGTATTAGGAAGTGGTATTAGGAAGCAACTTCAAAGGACAGCTCATTTCAGCCCAGCAGAACAAAGTCAGACAGGATGAGTCACCCTCTCAAAGCATCTACTTGTCCCCTCTGACTGGAGATCAAGAGTTGGGTGCCTTGTTTAGGCTGATTGTGCCTTGTTTAAGTTCACAAGGCTCAAGTTCAGTGAAATGAATCCCACTCGGGTTTTATTCAACATCAAATCCCGCAGCTTCCCATAATCTAAATTGTTTTTAGTCATCAGGTGCCTTACTCACTGCCTTTTGCTGCTTTATTCAAGGAGCACTTATGGACTGAAAAGCCTTTCCTAGAAATGGAAAGGGTAATGCTCATGGTGTTCTTAACTTTGCTGCTGCAGGATGGAGAGGGGTGGGTGTGATGTGTGCCTAAGAGGAGCCCGGCAGGAGGAGAACATTCCCAAAAGCTTCCTGGCGGGCAGCTGGTCATCCTGGTGTCAGGAGAACTGAGCAATTTGCCTGACTCGGCAGCCTGAGCTGTGCTGGTTGGTGCATTAGGAACCAGCACTTTCTGCAAAGGAAGCAGATATCCCAATCCCGTGGAATCTCCGGGGTGTCTCATTCCCTCTCAGACCACTGAAAATCTGCATGTTGGATTTGAAAGGTGCAGCTAATGGATGTCCTGGTGACTCAACATGAGTCAGTCCAATTAAGAACTGAATCAGGCTCTTCAAATATTCCCATGAAGCTCTTCCTCTGAAGACTTCAAAGTGCACGACAGAGATTCAAAGTGCTAACGAGGAGGATAATCCAATGATGATATCAATTCTGGCATGACGCACTTCCCAGGTGACCGGGGACAAGTCCATTTAGAGACACACTTGTGGCACATATTTAGCAGCCACACAGAGATTTGGACTGGAACACAAGTAAAGATTGCATCTTGACAATCTTCCCCGTGGAATTCTATAAACTGGTTGTAAAATTTTATAGAAGGAGCATTCCAGGCAATATTGCACTCTGGGGGCCTTCCCATAATAAATACCTGTCCTGCCCCACTTTGGAACAGAAACTGAGCTTTACTGCTCAGCCAGATCTGTTGTCTGAGCCAAGTAGCCCTAAGATCATGATTTTGATATCAACCTCCTGTTTGTCTGCGGGGAAAATAAATAAATTGCAAAACTGAACAGAACCATGGCAGGTATTTCTTTAACCCTCCTGTACAAGATATGGCATTAGTGGCACACAAAGCAGCTCTACAGTTTTATAGAATCTTAGAATGGTTTGAGTTGGAAGGGACTTCAAGGATCATCTTGTTCCACTCCCTGCCACAGGCAGGGACACCTTCCACCAGCCCAGGTTGCTCCAAGCCCCGTCCAACCTGGCCTTGGACAATTCCAGGGATCCAAGGGCAGCCACAGCTTCTCTGGGCATCCTGTGCCAGGGCCTGCCCGCCCTCCCAGGGAAGGATTTCTTCCAAATCTCTAATCTAATCCTGCCCTCCTTAAGAATAAAGCCATTTTAGGACTCCTCTAATTCCTTCTCAGGACAGTGATGAAGCCACGCACTGGATTCATTTGGGTGAAGGTGCCGACTGGATCCTCAGAAAACAACCCTTGGCCAGCCCTCCAGAATAACAAAGGGTTCAGTGAAGGCAGTGGTTGTGAGAGCAGCTGGGCACAGTCTGTAGCACTGCTGCTGCTGTCACAGCAGAGATGGTGGCTGCTGAGTCTGAACCCACTGAAATGAAGAGCAGAACTGGCATAAGCACCAACAACCCTCACGCCAGTGCTCTTCAGTGCAAAATATAATCATGTAAATCAAATTTATGGGCAGCTGACAGCAAGTGTGTCCTATGGAGGGCCTTGATAAAGTGCACAGGGACACGTGAAGTACACAAGGCATCCCCGCAAGCACCTGGACAGGATGAGGGATGTCCACACCGCCTGAACTGCACAGTGAGGCACCCAACTTTAGCAGCTGAGTTGCATCTCAGGGCAGCAAGGATGGCTCGAGCCCCCACAGCCCTGGGTACCACACAAGAGCATCCAGATGATCCCAAAGAGCCTCTGAAAATCCCAGCCATGGTTGCTCTGCCTGTGGGCCCGCTGCTCTGGGAGCTGTCTCCCTGTGAAGGAGCCTCTGGAGCAGGACACTGCCGGCACTGCCGTGTCCTGGTGTCCCCGTCACACAACCAAACCCACCCCTGGGCAGCTGCCTTCCCTGCTCACAGCTCTCCCAGAGATCTCTGCTGTAAATCCAGAAGGAGCGGGGCCCAGCTTTGATCCACGACCTCTCAGGCTGTGTCACTGTTGGATCCCTCTCAGGCAGGACGCTGCCTGTCCCAGCTACTGCTCTCCCAGCCGATGCCTCGGAAGACAGCAAAGACCAAGGATTGCTCCCTGTAGACCGTCTGGATGAGGCCACCTGCTTGGGATGCAGGAACGGGAGGAAAGAGTTGAGTCATGTGGATATGAGTCACGATACGCTACTCTGTGTTTGGGTCGGTCTGTTTTCTGGCCATGGCTAAAGAGAGCAGGGAATGGATGGTGACCCTTCCGGAGGCACCGGACTGCTCTTCCTGGAAAAGCTAGGATCTGAAATTATCTCTGGGGAGAACCTGTGAAGGGAAGGCTCATGGCTTTAGACAGGGCTTGCCCATGCCGTGGCCGGGCTGGGGACGGCCGGGCCTCATTCCAGCTGGATTCAGCACCAATTCATTCACTCGGAAAAGCAGAAAAAGAAACAGGAAAAAACGAGGTGGGGTTTCCACAGCTAACGGACTGTTTACTTTCTTCTGACCCTTATCACACGTTTTGCCACGCAAAGAAGCAACAGATGCCAGAGCTTTGGGTTTGGGGAGCTCACGTTGGGTACGGCACAGGGAAAGGTGCTGCCCTGGAGCCCGGGGAAGTGGCACAGGATCGTCTGCAGGCGAAACACAAAGCACAGACATCCAGACTTCTAAACACTGGCCCTGGAGCTCCCCTCAGGAATGCTTCCCAGTTACTTTGAACTTCTGGATTTCATGGTCTTTTGTGATGGTTGTTGAACATAACAGAGTAACACCACAGCAGGTTTTCTGGAGGCCTAACAGACATTAAAACCAGCAGCAATCTGTAGAGAAACGGCACAAACTTTGACTTTAACACCCTGGAAGAGTGAGGAGAGGGCAGAAATGAGAGCCATGCCATCAGTTCCTGTTATTGGTGATGCCAGCAGGTTATCCTGCATTCATTAGGATACATTCCAGAGCAACAGCTGGAAGTACAAGTGGGGTTTCTTCTGTGAGCCTGGTCAGCTTACCATTATTACTCAGACAACAACACACATCTTAAAAGGAAAATCTCTCAAAATTTTCACTAACCACTCATCCTCTACTTGCTTTCCTATGACAGAATTTCATCCTATTTCCCTAGTCCAGGTTCCCCCCTGCTCTGGTCCACTTTTCAGGATCCTGAATTTGCTACAGAGGCTTCTCCCCTCACTTCCCTCTTTCAGACAAGTTCATTTCTTGAACACACGGGCAGCATTTACAAGGTTTGGGACTGAAAGGTTCGGTAAAGAATTTCATAGCTCTGCCCAAATTTCCAGCCTAAGGACTTTGCTAAACCACAATATCAGTGCTGTTGACTGAGTTTTCTTGTAAATCGGACTTTTTTTGTCACAGCCTAATAGATCAAAAGCCCCAGAGAGTTTCCGTCGATCTCTCTGCTTGCTGAACTGGCAGCACAAACCACAAGCTACTCAATAGTTAATAATAAGCAGCTTCTCCCCGAGCACTTGGTTTGAAAGGACTACAAACTCTGAGTCATTGCACAGTTGATTTGAGCTTAACCCTAATAGCTCTGTTATGTCCTGGCTTATTCCTAAACCTTCTTGGAAGCAGAAGAGTGTCAACAATAAACTTGCAAGGTTTAACACTCTTAACACCAGGTAAACTGCTTTATCTCAATTAAAAATGCCAGCAGTGTCCTTTCCACTACATCACGGAGCCGTAAAGTAAGGCTGGAGCAAAAGCATGTGCCCGCTGGACTGTGCCTGGAGAGGTTCTGGGAATTAATTCTGCTTTGCAGAACTATTCCAGTTATTCATGTGACTCAGCGGCGGAGACCGGGATCTTCCTGCACTCCAGGGTGACGTGCTGATTCAGGCTGGGTCAGCAGCCCGGGCTAGGAGACACCTTATCAAAAGAAAAGCCCTCTTTGGGGACAGGCTCTCCCAGCAGCTGGGAGGGAAATTTCCGTCGCGCTCTCCGGTGGGGTGAGATTAGCGGGTTATTATTAGATCGGGAGGATTTTCTTCGCTCTGGGTAAGAAGGGGATTGTTCTTTTCAAGCAATAAATTATCCCGTAGCGCTGCTGCTGTGATGTGTGTCCAGATGTGATCTCAGGGCTCAGGCTCTGCACCTCTGCTTTCAGTCATACCTAAGAGTATTCATGTTTTATTTATAAATGTTTTAGAGAGGATTAATACCTGGCTGACTCTTGTTATACACACATTGCAGACTGGAACAGTAAATTGCAAGTCATTTATCAGTACTCCCTGGACTTATTCAGCTTGGTATGGAATGACTGATGGAGACATTAATAGCAGGTTAACCCTTTATAAGCCAATTGCAACTGATGGGCAGGGCACTCCTCAGCTCCACTGCCTGATGAAAGGCAGGCATGTGGGATGGAAACCTGAGCACCTCAGCCACTCACTGCACACTCACTCTGGGGGTGAGTTGAGTCCTCCAAAAGTAAACATCTCAAGCAGCATTATCAAAAAGCAGCTGGAGGATTTTGAGTGGCCAGCCCAGGATCTCCCGTAACAGACTGTGGCAGAGCAAGACAACTCACATTTCCTAATTTCTGTCCTCATTCGCAGTCGCCAGGACCACAGCTGCCCTATAATCACATCGCTTTCTGTCTGCTCTGCTGCTCACCTCTCCCACATGCAAAATATAGGGGAAAGAGGAAATTTAAGAATTTAACCCCTCCAATGGATACAGGAATAATGTATGTATGAATTTTTAAAAAATCCATCTGCTGACACAGGCTTTAAGTGGTATCAATGGATAAAATGGAAAACAAGGCTGTCCAAAATAGAAAGGAAAGGGAAAAAATCCCAAACTCTCTCAGGGTATTTTCCCTTTCCACCCCAAAGATCTGGAAGGCTTCTCCATGACTAGTCAGACTACAGCTGCTGATGCAGGTACAGCCTCTCCCAGCTGCCTCCAGTCCATAAAGCTGTAAAGAACTCCAACATTTTCATCTACATGAAAAACTCCCAGCAGCTCCCAGGTACTCAGAGGCATAAATCCACGTGGGTTTTGAGGGTTAAAAACCAGAGGAAATCTGCAGCCTGGGAAAATTAGGGGCTTTCCATTCCCGGTGTAATGAAACGACAGATTTAAAGTTCAGAGTGAGAAAAGTCATTGAAAGGAATTAGACTTCGAGCTTCCTGAGACATACAGGCTTTGTTTTTCTGGGCTATTGATAAATTTATCAGTCTCCCGGTTACTGTCCCTCCACCCCCTGCAAAACCCTCTAAAAGAGGAATTTGCTGCCTTAATTGGAAGGAAAAGGGTTTAAAGAACATCCACTGTAAGGTCCCTCTGAAGAAGGAAAGTCCCTGGAGGCAAAACAATAATTGGTTTTGACCTTCCGCGGTTCAGGAGGCGTCGGTAGAGACGAGACTTAAACACAGCCTGACAACTGTGAGTTCCAATCAAACTCCGAAAGAGACGGAAACTGGATAAGCGAATTCCTTTTTGTTCATGACCCCGGGCCCGCTTTCCTTTCCCCCTGCAGCATGACACATCAGAATCTGTCCTGCGTGCCATAAATCACCCCGGGACAGCAGCAGCAGCCTTTCAATAGCTGTCTTGTGTTACGCTCCCATCTTCCAGGCGAGTGGCATTAGCAGTCCCGGCCTGCCCCGGGACACACGTTCTGGGGCACAAAGGCTGCCGGGGAGGAAGGAAGCCGTGATTTCATTGCTGTTTTCAGCACGGTGTCAGTTCCCCCGCGCAGGGTTCGGGACAGCTCTTCCCAGCGGCGCTGGGAGCCGCTTGCCAGCTTGAGGGAATTTGGGTTTGAATGCAGAAAGCCACAATCCTCATTCTGTCAGAAGCTGCAGCTGACAGAGTGCTTTGCTTTTCTGGACGTCTGAGCTCACAGAGGACGCTCTTTGTCATTCCCCGCCACCGCGCTGGGAAACGTCATGTTTCCTGTGTCACCTCCCGCATGGCAAGTGCATCCCGTCTGGGCGTCCTGCAAAGTCCTGGCAGCAGCTGGAGGCACCTCTGTGCTTCCCACAGCTTGTCCCCGTCACTGCCCATGACCCCTGGCTGTGCCGGCCCAGCCTCCCGTTACCGGCAAACCCCACACTTCGAGGTGTCACGGAACTCAGAAATCAACCTCCTGCTTTAAGGACAACCCAACAGTGCCTCAAATGCCGGGAAGCAATAACTGGGTGTTGCAATTTCAAAACCACTTTGTAATTGTTATCTGCAGCAGGCTGAACTGTGAAGCCACAGCAGCAGGTGTGGGATGCAAGCCCTGCACCTCCCCAGGGGTGCCCTGCAATGGTTGGGTGGCTGGGATTCCATTGGCTGCTCCTACAGCAACACTGGATTGTGGGCAATGTTAAAGGAAGTCTGGTTTTCTGGGGCTGGAAGATTTAAGACCCTTGATTAAGACCCTTACAGTGGACCTGAATGCCAACAAACAGTGAAATGTCTTTAAAAGTGAAAGAGAAATGGCAAAGACTCACCACACCAAGGCCACAGGCCAAATAAAAACGCATGAACTAGTGGTGAGTTTTTCCAGCAGCCACTTGGAGATGGTCACCACTGAAACCCGACTCGTAATTTGCAGATGTGACTCACAAGAGTTGGAAGTCGAAAAGCAATAAAGGCAAAGGTTGGAGAGATTTTAGGGCTTTGGAGACAAAAATGAGTTATTTTTTGGGTCTGACGAGACAGAGGTGAAAGTGGCAGTGGTCTACAACACGGTAAGTGTGGCGTCCAGGTATTTTCACAAAGTCAGAATGGTTTCGCTTTCTCCTGGGAAGGAGCTGAAAGCTGGGAATGCCTTCACACAGATATGGTTACATGAGTTATGAGCAGCAGGACTGTCCCATAACGCCAGCTCCACGTGCTTTGACCTTTTCTCAAGTTTTGGGAAAAGCTGCTTCTTAGACGTGCCTCCCTGAGCTGAACCTAAGCCCTGTTTCCATCAGCCATGGCTCTTCCAGCTTTTCAGGAGTCACAACAGCTGGTTCCTGCTGAGTCCATGGAAAGGGCTGTGCCCCAGAAGGGCTCCCTCGCTCTTTTGGGCCCCGAGTCAATGTGACATTCAGAGCCTGGTGACAAAGCAGAATAGCCCGACGGATCCAAGCCAGGCTGCAGCTGCTGCAGGTCGGCAACATTGAGACTCTGACCTGGCCCCTTCTGAGCTCCCTGAGAGCAGGGTCTGGGCCCAGCCAGCAGCAAAACACCCCTACACAAACCACCACCACCACAACCGGCCTTTGGAAAGACCAGATCTGGGACACGTTTCAGAAGTCTGGATCTCCACCACTGTAATCCTCCTAGTCTTTGCTACCAAGATGCTTCCCAACCACAAGTCCCACCCCATCTCATTCCTTTTTAAAAAGGTTTGGTTGATTCGCTTCGGTTTGGGTAACTCCAGCAACAAACAACTCTCCTTTTTGCTCCAGATTTCACTGCACAGACTCGAATTTCTGCCATGCCCTGCTCACAGTTTTCCACTCCTGTCCTTGGGAAGAATTACAGACTATGAGCAGGGGAGTGAATCCTTGCCTATAATAATGTTCAGGCTGTATGTAGACAAGGGGAATTAATCAAACTGGAAGAGGCTCAGCACTGGCACTTTATGTAGGACAATGCATACCCCTGAGCTGGGCCAGCACGTCCCTGCTGAGGTGACAGCTTTGCAAGGAATCCTGACACTCTCAGAGGTGCTGCCACGTGCTGTGGTGGAGCAGAGGCTTCTGCAAAGGGCCAGCTTGGCTGGGAGCAAAACAAAAATCTATAAATAACATTCTACATGCAAGGTTCCATAAAAGACCTAAAAATACCAACAGGGCAGTTTGTTGGGGTTTGTAGAGTTACTGTGTTTATTTCTGTTCTGCTGAATGGGAATGAAGCTTTAGAGCCAGGTGAGAAAAGAGAAAAACCTCCCACTTAAACTGCAGGATGCCATGTGCCTTTAACACCCCGAGAAATCAAACATCCCATCACAAACCCTCTCCCAAACCCACGGCCCTAAACCATCATTGACTCTTTACAGTCATCATTCCACACTTGCTCAGTGCTCAGAAAGGATGTTCCTCTATTCCAAGAAGTCCCAATTTGAGTAGTAAGGAACACCTGCAACTATTTTTCCTTTCTGCATCTTGTTTTTAATTTTCATGTTTTAATTCCCTCTGCCTAACATGCCCTCTTTAACTTCCTCTGCACTTCATAGTGAACAACAGGCTCCAGCCACTGATCTCACCCAGATTTACCCCCAAAGTTACCCCAGATTTCAGAAGACAGAGCCCAGTTTGTGCGAGGCCATAGTGACTCCTCTACTCCCCCATCTCCTGTTTCCGGCACTGATGGCAGGGGTGACATTAGGGCAGGAAATGCGCCAAAACCAGTGCCCTAAAGTCACTTCCCAACACAGGAGTTGTCCATCCCAATCCCTCGGCTCTCCCCACTGAGGGCTACGAGCGTGCCTGTGGGGTCACACCACGGCTCCCCCGGCTCAGGGGGCACTTTGGGGTCACCACCGCTGCTGAACCCCTCAAATGTATGTTTTAAAGATGCCTGGGGCGGGAGCTGCTGTGCCTTGGTGACATCCCTGCCCAGTTATGCTGTGCTGGAGGAGGGGGCAGCCAGCTCTGGGAATGCCACCCCGCCGGTCACGCTGTTGACACCAGCTGTGGCAGTGACCTCCACCTCAACTCTGACATTTAGGTCCTGCACGGTGACTCAGGGCCGCCCGTGACGCCCCCTTTAGGGATGCAGGGCTGCAAAGCCAGCGCAGGAAAAAGCAGGACACAGAAACCAGGAAGAGGCATCTGCTGAAACGAGGCACCTCGGCATTTTTATGTATCGCAGGGAAGAGTCAATAGATGAGGGCACGTCCCAGCTGCTGTGTCTTTTTTGCAGAAAGAAGCTGGAAATTCATATCTGAAGTACATTTTACTAAGTGTTCTTTGACCTGGGGTACTTTTTATAAACAGTCTGCCAGTCAGTGGTGTCACCAAACCCACTCAGCTGAATGAAATGATCAGGACTTCCAGAGTCTTTAAAAAAAATGGGACCACGAGTTGTTTCAGGGTGCATTGAATAAAACTATAAGGAACATCACATGCATTCCTTATAATTTGTTTAAAACCTTGACTGACTTACAGCTCCTAAGAGTCACCTGAACAATGAATGACCATTTGTGTCGCTTCTGACCAGGTCTGAGGTCCCTCAAGATAACAAGAACATTCTGTTTCTGAGGGAACATGAAGAGTGTTGGTCCAGGGCTCCTTGTCATCCCAAGGAACCCACCATGGCAAAGCCAGGACGTCAACCACAGCTGACCCAGACACGACCAAGTGCCCCCTGCCTGTCCCTTCTCATTTTACTAGCCATGTTCTGGACCTATTTATGCAGCTGGTGCTGAGGGAGCACTAGATAAAATAATAACTTTTAAATTCTAAATACCCTTCTGTATGTGGGTGTCTAGAATTACTTCACAGATCCCAGTTAGGACAGACATGGTTGTATGTAGGTTAACAATTAGAGGTTGTTTTCTTGAAGACACTCTATAGACAAAGTAATAAAATCTAGCATTTACTTCAAATCTGCATTATACACAACACATCTGACAAGGATGTGCTCTCACTTTCTCAGAGACTGAAGAGATGCTCCTTTGAGATGTTTGACTTCACAAGGGACAACTTCCTTGTACCTTCAGCATCTACATGAGACCACGAAACCTCCCTGGGGATGGAGCTGAGCTCTGAGGTCAGAGTCTCAAAGCAGTGGCTGCTGTCAGCTGGGAGAGCTCTTCACCCCTCTTGAGCTACCTTGGCCTCACGAGCTGAAGAACAGCCCGGAGTGCCCAAAAACTCCTTAAATTTGTATATATTATGTATATATGCATCTGCTGCCTGGAAAATGTCCAAGTTTACCTACTCGGGAACCCAATCCCTTCCCTCACTTGGCACTACAGAGTCATTTATTTGCCCAACAGCAGTTGGGGGCAATCAGGATGTTCATAGGTTGGTACCAAGACTGCTGTGGACAGTGGCCAGGGGAAGGAAACTGCTGGCAATCCCAGCATTTTCGGACTAGAGCAGTGCTCAGATGTTATTTCGAGGTTGTGTTTGCTAGTATTAGCACAAAGTCAGACATACCAGAGTGCTGCTTTTATCTTGTTGTTTCTATTTTTCCTTAAAGCCAAAGCTTGGACTCAGGACAGAATGTAGCCGTGGCAGCAGGGGGGGCAGGGGGGATGTCACCGTTCAGCCAAGGTTTTGGAAGAAAGAGGTTTCAATATATTTAATTTACATGTCTTTGATTTCTTGGCTTCTCAAACCACTCAACCCTTAAAATCTCTCATGAGTCGATGTCTCCAAGACTCACAGGAGAGTTTTTGAATGCACATGAGAGGTTTAGGATCCTGCTGGTTTAGGGGTGAACTTATACTCCTGAAAGGTGTAAAATACACAAATAAATTATTCTGCAGGACCTCAGTGCTTGGACAGGTACAGCTAATCATAACCTACAGGTTCACCTGAATATTCACAGAGGTAAGAGGAACAATTATATTGCTTATTCCTATTTCCAGATGAAGTATTAGAATGTTTTTGCTTTCCTCCAACTTGGAAAGAATTCTCTAAGCTCTGAAAAGCCTCAGTATTTGTCTGCTATGTTTGGAAAGGTCAGGCCTAAGCAATTGATATAAGGATAAGCATTTGATATAAGGTGCACCTTCCACTATCCCAGGTCACTCCAAGCCCCGTCCAACCTGGCCTTGGACACTTCCAGGGATGGGGCAGCCACAGCTTCTCTGGGCAGCCTTTGTGTGGCCTCTGCAGTCAGAGGGTGACCTGATGGTGACCAGCACCCTGAGCTAACACCTCCTGCTCTTTACACAGATTACATCACACAATCTGCATGGTGCTTATTTGCTACTCAACACGGTCATTAAATAAACATTAACGTGATAGGCAGGCAAAAATAACACCAGGTGTAAAGAAACAGCTTATTATAACATACAGGTAGGTAACAGAGTCCAGGTAGGCCGCAGGTAATACTGTCCAGGTGCTCCTTGGTAATCCCTTAAAAATAAACTCTTACACCTTTCACATAAAATTCTTTCCCCACTTAATTCCATCTTATTACATTTTATGGAAAACTCAAATGATGAACCTTCAGTTTCTTCAACAACACATTAGTGTGATA
Organism: Sclerurus mexicanus; assembly: GCA_013396755.1. Lineage (NCBI taxonomy): Eukaryota > Metazoa > Chordata > Aves > Passeriformes > Furnariidae > Sclerurus > Sclerurus mexicanus. The sequence continues at coordinate 152,500 of VWZF01006639.1, forward strand.
CAGATGCTTTGATTTGGGGTCAATTGCAAATCCTTAAAAACAAATTACTCATAGAACGTGTTCAGCTCATTATCCCTGTGGGAGTGAGAAGTGTTACTGTTTTCCTACCTAACTTCTCTGGAACTGGCAGATCCCCCCCTCTGCTGTACTGCTTTTCTTCCACCATGACTCCAAGAAGATAACTGGCAAATAAAAGCAAATAACCTCTGCCAAGAGGTAAAATTCAGTGTTAAATACACCAGTGACATGTATGTGTGTGTGTACGACAAGGCATGTGTGTGTGTGCAAGGCTAAGCGCTGAATTCGGCATTCTATTACTGACCTCAAACTCAGTTTTTCACCCTGGGTGCTGAAAAATTCTTTATTGTGCTCCTCCTGCCCCCCTGAACTGTCCAGTTTACAATAAAGTCCATGAAAAACTCTGTCATAAACCCAAAGGCACTGAAACTTATGGTTACCTTCAGCGAGTCCAAATAGGAAAGACCCAGAGATCCTGGTCTTTCATTGCACAGATGTGACGTTGGGGAAACATCTGGGGAGAGCCCCACAGTTTGGGATGACTGTGGAAGAAACAGGTGAGGAAGCACTGGCAGCACCTCCGTGCCTGCTGAGGTGACTGTGACACAACCTGCAGACAGGAGAGTGCTCTGGAAAGGACCTCAGTTCTGCCTGACAGACTTGCCAATCAAACTGAAGGTGTTTTAGAGAGCAGTGGCTGGGAATGCAGAGTTTGCAGCTATGACAAATCAACCCTTCCAGATGTGTAGCAGATTCTTCATCCCTGAATCACTGGGGGATTCACCATCTAAAATCCCCACGGGCATTCTGGGGGGTTAGCCCTCCAACACTACACATTTGGCAGTTTTGTTTTGAATGGTATTAAAAAAGAAAACAAACACCAAATACTGCCTCTATTTTAGATCCCAAAATTGGACTCCAATACAAAGTTTTCCTCTAACCTAGCCCTATTATTTTCCAATCTCCTGCGTGGGGAACCCCTGGGTCGCCACTTTTGAAGCCCAGACAAGGACTGTGCTGTCGCTGTTCTCGCTATAAACAAGTCCTTTCATTTTGGGTGCCCCGTGCAGGGCTTTTTGTTTTGCCTTTGGGTTAAAACCCTTTTAACTTGGATTCTTTTGTGAGAGTTTTCATCCCCCTTCTGGATGTTCCACCCACTCAGCATCACTTGAAATGGAAAGATTAGATGTCTACTGGTCTCCAAGTACAGAATAAAAGAGAACAACGAATTCTACCAAGGATCTCTCTCAGACTGCAAAAATAAAAGATGAGTTTGTATTGGCAAGGGCCTCTCTCGATCTGTTAATATCAAGGAAGACAAAATTATCTGTGTTCTTTGTGAAGCAGCAGTTGTTTCAGCGGGGAAGGAAGCCAAGGCAGCTGTTGGATAGTTCAGCCCAAAATCCTGACAGCGACACACCAACAACAACACCAGCACTGAGGGACTCGGCCAAGCCGCCAAAACACCAAAGATCAGAGATGCTGCTGCTTTCCAGAAAGTTTGACAAACTGTGATAATTTGAAGTTTTCGGAGTGAAAGACTGAACTTTTTAGTTCATCTTGGCCTATGGTGTTTAAAAGATGCTGTGGAAGGAGCAGCAAAATCTGTGAGACACAGAAGACCCCGTGGAGAAGAAGGAAGCGGGTCTTGGTCAGCGCTCCAGATTCAGTGGGAAGGAGCCATCCGTGTTTAGTTTGGATGCAGGACTTCACTCCTTTGAGGAATGAGAGGCCGTGAGATTTCAACAGCTTTTGAGGAGTCCTCAGGTCAAGCTACTCGAACAAATGGCTTTGTCCCCATGACCTGCAGCGTTCCCAACCGCGTGACAAAGGATTATGAAATCATTTTTCCACTCCCTCTCCGGCAGGATGAAATACAGGGGCACTGCGGTCGCAGCTTCCTGACTGGGGCCTTGCTCTCACCCTGTCATCTGGCTCTGCTGGCCTGACCTCTCCTGCACATCATTTTCTCCGTTTGTTCCAGCTTCCCAGGAAAGGTTTGTTTGCAGACCTTCAAGACTTTCAGACAGAGCAAATATCCCACTGCCGGGAATTTAACTCTGGGGCAAACAGGGTCACATCCAGCTCCAGGTAAGTGGCGTATTAAGCTCAGCAACAGAGATGGGAGGGAGCAGAATTTGGCCCGTCAGCACAAGCTCTGGTGCAACGCAGGCTGTTCAAGACTGCAATAAACTTGCCCTCTGCCCTCGTTTGGAAGGTTTCATATCCAATTTCTCCCTTCCCAGGCCCCTGTGTCCTCTGGAAACGCTCTCTTTTCCTCAAATACACCCTTTTACATGGCACTCTGCATTTCTCTCCAGCTGCACCTTCAAAGCTTTGCGAACTCCAATTACTGTCGAAATCGCATTTATGGCAAAAAAAAAGGTCATTTTCTTTGAGTGCAGAATTACACATTGGCTGTTTTCTTATGGATTTGGATCATAAAAGAACTCAAGGAAAAAAAAAAACATATAACTTACAGCCCAGCTTGGCTGTAACAGCCTTTGTTCTGCACCAGTGGATGCGGGAGAGAACGGAGGGCGATACATTAATAAGGAACAAGAAGGCCCCACAGCTCTGATGGAGATCAAAGACCTTCCCCCCACCAAGTAAAAGCTCCCACTGATGCCATGAGCCTGTTCCAACAAGGAGCTCAGCCCCAGGTCTCCCCAAACACTCACTGGGAAATTACAATGAACGCCCTTTCCACAGCACCACTGACTCCTGCAACCCTTTCTCCCCACTCCCTCCTTTTCCGAGGGATGCATCACATCCTGAGTCCTGTAGCAGATTGTTCTTCACAAGGCTGGAATCATTTACAAAGAGGGTGGATGGGGAACTCAGACTTCTCCAAATCCCTGGTTTTCCACGTGCACACAGCTTGCCTGCAGCACAGTCCGACTCTCTGAGCATTCCTGACATCCTCCAACCTCCATGTGGGAACCTTCCCAAACAGGAGCGGACTTGACACGCCAGCAAGTAAAGAGAGAGAATTCTTAGAATCCAAAAGTCAGTAGAAACATTTAGATCTCCCCAGCAAAGCTCGCTCTCGGCGTCTGATATTTCCCTTCTCGGTTCTCTGCCGGGGCTCAGCACGGCTTTCACTGGGGCAGCAGATCCTTCTGACTCACCAGATCAGAGATAACCTTGCCAAACGGGAACTTGCAAGAAGCTGCCCACTGAATTCACAGGAGATGAAAGGAAAGCTGCAGTTCTAACAGCAGCATCACCTGACAAAGTCTTTGGCGTTTTATACCTAAAAAAAAACACAAACCACCAAACCCTTTTCTGCAACTTCTCGTAGCGTTTTCAACAGCTGGATGTTTTACTGTATTCATAGGCAGGTCCAAATATAAACAGAAGTTTCTCTACTGACCCACATACTTGGCCTATATTCAGAGCCTTTTAAGATGTTTCCATTAACCGCAGAACAGTGTCAGGTCTTTCTCCAGTGTAATCTTATTTATGAGGTCCTGTTTCCCAGCACAGAACAGGACTAGATCAGCTGCAGCGGGCTCCTTGCTCTCAGCTGGAAGCTTCTTCTCCTCCCGTCCTCCATGGACACAAACCTTCACCCTCAGCATCTTTCCACATCTAATTTCCAGTGTTACACGAAGGAAGGAAGACTGAAAAAGATGATAAGCTGTAGCTAGTGGGGAAATTGAGAAAATAAAAGTCAAAGGAGGAATCTAGTAGAAGCTGAGGCACGTGGCTCCGCAGCTACTATCTTTTAATATTTTATAACTACATTTACAGTACTCTTAACTCATCTAGTCTGTGAAATCTCCAGTCCGGAGAATCCAGAGTAACTGAATTAATCCAAGTACAAAAACCATGGCTCAAATCCTCTGGCCTTTGTCTGGGGAAGTCTTTCATTGGAGCTTTCAGCTGGAAAGAGACTGCAGGAATTTGTGGCTGTGGAGCATGCAGCTCCAATAAATATATAATTCATCACGGAGAGGTTTGTTAAAACCGTTAGGAATAAAATAAATGTTCTTCTTTCCTATTGAAAAGAGATGTCAGCTTTTCTCTTATGCTTACTAAAAGGGCCAGCCAGGGAGAATAAAGGCTTATTGCATGGGAAAGCATATAGAGCCCTTTTATGAACTCTGGCTGCAGCCCTTCTCTTTGTGAGACTCTTTGTTTCAGTTTGTTTTTCAGCAGCTGTATCTGATCTGTATCTCGCACACTTTCCTCCTGTGACAAAACACAGCTGCAAAGGGACTACGAGTTTCTCATCTGGCCATCTCTGCGCGCTCTCGCAGAGGGGACAGGTATGAGAAGCCCCAAACCCGAGGCTGGGGTGTTAAATCCGATAAATAATTGCACAGTGAGTCACGAGGTCTGGCTATCTCCTGGCTCATCTTTCTTGGAAGTACCAGCGATAGCACCTTATCACCAAAGAAGCTGAATGTCATGAGTATAAAGCAAAGGCAGTTACTGGCATAACAGGGTGAGTAGGGTTGCCATCCCTTGGAAAGGGTTTTTAGGACAGAAACGCTTTATTTTCAAGTGTAGAATAGAAAACTAATCACCATGTGTTTAGTCTAAACCTTCCCCGCTAAAAAAATACTTGGGAGCGGCAAAAGCACCACAGCTTTGAGCATCTCCCATCCTGATTTTGGACGGCATGATCGTAGTGAAAAGTGTTACAGAGTCCCATGTACGAAGTGTGTGTGTTAATGCTTTGTTTAGACAAAGCTGCCTCGAGAGAAAATGGTATTTATGTAAATACATATGTCTTCCTTACCATGCCCTGCTGCCTCCCGTTTCAGGAGTGTTGCCTGTCACAATGTGAAGGGACTGGAAGATAAATCCTCTGAGGAGCAGCTGAGGGAGCTGGGGGGGCCCAGCCTGGAGAACAGGAAGCTCAGGGGGGACCTTCTCCCTCCCTCCAACTCCCTGACAGGAGGGGGGAGCCGGGAGGGTCGGGCTCTGTTCCCAGGGAACAGGGACAGGAGGAGAGGGAACAACCTCATGTCGTGCCAAGGAAGGTTCAGGTTGGATATTGGGGAAATTCCTTCACCGAAAGCATAAGGCATTGGAACAGATTCCCCTGGGAAGTGGTGGAGTCCCCATCCCTGGAAGTGTTCAAAAAACCAGTAGCCATGGCACTTCATGATACGGTCTAGTGGGAATGGTGGTTGGTCAGAGGTTGGACTCGCTGATCTTGGAGGTCTTTTCCAACCGTAAAGATTCTGGGGTTCTGCACAGAGAACACCCAAAGACACTTGTAAGCCTGATGAGGGAACAGAGAAGACACCACGCAGGACAGGGCTTATTTCACACAGGAGGGTTGCAATGAACTCAGTGCATCTTGGACACTGAAGGAAGAGCCAGGAATATCCTACAACTGCTGGACTTGCCATCTCCCCCCACGCGTTCCCTCTCCTGAAGTTTCCTAGTTTCTCCAAGCACATCTCCTGTAATGAGCTGCTTCAATGGGTTACCCCATTCCAGCCCGCAAAAAGACCATGAGGAACAGCCACTTCCCATGGAGCCCTCTCCCTCCTGTCCCACATGCTGGAGCCCTCTCCCTCCTGTCCCACATACTGGGCTGCTGAAGAATCCCACAGCTGCCAACTGAGATTTGAGGAGAGGGACAAGACAATGACTGTGACTCTCACCACTAATTACACTAATGGACTTTACTGGCCAATGTCTTCGCAGGTTGGGAAGAACCCTTTCAAGTTATCAAACACTGTGGACCTCAGGCTGTGATGATGGTCCACATTTCTCTCCACAGTTACAAAAAGGAACGTGCAGCAACAGCAGCTGCACCTGCCTGACTGGCCACTGCATTTACAACTTCTATTGCTGCCCTCGCTTTGAGTGCAATCAGCAAAAATAGTGGACTGGCAAACACAGAGTCATTAAGGTTGAAAAACACTTCCAAGATCATCAAATCCAACCTTTTACCCCATAGAAGATGCTGACAACTGACATTTGGGGTTTTTTTGTAATCAAACAGAAAAGCAAAATATCAAATATTTTGCAGAGTGGAAACTCTGAATTATTTTTGGCTGAAAGGATCACAATCAGTTCATTAAGAAGTTTTATCTGATAATGTCAAACCATTCATATCTATAATTAATCTTTAATATTGTAGTAATTTTTAGAAGCTGAAAAGAGCTGAACTCTGAAACGAGGAGTCAAAATGAAAGTTGCTTTTTCAATCTCAAGTAATTTCGATGTTTCCATTGAAAACTTCATCGAGATGTACTTCCCCCAAAATTCTAAATATGCTGAAACAGCGCGTTCAAGAAGAAATTAATTCTGTTCAAATTAAAAATAAATTAAAAACCCCAACGAGACGAAAACCCCAAAACACAAATCGTGGCTGCCTGGCAGCCTCAACCTCTCTAAAAATAACCGAGCCAAGCCCGAGCCACCCACCTTCCCCCTCCATCGCAAACGCGACCTCTCGCAGTTTGATCACAAAGCTCGGGGCACGCTGCGGTTTCCCTTCCAGCGGCAGGCCCCGGCGCTGGGCTGCTTACAGGAACACCCCGGGAGCTGCCCACGCCACAGAGGGTTTTCTCAGAAAGAGCTGGCCCAGAAGGCAGTGCCGGGAGGTCTGTTTGGGCAAACAGCTCCCGTGGGTCCACGGGCTGGTGTGGAGGTGGAGACCCGTTCCCAGCACACATCTGGCAGCACAGCGGCTGCTCCGAGGGGTGACTTTCCAGCAGGGCTTTCCAGGGGTGCATCGTCGCACCCCTGCAAGGCTTCTCTTGCTCTCGGGGCTGAACTTGAAACCTTAGCTAAGGACGTTTTGGGATCGGAGCGGTGAATTTTTCATTTGGGAGGTTGAGAGAAAGCACTGGTTTAATTAAGGAACTGAATGAACTCAGGTGAAAAGGAGCACCATTTCCAGAAACTGATTTAAATGCTTTTTTGGAAATCATTAATTTTATATTTAACTTCTCACTTACTGAACATTACATTCCTACACGCAAGTCACACTTCAATATTCCTCTACATCTGAGCAAGCTGGCCTAGTGGAAGACATCCCTTCTCATGGCAGGGAGTTGGAACTGGATGAGCTTTAAGGTCCCTTCCAACCCAAACCATTCCTGAACCATTCCATGATTTTGAGCTGTGCAAAATCTTCAAAATTATTTTGATTTGGTAGCTTTTACTCCCACTTTGCACCCACTTTTCACGGGTGTGACTGATTTCAGCAGGAGGGAAAGCCAGGCAAAACGGGAGATCTGTGATCCACACCAGGATAAGGAGGACAAGAAGAGTGCACAGGAGTTTCTCAGCTCCTGTACATTTCCAGGGAAAGGTCTAGGGAAGGAGGGAAATCAGGTAACCACCCTGCAGAAAGCAAAGGTGTTTCCGGGTCACTAAAAATTCCAGAATTATTCCACATTTTCTCCAGCCTTCTTTTCCACTGCAAAGACCAAAACCTGCCCCGTCAGATGCCAACCAAGCTGTTACTTGTTTTGTTTTGCAGGTTGCTAAGGAACGGGGCTGTTTTTGCTTACTTGCCTCCCTTGGGCTATTTCACAACACTTTGTAATATACTCTGCTCTTTTCTGCTGCACATCTGGTTTTGATTTTAGGTTTTAGAACCCCCCTCTGAAAACTGAGATATTAGTTTTTCATATCTATCATCTAGACAAAGTGCATCGGCCTGTCAAACCGAGCGCACCGGTGAGACACGTTTAACCCTCTCAAGTTACCCTCCCAAAAGCTGTTTCCATTTGTTGTCGAGTTCAGACGGTGGAAGTAGCTCAAGTATTTTGTCTGATTTGCTGTGTGAAATTAGCTGCAACCACCATTAAATTTTAGGTATGGAATAAAACTACCCGTTCCTTCAAACATGCCACTGAAGAGGAAACCCCCGTGCCTCGCAAAGAGGGCCGTGCGGGGGATCAGTTGATCGCCACCCCAGCAGATGCTCGGCCACTTCTCCCAAAGCTTCTAGTCTTTCGTTTTCCTTGGAAGCAGCTACTCCCAGAAAACACGGAGAGGGCTTCTCCTGAGTCTTTGGAAAATGGTGTTGTGGGATGGCAGCACAGCCCAGTTTGTACTTTGGGGCAGCTGCAAGCACATCCCTCATCCCAGCGCTGCCACTGGCCATGGAATGCCAGAGTCGCTGAGGTTGGAAAAGCCCTCGAAGATGATCGAGTCCAACCAGCACTGCTGTGCTCACCCCTAAACTATGTCCCCAAGTGCCACATCCACGTGCCTGGGAGGGTGATTCCACCAGTGCCCGTTCCAGTGCCTGACCACTCTTCCAGTGAAGAAACTTGTCCTAATATCTAATCTAAACGTCCCCATTTCCTCATGTGCATACAAATGATGGGGATAACATGTATTCCTGCCCTGCTGATAGCCCTAAACCAAGTGCTCCTCACCTAGGTCCTCCCCCAAAGCTGCTCTGCATGGTCTGCAAGCAAAGCTCTGACAGGGAGGGGGTGGCCAGAGCTAACACTGTTCCTTTAGTCTTCACCCATCTGGTCCCAGCATCATTTAAAGTTGCAATTAAAATTTATATCCCCAGGATAAGGTCACTCCGAAAACTCCTGCCAAGAGCTACATACATTTGACACCCTGCAGAGAAAAGAAACTGCCTCTGCTTTATCCTCGTAGTTTGCTTCTCCCACCACCCCGAGGATTTGTCTCTGTGCCCATCTCAAGCCACTCTGGTGACTCTCTGATCCTATAAAATTGTATGCTCCAGGGAATCCCCCTTCCTTGGCAGGACAGGGGGTCCAGCCAGTCCTACAGCTCCAGAGCAAGGCCAGGGTGATTCGCTGTCTGGCCCTGCAGGTTCTGGCCCCCTGGTCAGTGCAGTTTGAGAGAGACAAGTTTTTCTGAGAATCACCAAAACTATCATTTGAAAGGAAATACCAGCCAGGAGAGGCAGGTTTGGCACCTTCACTTTGTGCTGGATGAGGCACAGACTGCTGCAGCCTGTCTGCTGCACAGCTGGGGCTACCAGGGCAGGATTCCCGGGTGGGAAGGGGGATTCTTCCACGGAGTATCCACCTTCTTCAGCAATATCAGCCCAAACCTAAATCCACACCCTTCACCTTACAAACCTTCAGTGAATAGAAACTTCGAAGTCTGGTTTTCACCCTTCTCCTGAGACCTATCCCAGCTGTGTTAAAACTTCACTGTGAAAAAGTAATTGATGCCATGGAGGTCCATGCCAGTAAAAAATAAACTTGAGGACTCCCGAATTTTTGTCTCAAAGACAGACTGCCCTTTCCTAAACGTAAGGACCATACTACAGAACTGCTCCACCATGGAGGGGCTGTAGGGTTTTAAGTCTGCACAGACACCAGGTCTTGTGAATTCTAGAGACCTGGTGACAGCTGTACCTCGGGCTGTGTCCCAGTGCTGCCCAGCTGCCTTCCTGACAGGGCGCCGAAGGCAGCTCAGCAGCCAAAGGGAGACAGGTGGGCACTGTGACATTGGATTTTCCCTATCCCACCTTCTCCTGGCCACATCAGAAGTCAGCAGAGCTGGGGACAGCACGTGTCCAGCCCAGGGCCTGGCAGCCGGTCCTGTTCCTCCCAGTTCTCCTTCCAGGAGCTGGGCCAGGGCTAATTGCTGTAGGGTGCTGTGATCCACACAACCACAGAGCCGTGCCCCTGCTGTGCAGCGGGGATTGGGAGCGTGGGGGACAATAAGCCTGTGGAAAAATCTCAGGGTAAAGCCTAGTCGGTCTCGTCATTACCCCATCACAGCTCCCTGGATGCTCCAGGGGCAAAACTTGGAACAAAGGTCTTAAATGCAGCAAACCACATCTTTCCATCTCTTTGCATCAAACCTACACCAACCCAATGCTTGGAGCCCTCACTATCCCATCTTCCCCCACACCCCTTTTTCTTTCGGTGTGGCCAGGCTTTCCCCTCCCCACAGCCTCTCTCCAGTCCAGCCCTGGAATGGCTCAGGCATCTCCCTCCACCCAGAGGGTCCTGCCCAAAACCGTCCTGCGGTGTGAGCTCACCCTGACCTTTTGCAGAGCACAGCCCTCCGTTCCTCCCCGTGGTTACAGAGGCTCGGGGAGCGGTGCCTCAGTTGCAGCTCGTGTGCTTCACACTTAACCAATTAATAGCTCTGCCCACAAGGCAAAATGTGCTCCCTTCGGGCAAACGCCTGGTGCGGATGGATGGATGGATGGATGGATGGATGGATGGATGGATGGATGGATGGATGGAGGGTGAGGAGAGGGTTAAGGATAGCGTGGAGCAGTGGGGGCATAGGAAGGCTTAGTCTGGAAGCAGTTTAAGTAACCTAAGGAGAATCTGATACAGACCAAAGACACACAAGTACAGATGCATTTAATAGAAGCCTCTCTCCGCTCGAGATCTACAGCTGAGACTCCTGCAGCAAAATGTGCTGCTGGGAACATCCTGTGCTCCAACCACGATGGCTTTGGAAGGAATCGGAGCCAGTATTATGTGCTGGTGCTCTGAAGGACTGAATGTTCACTTCAGGCACACGTTTGGGGGCTGTATATTTATGCACAGCTCTCGGGATGCAGCACATCCCACTGCGAACTTGGACAGCAGCAGCCTGCTCGTCCCTCTAAGAATTCCTCTCCTAAGCGATGCCGGGGCTGTGTGAGGGCGGGCACGGCCCGAGGAGCGGCTCCAGCAGCAGCTGAGCCAGGTTAAGGCGTTCTCACCTCCAGCCTGCCCACAGCTGTGTGTCCACTGCCCCCCACTCGGGGTTACCACCCTTTTCCATGAGCCACATAACCACATCTGCGGACACTCCCAAGTCTGGCTCCGTCAGAATGATCCAGCCTGGCTTAAGTACTTTTTAGTAAGTTTATTGTTTGGGCTTATTTTTATTATTTTTTGAGCTAGCTCATCTCGAGATTGATAGTTTCTTGACTCGGTTCAGCTGCAACTGGAACAGCATCTCTGACCACGCTCCAATAAAGCTGTTGCAAAATTGCATCTGTCAGTCTCTTCAGTCAGAGCCTGTAAGAGCAATCTAAAGATAATATATTCAATATTCATTCCCTAAACATTCTTTTGTCTGCTATCTCACTGTTTCCTAGGTGTTACTGGAAATTTAGATCACTTTCGTGTGCAGCAGTCTATTCGCCAACAGCTTATTTAAGGAGATCTAAGATAATCAACACTCTGAAGAAACTATCACAAAAAAACACAAACCCTCCAGTGCCTCCCTCTTCCAGGGAATTTACAGTTTCCATGAGGTGCAGAACTGTGAGAATCCAGTAAGTCACGGGGGAACTTGATCAGAAACTGTTGATGCGTTTATATTACTCGTATTATGACTTTATTTCATTTTCAGTTCTTGGCGTACGGGATTTAGGAGCTCTGTGCAGCCAGGGCCTCACAGGGCGTGCCAGGAGGCAGCAAAGGTAGTTTGGGGAGACACAAATATTTGCTTCGCTGACCTCTGTGTTTGGCTCCTAAGGAGGTTTGATTTGCATTGAGGGCCGTGCTGGTGCTCTCAGGGAACACCCAGAACTCGGGCCAGTTGTACGGGATGGGAGCGCGAGGAGCAGCCCCGCTCAGGCTCTGCCATTTAGCAAGCCAAGAGGGCTGAACGTGGAGCCAAGTCCATTGCCTGGCTTGGCTGCACGAACCAAAACACAAACCTCGCCACTGGAATTGATTATAGGCACATGAAAAGAAAATACATAAAATGATACATAAGGTTCTTGTAACCCCCAGGAGCTGATGCCAGAATGTGCTCATGGGCTTGGTTCAACACCACAAGAGAGAGCAGGGCTCGGCCCGGGCCACGCTCAGAGTTTTCATCAGATTAACTCTTCAGCTGGGGTCAGAGCAGCCCTCCTGCCTGCTCCCAGCTCCCTGCTCCCCTCCAGCCCCCAGGGAAGGGAGGAGCAGGACTGAGAGCCCTTCAGCTGGTGCAAAAGGTGCTGGAGCTGCCCACGGGAGGAAAGGAAATTGAATTAAGTGAGATTAGGAATCTGCACAGCGGAGGAGCCAGGAGGCTGCTTATGCTAAATGTCAAATACTGCGTGAGCCAGCCCTGCAGAAAGTGGATTCTTCCTCTTCTACAGAGCCCAGCGACCCCTCAACACAAACTGGGGGTTTGGTCATGCATGTCTTACTTTAGTGATGGGTAACAACTCAGTTAGGAAGTTTAATCCATGAGAATGCTACACTGATTTAAACAACAAAACGCAGCAGGCACTAAAATGGTACATTTCTTGGAAGAACAGGAGTTATTAATGGTATTCTTTCCAATGCAAAGACCTGTCCCTTTCTCTAGAGTCTCACTATTCTCCACCAAGACACTTTTTTCTCAGTTTGAAGTATGTGATACAATAGTTTGATATGATTAAAGTAGCACTTTCAGGCAGGGCTCGAAAGCAGACATTATTATTTGACTGCAACACCAGTGAGACTCAGCATTTCCCTGGAAATGAGCACAGGGCAAAGATGCTGTTTTTTGCATTTTCCAGTAACCCTTGTGCAAGGCGTTGGAACCCTTCTGAAATGACCACTGAAGGGACTGTCTGAAAAATGAATCAAGCCTTTATCCAAAAAACCTTGACAACAGAGTTAGCACAAGTAGGTTTGCTGGTGGACAAGCCCTTTTCCCTTGGGAAACAACAAACCCAGGGGTTGGAAGCAAATAAAATGCTCCTGCAGGACAGGGAGAAGCAAAGGGATCATCTTTAAGGTCCCTTCCAACCCAGACCATGCCGTGGTTCCATGAGTAGCGGGGTCCAGCGCTCAGGGACATCATATTTGCTTTTAAGGAAGAAGTGATTTGCTCCTACTAGAGCTACTCCCAAAGCAGTTTCCCCTCAGACACTCCTGTGTCCTGCTGACAGGCAGCAGGAGGTCAACAGTGCACTCAAACTCTCCCAAGTTACATCCAGGTTTAGTCTTTTCTAATTCAAAGACATTTCATTCGAAAGTGTTTTTGCCTTATAATAAACAGATAATAAACAGATTCTTGGTTTCCTACAATAAAAAGAGAAAAAGACTGTAAACTTCAAACTTTTGAAAGGACACGGGGGACTAGTCTTTAATTTTACTCTTTGGCTGTGGAATCTATACTCATTAAAAGTGAAAAGTTGAGCTCTGATTACTATTTGTGCTTTGAAAGTTTGCATTTCTACCCCCAGAGCGAAAGCCAAAATGTGCTGATCTGCTTTCGCTTTTTGTTTTTAGATTTATTTTTTTTTCCCTTCCCGTTGCAATGTGGCACCAAAATTCGAAGTTTGGGTTCCCTGGAGTGAGAAGAAAGTAATGTAACACTGTTTCAAAGAATCTTTCCAAAATGAAGTACGTGTAGTTGAAGATGTACTGAAAACATTTCACAAACTATGAATTTTGGCTACTAAGTGATAAAAAGGTCATGAAATGGCCCAGCTCTTTCCTTGCTGTGAAGCGCCCCGATGACCCAAAGATGTAATTCTTCCCTGCTTTGCCGTATTTTTGTACAGAAGCATAATAGCTAAGTAATAAAAATAACATAATTGAGTTACAGACACAAATGGAGGTTGGATTTGGGGCAGCCAGCAGGAGAGAGGCAATAATTGAACCCGACACGAGCGGGCAAGGAACAAGAAGGCGTCTCCATCTCCTCATTCTTTTGGAAGGGGAACCGTGACTTGGTGTCAAATCCATATTTTGGAAGATGCTGAGCTGCCGTGCACCCTGTTGTGGTGCTTTGGGCTTTCTGGGAGCCTAAAAACAGGCTGTGATTTGGAGGTGGGGAAGGGGCGGCGGGGCCAGGCGCCACATCTGGGCTGAACAGCTGTGGAGGTCCCCGAGCAGAATCCCCCGAGCAGCATCCCCCGAGCAGCATCCCCCGGCGCAGCCCGGCCCCAGATGCAGCTGCCGGCCCTGCCCAAGGCGGGCACACCCCTGTTCCCCGAGGGATTTGCCAGATTCCAAAGGTCTGCCAAATCCCGGCTGCTGGGAGCAAAGCAAACCCCGGCAGCGTGTGCGAATCAACAGCACATGGAGGAGTTTTCCCCCCACATCCCCCACCCCGGTCTGACCGGAGAGTTCAGAACATCCCGTGCTTTAAAGGGTGTTTGGGAGCTGCTTTCTCCTACAGCGTGGAGAGAAACTTAATTATTATTTAATTAAAGCTGGGGTTTTTTTTTAGATTTGTTTTCATTCCTAACAGAGCCATAATGATCCAGCCAATGCTCCCAGTGCAAACACACTTAACATAAAATGGTTTTTAGAACAAATCATTAATTTCAAGACTTCCTGGTAATATGTATTGCTGCTAAAGCAAATATTTTTCCATAGGTTTTGAGTCTGTGTTATCAGGGCTGCAATAAATTCTGCCAGTCCCACATAAAGCCATTAAAACCAGAATGGCATTATGTGTCAAGTGAATTATTTCTGTTGGATCAAATGAATTAATCTCGTCCTGATTTTCCAACCTTAATTATAAACATTACTTGAAGGAACTGGAAAATATGTAAATAGGAACAACCACTTGAAATAAAAATATGCAGGGTCTGTTCTGAAAATATTGACATGAAGTGATTGACATTATCAGAGGATCTCTTTGCCTCGAGATATCTCAATGAAATTAAATTGTTTCTGACAAGTTCCTGAAGAAATTTTGAGTTCAAATGAAACCATATTTTCAAAGCAAAACATTTTGGAGGCAAACTTTTGGTGCAGGGTCCCCTGCGACTCAGTAACAGGGGGGAGCTCTTTGCCCTGATGTGGCTTTCACTCTGAATCTGCCTATTTTTAGTGCCCTGTGGCAACCTGGGGATTTTCCTTGCCTTCTTTCTCTCTTTGTTTGCTTTTCCCCACTCTGAGTAATTTGTGCTTGTACGCTGATGCTGCTGCTGTTTGTAAACAGGGGGTTATGAGCTGTTCCTAAAAACTAGGCCGGGTTTTACCAGAAGGGAGCTTCGCCTTTCCTTCAGCTGTCCGTGGCATTTTTCATGTTTGTGGCGTTTTTCTTGGGACAAATCCCAAGGGATGCATTTAGAGGCTGTTATTTATTTTTGCAACACGAGCGTACTGGAATCAGGAAAATTCAGAATAGTCCGTGGGCAAATGGAAGCAGAAATTAACAGATAATTGGGTTTCACAAAGAAACTCAACAGCGGAAATGCTTTTTGGGTTGGGATGTCCAACCTTCCCAGCCTGAGGGTCAGGACCGGTTTCGGGAGATCAAGTGACCTGTGAGTGGTTGGATGTAAATACTGTCGATAGATTTCAACTTACAGACTTTCTAAGCTCTTCCTTTAAATATTCCTCCTCTTCTCCAGGACAAAAGGCTGGTAAAGACGATGGGAGAGGCCACGTGGTTCTTCCAGAAGCTCCACGGGCTGCGTGCGGAGCCCCTCCGGTGCTGTGTCAGCATTTCTGCTTCTGTGCTGGAAACTGGAAGTGAAAAGGCGTCGTGTCAGGAGAACCCAGAATGAAGAAGTGTGGAGACAGGTTGCAAAACCAGGAAAGAAATCAGAGGGAAGTAAGTGACCAAAAGGAGGAAGAAGATGTTTCTAAACAATGCCTGTATTTGCCTAAGTGGGCAGCAGAGTCGCCAATTAACCAGCCCAATTAAAAGAAATCTGCATTTTAGCCCTGGTTCTTATGGAAATGCATGGAAACACCTCCTGGTTGAGTCATCCCTCACTTTTCCTCTCCCCAAAGGTATCCATAAGAATGCTGTGGCGACCTGGTGGTAAATTTTTGGCATAGAAAGGAGAGAGCTGAAGAAATACAAGAATATTTCATCGGGGTTTCTCAGTAATGAGGTTTTTGATCTTCCTAACATTATCCAGAAATAAAGCAGATATTTCTGCTCAGCTGAACCCAGCTGGCTGAGTGGAAAACATTTCAAAATCTGCGACAGATCTTTATTTTTTTTCCTGATGTCTGTTAATTTACTTAAAACAAATCAATTAAACATCCTAATTACAACTGAAATCTATAATTATATTGTGCACTCAGTTCAGTGCATGCTAATGAAGCAATCACCACCTTCTTATTAGTCACTCTGGAAAACTAAACCCAAGCGGGAGCTGAGAATGTTTTCCTGTATCTTCAAACACGGCACTTGGTCCATTCTTTGCTTGTTTCTAAACTTGAAACTTGAGCGAAACAGGCAGAAAAAAGGACACAGGATCATTGTATTATTTGCTTTCCTTACAGTAAAAATTCAAGAGGAATCAACATGGCCTAAGGTGGATCAGCTCGCTTGGAAATTAGAGACTATCTTTAAAATATATGTTAATATTTTGCCAAAAACCTTTAGCAAACGAATATGAATTGTAAAAGACAGTACACAGCTCTGATCTAATTCAGATGCAAAGTACTTTGGTGAGTGTGCTTTGCCTGCCTAAACAGAAATATCAGAGCAGCTACTTAAATGGTAATTGATAAATGTATAAAATGACTACCATTCAAACTGCAAATCAGTTGGCAGAATTCAATGGAGGTTTAAACATTTCATTGCATTAATGATATAAATGCATGAATTTACAGGGAGCAGCATCCAGCATTTGGCAGCTTTCCATTGTATTTACTCACAGGTGATAATGTATTTAACAAGCACTTGAAGCAGAATATGTATTAAGCACCACTAAACTTGCAGAGATTTATTAGCACAAGCTTTTAGACTGTCTCTGCCCTGAAGCAAACTCATTTTTATTTCTGAAAATGAAAAAGAAACAAAACAAAAAAATAGAGCAATACATCATTTTAAGAAACACCAGCGAGGTCAGTGTGGGAGTTATCTTGAAATCCAGTATTTCTTCATGACAAGTGTAGGTCTGTAGCCTTCAGCTTGTATGGGACTGACTGATGGGGCTGCCTCGGAAATGCTGATAACATCCACAGGATCTTCATTTGTACATCAGGGAAAGAATGGAAGTTTGGGAAAACTCCCTGGGGTCTCCCGAGACCAATGACCTGACACTTCCAGCACCTTAAGGTGCCCTGATTTTTCAGCCAGAGCTGAAATCCTGTCCATCCAGACAAAAATCAGGCACTGCTGATTCTTTGGGGAACTTCAGCTGATGAACACTGTTAGTTCTCACACAGATGGGAGCCAAGACAACAGAGAAGCAGTTGCAGGTATTTAATGGTGTTTGCAGAGATGGTCCATGAGCAGGATGGGGGGCATGCAAAAGGAAATATCCTAAATCCTAAGGACGGATGTCCCATAGAAGATCTTGGAAAGAAGTATGTGGCAGGGCTTGGGACTTCCCTCGGAGCTGGAATAAATCAACGTGCTTGAGGTGCTCTGGGAATTGTGTGTGTTGTGTGTCCCGGCAGCTTGGGACGGACTCCCATCCCTTCATTCCAGCAACCCTGTGTGTGGTTGATCAAACCAGAGCCACCCCACCCATGGTGAGGAGCTCCAGGCCCCATTCCCACGCCAAGGCTCTAAATGCACCTGGACCTTAAACCCGAAGCTCAGCACCTTCCCTTCTGTGTGGAGGACATGGAGCAAGGGTGGCATTTCTTGTCCCCCAGCACAAGGCACAGCATTTATGTCCGAGTCCCATGTCAGGGCTCTCTCTGAAGGCCACCACACCTCCCTAATTAGTGCTTTTAGAAAGAAACAACGTAAATTAGTCGAGATTTGCCACAGGAACCTTCCTGTTTCCCACCGAGGTCAGAGATGCTGTGCTGGAGGCCCTGCATCCCGAAGCCAGCAGAAGCACTTCAGACTCCCACGGCAAAATTCCCACTGT
Source organism: Sclerurus mexicanus (assembly GCA_013396755.1). Classification (NCBI taxonomy): domain Eukaryota; kingdom Metazoa; phylum Chordata; class Aves; order Passeriformes; family Furnariidae; genus Sclerurus; species Sclerurus mexicanus. The sequence goes on from VWZF01006639.1 coordinate 170,180, forward strand.
CCCATGCCTGGAACAGTCAGGAACACGGAGTGCTGTGCAAACAGGGCCCATCTGATCTGCTCCAGATATGCAATGTCCTGCCCTTGGCTTTTTGGGTCTGTCCTGACAGGGCAGGCACCTCCTCTTGGCTGGTGCACGTTCCCAGTAGATGAACTGCACTGAGCAGATGACAGAGATTTCTCTTCATTTTAATGGATTTCTGGCCAAAATCCTCTTGAGAATTCAACTCAACGAGATCTTTAAATACCACTGAGGGCAGAATTTGGCTCAGGAAGTGTTTCCCTGTTTTATTCCCTACAGCTTTTCATTACCACCTTCTAAATGCATAGCGAAACCAGGAGTGTTTTTACGGTGCTCTGCATGAGAGCGTTGCTAATAAGTAGCTCCATGAAAAATAGTAAACATAAATCATTTATTCATTTTATGCATTTCTAAGTCCACTTGAGAATATTTTTGGCTGCGCCAGGGCACAAGTCAGGGTGTTAATTATTATCTTACTAGAGCAATCAGTTAATAAGGCAGTTAGGAGAGATGTTTGTTGGGAGGTTCTGGGGTGCCCCGAGGCTACTGAAGTCATTGTCTGGGATAGAACACGACCATGGAGCTCGCAGGAGTCTGGTGGCACCAACCCAAAGCCCTGGAGGCCTCTGTCTGCAAATGAGCTGAGAGGAGAGAGCAGACACCGGGTCTGAGCTGTAAACAAGCAGGTAGAACTCCCAGCACAGGCTCCCACGGAGCCTCTGGGGCCCCTGCGGGGAGCCTGGCGGGGCTCGGCCGTGGGGTGGACATGGAGAGGGACTTCGGTTTGGTTCCCTTCTCCCCCAAAGCAGCAGCAGCCTTTGCAGGGCTCTGCTGTGTCCCCAGGCCAAGGAACAGGGCTCTGCACCGCTTGCAAGGCTGAGCACCTCGGAGCAGCTCTGCCCTCCCTGCTCGCCCGTTCATCCCCTGTGAGGACCCCGAACGCTTCCAGGCTCCCCCAGGACAGAACAGCTCCTTTATTCCCTCCCCTGCCGCACCAGAGCTGGATGGACATCCAGACTTGGTGTGGTGCTGACCAAAGCCACCTCCTGTCTGACCGTGGCCAGGTGGCCTTTGCTCCCCCTGCCTTTCCAGAGGTCGGCACCACAGAACACGCTCTGGTAACGGGTGTTTCAATCCTGGGGCCAAGGACAGAACCTGTTTCCAGGTTCAATGCTGAGGGTTCAAGGAGAGCAGCACACTGGGCATCCTGCCCCTCTCCTGCCTGACTTCTGCCTGGGAGTTCTCCTCTCGCCACTGCAGCACCGGGTGACAAGAGCTAAACAGCTCCATGAGTGACTTGCAGGAGGGAGGTTATCCCAGTCTCCCGAAACCGAAGGAAAACCACAGCTGTCTGCCCTCAGCCGAGGGTGTGTCAGGGAACCTGTCCACAAGGGAAGTGTTTCTGTTATGAATTATATCCTACAATATCCCTATGGCCCTGTTAGGGATGCACTCCGAGGTGCTCCGGGGGTAGCCTGTTCCAGGAGCTAAATTCTCCCCCTGGGATGGAAGAATTACTAGAGGAGTTGCCGGAGTAGGGAGGGGAAGAAACCACTTTCTGATGTACTTCAAAGCCAAATAATCTGACTCCTCCTGTCAGACATCAGCAAAGGGATGATCTTCTGTGACTTCAAAACACTTAAACTCATTTGCAGCACAGAAATCACCTTAAAAATGCTGGTCCTTTCACTTGTCCTCCCTAATCAAAATACGGCTGTAGGAGAGAGATCCCATTTCACCTGCACGATGTAGACGGTCTTTACTTGAGACAAAACAGTCCAAGGCCATGTCCCACATCTATCCTAGAGTTTTGGGGAGTACCTAAGCAGAGGACTGTTCCTTGTCAGTGAGGGGAATAGTGTCATTCCCACTTTATAGATGGTAAATTGAGAAAGAACAGGATGAATAGCTTATCCAAGGACAGGGAAATCTGTAATCAGGCTGAAAAGTCAACTGAGCTCTCCTCACTTCATCCAGTGGGATGTTGTTGTTGGGCAGATTATTTGTTTTTCTCAGGAGATTCAGTAAGGCTCCCAACAAATCTAGCATGAACAGCCCAGAGCTGACACTGCCTCTGGGAGCTCTTCCTCCACTGGAAGAACATAGACGGGAAATAAGTGTTAGATACATTTAATTCATTATTTAATAATCTATTGGGGTTTGTGCTGGAAGGGATGGCTCAGGGGTTCGACCTTGGCCAGCCACTGCCCTGCCAGAGCTCCAGCACCTCCTCCTTTCCACGGACAGGGAGACACTTCAGAACCATTGCTCTGTGGGGTTCAATTGAAGAAGACTTTGCTTTTAAAGGGATTAAGTTGATTCCCTCCCATAAATTCAGTAGCTACCCCAAGTATGCCTCATTGAGGAAACTTGCTCTGACAAGAGTCATGAATTATAACCAGGATAAAATGTTTCATTAAAATACAGAGAAGGGAACGTAGGAAGCAAGGTTTTTGTATGGATAAAGCCAATTTTGCTGCAAAAGCAAATCCTCAGCCGTTTTTCAGGTCAGTAAGTTGAAGCCTGGGTGTTATAAATCCATCATCAATGTTTTCTCACAGCTATAGCAGCTGACACATGTGAATCACTGGGAGCTAAAAGCATGCCAGGAGAAAGGAGCCCCATCAAAACACATCAGGAGGAGCTGCAGTGCTGGCTCCCCTAATGTACCTGACTGCTGACAGAACAGTATCGGCTCCCCTTCCCCCAGAGTCCATCAGGAACAAATGCCTGCCCATGGAGGGATTGATTTAAGTGTATCAATTAAAAACCAGCCCCAGTTTCACTGGGGGGATGGTTTTAAGCATAATTAATGCAAAAAGCTTAATAGCATTCTTGTTGAGGTTCAGTGGAGTACCTCTGGTCCCCACGTCCAGGGCAGTGTAAGTGACCCTCTCCTGCACTGAGCCATTTGAGCTGTTGGAAAATCTTGGTTATATCCATGTCGGATGGGTTCAGTTCAGAACGGAACCCTCCAGAAAATTATCCCTCTCTCCTCCACAAAACACTGCCATCTCATTAAAAAAGATGTTAATGATTAAGGAAACAATTGTGGATAAAACCATCTCCAAGTTTTTGTTTTTCTGGTGAAAAATGTGTGTGAAAAAGGAGCTTCTTCCTCACAATGTTCAAAGGTCATGTTTATGTGTCGATTCGAGTAAACAACCTATTTGTCAGTAACGTTTTGATCCTTATTTGCCCTGGGTGACAATACGAGTTAATTTACAAGCAGAAGGAGGTTATAACTTTAATCTGTGAGGGAAGGAAGTCCTGGGGATTATTGCTGTGCCACCATCAAGCGTAGGACACTTCTGCAAAAATCCACGTCGGGGACAAGAGTTTCAAATGTGTCCTGTAAGCTGAAATACTCTAAAACGTAGGTTTGGAAACTGTGAGTTTGGAAACCCACAGTGCTGGGTGATTCCGTCCCTGTCTGCCCCGTGACTCAGGACAAGGAGGGGCATGTGAGGCTTTCCAGAAAGAGGAGAGCTTGGGGTCACTTGTGGGCCATCAGGATGGTCCGTCATGGTAACTCACTGCCCAGGCCAGAGCAGCTCCCAGGACAAAGCACGGCAAAGCTGGGGCGGGAGAACAGCTCTGGCACCTGGGACTCCAGGTGTCTCTCACCTCTGTCCCAAACAGCCTGTTTTCCTCATTCTTTCCAGAATTTGGTGCCACTGGCCTGTAAATAACAAAGTCAGAAGAAGTTGTGTCCATTCCTTCTGTAAGGAGGACTGGAACTCAGTAATTCTTTTCTTTTTTCTTTTATATAATCTGGACAGAACCGTAGGAATCCTGAGGAACTCCGGGCTTCAAAATCTGAATTTTGCAATATCTTTTTGGAAGCCTTTATATTTTGGAAGCCTATATACTATCTATCTATCTATCTATCTATCTATCTATCTATCTATCTATCTATCTATCTATCTATCTATCTATCTATCTATCTATCATCTCTATCTCTATATATTTGAAGCCTATATATGTACTATATATACATATATAGTATATCCACTATATTCTATGCTGAGGACATTCTGCCACTCTAAATGCATCCATATTTCAGGTACACAATACTACCACAGTTTCAAAAGCAAACCCCTGAAGAAAACTTTGGGGGTTTAAAACCAAGATATTTGTTATCTTAATGCTAACTGATGATGTTTGAAGAAATCTGGAATGGGATTAATCATTTCAATTACTCACTGATTTCAATACAAATGTACTGAGAGATGAATGCGTGTCTACTGGTCATGTTAACCTGCCTTCACTAAAAACTAATATTTCATGTGATACAATGAAATGTTACAAAAATGAATCATTAACTTCTAACTCTGAGCTAAGACCTTTAGGAAAATGACACTACGGAAGATTTTTTAAACTAATTTCTGTGTGGTTTTTTGAATAGTTTGCCTCCATTTTTAATGCTTGATTTCTCCGAGGATTTAGAAATCCCTTTCCATGGCCATTCAAAATAATACTGGAAGGTCAGTGCTTGCTGGGCTGGGGCCTCAGAGCCCTGTGCAGCACCAGGGCCTGTCCCAGCAGGAAACGTGGGGCTGAACCGGCACTGCTCTTGCTCTGTGCACCAGAATGAACCCGTTGTCACAGGGAGGACAAGGTGTGGGCTCAGTTCCTCACCTCCACAGACCTGGGACAGGGACACATCTCCAGGCTCTCAGTGCTCTCCTGGGCTGCTGCAGCCGTTTGACCAGCCGTCATTTACAGCGGGAATAGGAAGCAATAATGTCCTCTGTAGCCACAGCTCCCACTGCTCGTGTTCCACCCAGTGCCATTATTTAGAGATTGGCTTGTGCAACTTCTCTATTATTGCTGGTTTGTTTTTCCTTTTGTTGCAGGGATGAAGCTGACAGCTGAACACGTGTACCTACGTTATGAAATCATGCTTAACAAGAAAGAGCTAATTAAGACGTTACACTCTTGGCCCATGCCCTGAACGCTGACAGCAACGCCCCACAACTGCCCTGGGAGCGACAGCGATTGCGAGACATGGGGACTGGGGAACTGGAACATGCCGGGAGAGAGGCGAGTGCCTTTCCAGCCCATACAGTGCAGGAGTTTTCTTGGCATGGTCAGAGCCACCAGCACCTCCTCTCTTCCCGAAAAGCAGCCTGCACACGCAGGGAGCACAGAAGCACCACTTCTCACACAGTTTCTTTCAACCAAGCCGCCCTGAGGGCAGAGAGACCGAAATGCTGGGGTGAAACTGCTCAAACTCAGCTGGTCACAGGTGGCCCTTCCCCAGAAACTCTTAACCTCAACATTTAGGGGTCTGCACCCCAAAGGTGAGGTCAGTCTCCTCCACGCCCTGGGTGGGTTGACAGGCGACCAGGGCCACAAGCAGCAGGGTCTTTCCGCACGTTTCCAGCACTTCCCAGGAAGGTGTCCCAGCCAAAGGACCCAGAACCCACCACATTATTGCAAGAGGATTCCATTAGTCCCGATGCAGTAGGAATAAAAAACATTCTGTATTGTAACATGAACACAGTGTAGCCTTTTTGCAAAGCAAAAGCCTCCAGCCACAGCAGCAGCAAGAATTAAAACCACACTTCCAACATGTCCAGCTATAGTATATGTTTTATCATTATTGTGCAGACATGTGTTTTGTGTGACTTGGTTCATTTATTTCCCTTTTGTTTTCAAAAGCTAACACATGGCCCTGAACAAAAACTACGCTTAATTTTTTATTTGTTCAACTCAGTTAAAATCACAGCACTTGTTTTGTAGGGTTTTACATAACAATGTGCTGCTCTGTACGACTTTTATGTAATTTAATTTCAATAAACTAGCCTGAAATAATTTAGAAAGTCTACAGAGGGTTTGTGTATTCAGTGTTAGGGACTTGCATTTTACACATTTATTCATGTCAGACTTAAAATTCGATTTGAGTGTGGGAGTTGCTTCCCTGTTCCTACATGGAGATAAAACCCACAGGAGGCGACAGGATAAATTCTTCCATCTTATCCAGGACTAGAAGGGAAGGCTGCTAAACTCTGGTGCTCATCTATTCAGATGGAAAGAAAGAGAGATGGTTCAGCAAGACCATTTTTCAAGAACAGATTTCAAAGAGGTGGGAACTGCCAGGTGGAAGGCTGGGATTGCCTGATAGCACTGATGGACAGACTAGGCAAGGGAGACAGAGGAGATGGTGAGAGCCCCTCACTGGTCTGCCTGGAAAAATAACACCAAAATGTCACCAGGAACACGACTATAAACCAGGGGAGGAGCCACGAGCTGGGGGACACCTGGACATCTCAGAGCTGCTGACCAAGATGCCAAATAAACCACGGAGCAATCAGGAAACCAGCGCAGGTTTCCTCACTTTCTGTTTTGACCAGGCCTGTTGTCCACAGCTTTGGGCAGACCGAAAGGATCCCTCTGGAACATGTGTCCTCCTGCTGAACTGGGCCACCGGGAAAGAGTGCCCTTGAACGGGGGGAAAAGAGGGACTTAACAAAGGCTCTGAGGGTTTAGTCCTGGTTTTGTGGAAGGGGAGCACGTGTGGCTGTTGTTCCTGAAAGCCAGGGAAAATGCCGGTGGGACCACAGAGTAAGGGGGAGAGATGATCCTGAGTGATGGGGCCAAGCACACCAGTCAAGCTGGGGAGGCACTGGGGGGGCTCAGACCTGGCTCTGCTGCAGCAGGGAATCAGAAACGAGACACAAGCGACTCACAGAGGTTGAGAGAATTCAACACAGGCACCCAAGGGGTCAGGAGGAGAACCCCCAGCGTGTCCAGCTCCAGCAGGATGTGCCCACATAGCATTGAGAAGCTGGTCCCAGGTCACTTTTGAGAAGAGCAGCTGATTCTTTCCGAAATCGCTTCCCCAGCAGCGCTTGTTCTGAGGAAGCCGCGGGGAATCAACCGAGCCTGTAACGCTTGAGCCTGCGTCGCCTGTGCTTCGTCTGCTCTGCTTCCTCTTTCCGTGCCTCTTCTGCTTTCGTGGGGAGCGTGTGGAGCAGAGGGTTTGACATCAGGGCCGGCTGGGACAGCAGAGGCCGACGGGCAGGGCAGGGAGGAGGGAAGGGCAGCACAGGCGTGGGGGGCTGGCACGTCCTCGTCACGGCGCTCCTCGTGTGCCGCCACCAAGGCTGGGCTCCCCCTTCCTCCTTCGGCCGCAGCAACACTGCAGTGCCAGAGGCTCCAAAGCGCTCCACACACGTGTTTTAAATCATGGATAATCCATTTGGATATGCCTTTTCCTTGGAAAAGACGAACTCGGTGCAGCGGGGTTTGACAAAAGTCAAAGTTTCCCCAGGAGATGCACGTCGAGCTCTGCCCGTGGCTCGGCAGGGTTGCAACACAGCAGTCAGTTCTCCTTTCCACGGCAAAGGGGTTGAAAACCAAAATAATTCCTCCGTATCTTAAGAAAACCACCTTTAGCTTCCTGATTTCTGAGGCCTGACCGACAGCAGGGCTGCAGCTCCAGCAAGTCAAGGTTAAGCCCATTGTTCAAATCATTATTGCCCTTAGATTCTCTTAAGGTTTCAAGGCACCAAGAGGAGGGGATGGAGGACGTAATGAAGTTACAGTCCTTCATTGTACCAAGGCAACCCGAGACTTTTTTTAGGATGTTATCTATCAGCCTGTCTGGCAAATGTCTGCCGGGGAATAATGTATCTGTCTGCTGAAACAAGCCTAAATAATGCATCGTCACATCAATAATGAATAGGCACGTGGGTCAACAAGGTCAGGATTGTCCCAGGCACAGGAGATGGGAGGGAAATGGCTCATTTCAGGCCCAACATGGCAAGCACAGCTTTGCAGGAGAGCGATGGAAGGGGTGGTGGCAGCCAGATGCCAGAGCGGAATGTGCAGGGGACGGGCTTTGTGCCTGCTCAGGACCCACTTACTCACGGAAAATGGGAACCCACCAGGATGGCACTTCCCAGGAAACAGAGGATCGCTGTGTTTGAGGAGGAGAAGCAGAATCTGCCCTTGATTCATAACTTTACTGACATTCCCAGAAATGTTCACCACCAAAGGAAGAGGGAAGCAGCTCTAAAGGTTGCTCTTTCCACCACGGCATGTACAAATCTGACCCTCAATATCGTGTTTTTATCTCTAAATAAAAGGGAGGTTTATCTCATCTCCTTTTGCCTGTCTGATAGTCAGGTGCCAGAGAGCAGCTGAGGCTTCCCCTGGAGCCACAGACACAGAGGTGTTTGGATGGTGACTCAGATAAACCCAAGGAAAGGTTCCTAAGGAGGAAGGGATAAAACACCCTCTGAAGGAGCCCATTTCCTCAGAGAGAGACCAGACCACTACCTTGGACTACCCAGTTTCTAAACGGCTAAATTCTAAATAATCAAACACACAAACTACATCCAATGTGTTGAACTCTGCATCCTTCCCACAACTGAGTAGGCAGGTGGACCTTCAGGCCCCCAGAGATGCTCACACAGCTCAGGGAGCTCAGAGGCACCACAGCACACCCAGGCAGGAACAGCCCAAGGAAGGAACAAGGAATTAGAGTATCCCACGCTCTTGATTTGGGAATCTCACTTCTCTAAGCACATTCAGTAGCCCAGGTAAAATCTGAGCCAAGTAGGCATTGCTGATTTTAGTCCAAGCTGGTGAGAACAACAGCTGAGGTCACCTACCCACCAAAAAATCTGCCTGAAGTGACCTGGGAGTGTTTTAAAATGGAAAGAGAAAAGATTCAAACTTACTGTACGAAAATGAATTAAAAATCAGAGGGGATGTCAAAATAGAAATATGGAGAAGGAGGTTTGAAATAATAACATTTCTTTTCCTGGACAGAGTGCAGGAACATCAGGATATTTTCCTAATTTCAATTCCTTACCCTCCAACCAGGAGGGTGGGTTTCCATCTGACATTATTTGGGATCCAGGGACAGAAATGCAAGACTGAGGTTGCTGTTTGTAAACCAAACAAACAAAGGAGGCAAACGACAATGGTGAAAACATCATCCCCTGCAGTTACAGTCAAGTACGTGGGTACTATGTGTTCGAGCTGATCTGTGCACACACATCCCCCCCACAATGGGACCCCTGAACAATGAAAATGTTACTGAAAATCTCAAAATATGATATGGTATGAACACAGTGTCTTGGTGAAGCGACTACACTGTGCATGTTAAACTTATCTTAGGAGCAGCAACCTAAATGAGTGGGGGAAACAATACTTTGGCCAGGTTGGGGTTTTTGCTTGGTCGTTTGCTCTTTGGGTTTTTTGGGGTTTTTGTTTGTTTGGGTTTGGTTTGTTTTGTTGTTTGGGTTTTTTTAACACAGGTCTTGTATAAGAAAACACAGCAAACATCACAGCTCCGTTTTCAGAAAACCACAGCCCACTCACAACCGAGGCAGCACAGAGGGAAACTGAAAGCAAAGAAGAGAATCACAAGCTGCAAAGGCAATTCTAGTAACAAGTCATTTTAAAACACGGATGACCAAGCCAGAAAAATCCCAAATTAATAGTTACAGTAAACTTTGCCTTTAAAGCTGGGTGATAAGTTAGTTACTGAAGATTCTGTCAAAGGGATTTTCTTCAGAATGAAGCCCTAGAGTTGTATGGAGGCTGGGCTGGCTCCGGCCTGGCTCCCAAGAGCCAGCACTGATTCTGCTCACTCCAGGAATTGCACCGAGCTCAGCACAGTGACACCAGCAACCAGCAAGGACAATACATGAACCATTTCTGAACTAAGAAGAATTAATAACAGGAAAGCCACGCAGTCCCGCGGTTCATCCAGTCAAGACTCCCAAAAGTGCAATATGAAGATTTCTTATTTCCTTCTTACAGAGCCCATGGCTTTGAGGTTCAAGCATGCGAAAGCACCAGGGGACTTGTGTGCATCGCCCCAGACCCAGGAGACACAAGCACTTGGGAGCAGATTCTATGGAAATGAGCTCCTAAATGCTGGAGCCACTTGTCCTCTCCAGCTCCCTCCCAGACAATGCTGTGCTGCTTCCTTGGGAGCGTCTGAGCTATATTGTATGCGCGTGTGGACGTGGCTGTGGGGCTGTGTTTGCTCAGAGCACACACCCACTGAGCGATGCCAACCTGCGTGTAGCCCTGGACTGTGACATTTTACACTGAATGCCGATGCCATTTCGTTCTGTGCCTTTGCCTCAAGGACAGAGGCCCTCGTTCCCTAAGGAGGACAGGCCCTGGGAAGCGCATTGCAGGGCAGGAGCGGAGGAGCAGGAACACAGCACTCTGTCTCCATGGCCTCCTTGTCCCCTCCCAGTTTCCAGGGAAGCAAACCCAGCTGTTCACAAGCCCCATTTATACACCTGAAATCCTATGGATGCAGCTAAAGAGGGAAACCAACCTCTGAGGGCACCTGCAAGGGATTCCAAGACACAGGACACTGAATAGGAAAAGGAAGTATGGCACCAAGGCTTAGGTGGAGTGCAAATTTTCCAAATTAAAGACACTACAGCTCTAAGAAAAGATCAGAAGAGAGGATTCCTGGCAAGAGGTGTAGTACCTCATTTTATAAAGAGCCTTAGGAATGTAGATACCCAATTCTCTTTCATTCCAGTGGCTAATTCCCTTCTCCTTTGAACATCCAGGGTATGTAAGATGCCATTATGTTCCCTCTCTCTCCTAAGGAGAAAACAATGAAGGCCATTTTTTCCCAACATATAGAACTGGATTTCCAAGGTTCACTTCTGGAGTAAGAGCAACCAACTCATGGTTCAAAAGTAATTTATCAAAAAGACATGTTTCCCTCAACTCAGCTGAGCTGAAATCAGGATTGTCCTGTACTCATGGTCCTCCCCGTCTTCTGACTCTTGTGCTGTTGTTTCTCTGACCTCCCTTTATGACAGCTCCGTTTTTATAGCACAAAGTTCCTCTGTTCTATAATGCAAAACACTTTTCCTCCATCTAGACAAAAGGACTGGACTTTAGGAGATGCTCTGTGCTCATAGCAGAAGTTTGGTAGTCAGCAAATTCACATGGCTCGTTTTTTATGTCCAGTTACTTGATCCCAGCTCCTTTCTCACCCACATGATAGGAAGGATTATTCTTCTTTTCAAGCCTCAGAGTCTTTTGATGGATTTAGGGCACAGCTCTTAAAAATGTATAAGAGAGACAGGCATTGCATGATTTTGCTATGGATATTTTATGAGCAAGTCTGGGTGCACACTGTGGGCTTGAAACAAAAGACTGCACAATGTGCTACCAGGGCAGGAGCTGTGTCATTATGTCTTGCATTCAAGGCTTCTGGGAGTCTTGGGCAAGAAAAACAACAAAACAAAGCCAAGGGAGAGACAGCAGGATGGAGTAGATGGGTCAGGACCTGTAATTCAGTCGATTGTCAGAGAACAAATCCGATTTAGGAAGCAGCAGCCTGGCCCCTCCTTTTTTATTGGCTGTTATTTGGGGGTTGTATTTGTTAGTTAATTGACTTAAACTACTACCTTGAGAAGACGATACCAGACCTACGTGGTTTTCACTTCTGCACCTGCAGCGGCCACCACAAGAGGTTTTGGGACCAGGCACCACTTCAGCCATTATTTATCACTGGAGTGATTTGTCACTGGAGTGACTGGAGCCATTATTTATCACCTGGAGCATAAACTTCCAGTGCCACTGGCCTGATGAAAGGTGTTGCTTGATGTTTTTCAGAGTATTCAGCTGCCAAAGAAGAAGACATTGACGGTGTTCAGGCATCTGAATCTTTCAGATGTGTTTTCAAAGCGACACACCAAAGGGAATGTGCTTTCCTGAGGAAGCTGGGATGTGCCCAGTACTTTCCCAGCCCCAGCTTGACTGTAACTCCCTTGACACATCTTTAGGGCAAGATGATGTCCACTGGGGCCAAGGGTAGTAAATGCGAGAGGTTGGATGCAACCTCCAGCCCAGCAAGTCCTGAAAACTGACTTCCCAAGGCTGGGAGGCATTCCAGAGAGGAAAGGTATCCAGGGCTTCTTACCTCCTTTCCCTAAGGGTCTGTGGCGACTGATCCCCTCGAGACAGGACATGGGTAGGGTGGGCCCTGCTCCTAATCCATTCCAGATTTCCTCCTTCATGTTGTAATCACTGGGATGTGCATGATGATGAACAAGATTTCACCAGATCTCCATCCTCTGCCCTAGAGAGTTTCCCCTGTGAGCAGCAGCAACAACCCCAATTCTCTGTCATCAGCCTGAGCTTGCAGACACTGCCAGTGGTGTTCTATTCTGTGGGCTGTAATTTCATGGTGGGCCTATCTACAAGAAATGAAGCACTAAAGCTCTTCCAGGGCTTCATCTACTCCTTGAGAAGGATGGAATCCACAATCCACTGCTCATCAGCCCTTCCAAATCCACTCCTCTTACCCCCACTGCAAACACAGGACATGCTATTTATATTCTCTTTATTCTATTTGTATTCACTGTTAGATAACAGAGCAACATGTGGTGCTTTACTGGAGAGCTGGAGTGAACTGCCCAGCCTTGTACCAGTAACAAACACCCAAACTCTAACCACATGCACACTCTTATAAGGCACCTACAGCTAAAAATGTGGGTGTTTTTCTTGCACTCTTACTCAGAAATGAACTTTTAAAGAATCAGCTCTGCCAGAGATACTAGATTCAATCTCCTGTTTCAGAGCAGATTCATCACCAGGGAGGGCACGAAGGAATTTTTACGCGTTGCTTTTACACGTCAGTACTTTTCCTGTGGGGAGATTTGAGTCTCTCAACAATACATTCAATGGATCCATGGTTTATACAGCAACCCCATGATAATACTTAGAGCATACACAGTCTTTTGTAAATATTACCTTATTATACTAAATGTAACAACTTCAATTTGCTATTTATGGGAATGCTCTTTGCTTCACAGTAGAGAAATGTAAATACCTCTGAAGTGGTAGTTTCTATAGAAACTTATTTTGCCACTGAACTGCAGAATAAACAGCCCAATTTTCTACAGATCTGGAGCATCTCTCCAAAGTGGCAGATAATGATACTTCACAAGTCTGTAGCCATTTATGCCCTTGAAGTTTGCTGTAAATACGAACTGCTTACACCTTCAGGAGCATCCTTGGGGTAGCATCGTTAGTCTCACTGAGAAGGGGAGGGAAAAGAGCAGGTAAAAGCCTTTACACAGAGTAGGGTGTCACTGCCCAGCAGCTGGATGTGCATCACACTTTCATTGCTGGCTCTGACACGTCACCTCGTCCCAGCCTCACAAACCATCAGTTCCACTCCCAGCAGGAAAGGTCTGTCTCAGCAGTAGCTCTGGAATGAGAGATGGTCACAACCCCAAAGCAGACACCAAAACTAGGAGTATTTTTTGGAAGCTCCATCGGTTTTGCCCTGTGGGTGGGTGGGGAGTTACCAAGTCCATCTCAGGGCTGGCGGTGCTGCTACATGGAACAGCTCCGGGCTGGGGCTGGCTTGTCCACAAGACTTCCAGCTTCCAAGGAAGCCAATACCAGGAACCCATTTCTCCTGGTGTCAACACAGCCTGAAGAAGTGCCCACGAGAGCAGCCACGAGGAATTTCTCTGCTCCCCTCAGCCATTAGGCAAGTTGAGGGAAGAAGCTGAAACTCCCTGGGGCTGAGCAACCACTCCTGATTATCCTGTCACCCTTTCCTACAGGGAACAAACACAACACTCCGGACACGGAGCAAGAGCCAAGCCCAGTTGCCCGTGAAGGATGACATGTGCCCCCTGACCCCTTCCTGCCATCCCTGCTCCCTAGGCTGCTGTGGAGAGGTGCCTGGGCAGCAGGCCCTGTGCCCCCCGAGGTGTTGGGCTGCCGGATGCCCGTGTGGGTGCCGGTGCCGCCGTCCCAGCGCCGCGCAGATGCCGAGCGTTAGTGCTGAGATCAGAGCCGTGGGAGTCGTCCCTCCTCCACACACCAGATGGTTCTGCGTTTGTTTTTAGTGCTTACCTATCTGCTCCTCAGCTCCTGGGAGTCATGTGAGGCTGGGAAGGGAAGAAAGGAAAGCTAACGGATAAATAATTATCAAGAAGCTTCCTTTTCACGTGTTATCTCAAAGCACGGAGAACGCGCTCAAGACGCATTTGGAACCTTCTCAGAGAGGAGGGGAATCAAGGGAGAGGGGCAGGTGTGGGAAGTTCCTCGCTGTCCAAGCAGTGTGGACAGCTCTGTCAGTGCTCCCTCTGCTCCAGGGACAGGCAAGACACCTTTCAGACTGGGAAAATAGGTTGTCCGACACTCTGGCTGCCTTCCAGTTCCACTGCATAATGAAGAGCAGGTATTTTCCACTTCAACCTTGTTCTTCCTAAACCAGCAGTATTTAAAGGATGGTGAGTCTGCCTAATTTAGCAATGAGAATCCATTTGATTTTCGCTCTCTCACTTTTAAGAATGGATATATTTTGATTTTAGCTGAACAAAGCAGCTCCTACTTCTCACTACCTGTGCAGTAAATGAACATGAAAATAAACAAATAGAAACCAGTGCAAAGGAGGCATTTTACAAATGTGTGATATTTCCTCTGCGGACTTTTTCAGCCTGGTGCAGTCCCACTGACTGCTGTGATTTATTCTGCAAGTTGAACGAGATCCAGTTCCTGGGGGTATATAATTATGTCTAAATTTTTTTTTCTCAAACTTGATTGCAAAAAGCAGCTTTAAAGTGTGACCAACCCGTCTGCATTCCTAAGGCTTACAAACAAGAAGGCAAACAGGGAGATCTCTAAATGAATTCGTGAAAAAGGATCTTAGGAACACCTTGTAAAAGCCTCTCTCAGCTTTGTGGATACCTGATGTAGACAAGGGTGGTAGCTCCTACATGGAAAGACAGAAGATGGGTCATTTTATCCCTGGAGCCTTGAATCCTGTCGTGATTGGTGCTCCTTCCCTGGTAACCTTCATTTTGCATGATAAGCAGGTCAGGAGCAAATCCAAAACATGATGGGGTCAAAAAAACACCCTGTAATTACGTGTAGGGATGGAAGCAATAGGAGGCACCAGCTCAGCTCACAGCAAAGGGCATATGGCAAAGCATAAAACCTAAAAATAGGGAGCTCTGCAAGGAAAACACCCTCACCCCGCGACGCAAGCAGAGCCACTCTTCCCTGATCCTTCCTTTCCTTTTCCAGATCTCTCCTATTTCCTGCTTGGGCTTCTCAGTCTGACAGTCAGAGCAGCCACAGAGGGGGGACGTGTGCCAGGCACCACCAGGGGCTCCTGTTCCTGCAAGGAATTAACAGGACGTCCAGCAACTCACAGAGGTGATGGAATTGCTAATCCCATTGCTGTGGCCTGCATGGATATGGCTGGAAGTGCAGCATCTCCTCCAGGCAGGGAGAGCAGTTTTGGAATGAACCAGAAAGACGGGTGTCACCTCAAACCAGCAGGCTGGGTATCCTCATGGAAAAACCAGGCATCACTGTATTATTCCTCATTTTCATCCTGTGGCTGGGCTCGATGAACACCCATGTTCCTTTTCCCCACTGCTGGTGTCTGTTGCTCTCACATCCCGGTCCCACTTCCTCCATATCCTTCCATACTGCAGAACTCCCTTCTCCCCATCAGCGGTTTCCTTTCCTCCCCCACCTCTCCCACCACCAGGAGCCCTCTCTCCTCCCATTCCCAGTGGAGAGCACTGTGCTCCCCAGCTGATTTGAATTCCTCCCTCCTTCCGTGGGCGATGACTCATTCAGAGCAATGGCATTTAAGAACTCCACAGTGAAGGGAGGAAGACTCAGTCCAAGTGGGAGTGCATATAAAGTACAGTGTTAGTGGGTTCCTTCAATCCCAAGGCCAGAGGTTCCCAAATTTCCCTGTATCTAAGGGTTGGACACTTCCTCCTGGACATACGTGTTGGTGGCAACTACCACAGCCAAAACCAGTGCCATGGTACATGTATAAATATGTAACATTTAATATTTACTCTTTATGTATCATTTACCAGTATTATATAATTGCATGATACCACTATCATAGGTCAGAGGAGATTCAGAAATAAATTAGCTAGAAATATTACCTAGAAGAAAAAAATGTAAAAATTGGGGAAAAAAAGGTTTCCATCCCACTTTATCACCTGGGGGACAGACTTCTTACTATGAAATGCTTCTGTGTCTTCAAGAGTGCCCTTTCTAGGAAGACCCATTGAATGTAACATTTTTAAAGTCATGGCTTATCAACCACTATCTTTTCTGCTGAAAGCAGAGTTTAATCCTTGCCTTGGCCCTGCCTTAACTCAGGGATCACCACCAAAGCCCCTGGTAGTTACAGGGTGATTGGAAGCAGCAGCCACAGTCTCACCACAGCCCGTGTCTCAGTGACATTTTCATTCTGAGTCACAATTTGATTCAAGGCAAGAAAGAAAAGTGTCACTGAGGGAAGTTCTGCAGTATTCTTTATCACCTGAGCACATGAAACAGAAAAGCTACAGTATGAATTGGCCCAGAACTTGATGTGCTTAACAAATGTTGTTTAATGACTCTGTTCAGAACACCTACATGTTTTGTTCCTGTTACTTGTACAGCTCTTACATGTGACAAAGAGACTAATTTTTCAACAGAGGATGGAGAAGGAGAGAGAACAGCTTATGGACTCTTTTTTCCGAGTTTAATAATAACAATATGGGGCTCCATACCAGCTACATTTCAGTGACTTCTTTTAAACATGTTTAGCCTATAATTGAAGGATAATTTTTCTTATTGCCAACTCTGTCAGCTCACACTGACATCAGAAAACCCAACAATGTTCTTTCTGGCTTATGTTTCATCACCAGTAAGGAATTCTGAAAACTAAATTTGCCTCTGTGTGCATGAGGATAATCCTTAAAATTATGGCTTTGGTCACATTTGTGCAATGCCCCATGCCCAGCAAAGACACTGCAGTGCGTATGTCCCCCCAGTCACTGGTGTGTCCTGGGACATGAGTCATGGAAGCATGGCATGGTTTGGGTTGGAAGGGATCTTAAAGTTCACCTTGTTCCACCTCCTTGCCATGGGCAGGGACACCTTCCACCAGCCCAGGTTGCTCCAAGCCCCGTCCAACCTGGCCTTGGACACTTCCAGGGATGGGGCAGCCACAGCCGCTCTGGGCTGTAGGAAAAGTTATCAGACAGTAGGATGTCATGTTGCCTTTTCAGAGAAGTCACCTCTTAGAGTGGACAATCTACTTAAAGCCAATAAAATTCCTGTTTTCTTCTGGTCATGCTTCTTCCGTGTCTGATCCTGCCCCAGTTCAGATTCCCGTCGTGTAATTAAAGAGACCACAAGAGACAGAGGAGACAAAATCAGTGCAAGTGTTACATACAAAAGTATCGAGGACTCCCAAAACTCATCTTTTGAGCAAACTGACATCACAGGTTTTTCACTTGGATTTGAGACAGAGGCCTGCAAAATTTACAGTAAGAAACTTTTAAATTCTCACTCAATTCAGAGAGTGACTCAGCACTGCAAGGAAAAGCAAGACTAAATGTTGTGAAGTTTTGACAAGCCAGCCTAGGAATGAGCAAGCAGGAGTCCAACTTGGAAGCAGTCACAGTTTGCATCTGAGGAAAACTCTGCTGATTACATTTTGGAGGGGGTTTGTCACAGGGCGGTCCCGCTGCAAAGTGAGATCCCATGTGTGTATCGAATCCAGGGCCAAGCAATTCCCTTCTGGGTATAAAAGCGGCCCGAGAATTCCAGGAAGCCCTTCCTTACCGAGGAAGCTAATTCAAAGTCCCCAAAAGCAGATCAAAAAAATAACTTTCCGTCCATGTTTCTCAATCTCAGGCACCTCTTTCTGGCCTCGAGGCACCTCCACCACTATTTTCAGGGTTCTCATCTTTCACCCATACCCACAGACAGCTGGTCCTGAGGAACTTGTCTCTGGCCTGGGATAACTTGAACTGCTCCCAGATAGTGTTTCTGGCCAGCCAGCCCTCCGATAACCCGCACGCTCAGATAACCCCGGGTTCCCTTCCTGCCCCTCCTGACAGATCTGGTGACTTGTCCAGCTCCTGCGGGAGACACTCTGAGAGCAGGAATGGAGGGGTCAGATGAGGGGTATCAGAGATAAGGAAGATGCTGGGACCTGGGGAAGGGCAGGGGAAAGGAAGGAGGTTACACAGGACCAGAGGCTGGAGCTGATCACTGTGGAAGTTGCTCCAGGGTGAACTTGCAGTGTGGGCTGCAAACCTCTGCGAGCAGCACAGCTGGGAAATCTGTGTGAGTGCCTTTACTTTCTACACTTCACATACTACAAGAGCATAAATATTTTTCTCCCTCTGGCTAATTCTTAAGCAAATAGAGGGAAGTCACAAGCCATGAGTTACTAGAAGCTGCCGCTCCCCCCTCCAGGTTCACACCAAGTCTCAGCTTCACAGACACCAGAAAACGAACACATCTTGGCTGGGGAGAAACGCCTCGTTCCAGATCCAGGCGGGATCACCAGACAAACGCTGGAGCAGCTGCTGGCACAACCTCAGATCTCCCGGAGGAGCCATCAGGGGACACTAAGACTGATCTCTTCCTGTGCCTGTTGCAACACATCTGCTTGGGCTGGGGTTCCAGGCCATCCCCTCCCTGACACACGTCAGCAAAGCAGCGTGTGCTCCTGAAGGCTCTGACAGCTGTGCCCGGCTCTCGCTCGCCCCAGAGGGTCCTGTTTCATATCCTGCTCTGATCGCCTGACGTGCATCGTGTACACTGATTTCAAGTACACGCAAGAGAGGGGGGGAAAGTTTGTATGCATAAGGATTGTAAAGTCTAGAAATTTTAGGGGTTGTCAACCAGCTTGGTGTTAAAACCACATTCCCACTACACTCCACATGAACACTACACACCATGGGTTGGATTTCAGGGGGAAGTTAAGGCACAAAAGTAAGTCATGTGGTTTCCAGCAACCTTCTAATGTGCACCTTCCTAATTTTGAGAGTCCTTACCAATGTGACAAGCTGAATGCCAGAGCCAGCAGCTCTCACCCATCCCAACACACTGCACTGGTGTCAGTCCTCCAGAGGCAGCGGATCCCTGCGAGATGGGAACAGGGAGCAGCAACAGATACAAACTCTGCTGGATTCCATGAAGTTGAAGGGAAACGTTTCTCTCCAAGATCCACGGGACTTTGCAAACCTTGTGTTTCTCCCCTGAAGGCTGTGCTGCCTGTTCCTGCTATTCCTGCCAGCAGAGATGGGATTACAGGCTGCTGTGGGGCGTCCTCGGCTCACACCCACAGACTCAACACGCAGCTCTCTGCCGACATGATTTTTCCTACATCTACTCCTGTGCTGGGCACTAATCCAGGGAAGTTAAAAACCCTCCCCCATGACACCCACTCAGCACTACAGTATCTGTTTCCCAATCCTTCTGATAAGTGTGCCTGTTTTCTGTTCTAATCTTGTCCCAAACCCACCAGGGTGCCCTGAAGCCAAACAGCAAAGCAGAGCTCAAGCAAAGCATTTACCTGCAAGCAGTTTTCCAACAAAAGGAATAAAAATATCTCCCAGCCCAACCCCAGGAGAGTATCCCAGCTGCTGGCTGTGCCCCTCAATAGCAGTGACCACGGGACATGGAGAGCAATAGGCTGTGAAATATTTCATGCAGTAAAACACCAAGGGCAGGGTCTTCGGTTCCTACAGTCAGTAAATAAGCAAGTCCTCAGACATTTCACGTAGAGCTGTATTTTCCTGATAGAAATACATTCCCACGCCGTCTCCAAAGCGAATGTAAGTCTTCAGTGAGCAACACAACAGTCCCACCCCTGCAGCCTGCTCAGATGGTCTCTGAGATTTACCTCCACCACCGAGCAAGAACTGCAACACAGTCACTGCTGCTTTCCAGAAAACTCTGCCACCAGCCCAGACTCTGCGAATTCCCTGGTTAGTGCCACTGCTCCCTGTGCTACAGGGGTGCTCCTGTGAGCAACACTTACCCCTCCTGTCAGCTCTGGAGCTGCAAGAGGTAGAATATATCCACTCAAAAGACTCATTACTAGTTCCTATTTCAAGCTAATGTTCACTGACAAAGCATTTATTTAGAAACTGGGCTTCAGGATTCACGTGCATTTCCTCTCCAAGACAACATGAAGATCTTTCCTCCAATATGAGATTTGCCCTGCAAAAATCTCCTGAATTGCTGAAATACCAACATAAGGACTCTGCAGACTTGAGGAAGAGAAAGAGAAGGGTGTATACCACATGAAAAAAGGATTCCTCCTGCATCACTGGTTCTGCTCGGAAACTCAGAGGAGCCTGGTTTGTGTACACAACAACCCTGTCTCTGTTACGGATTTCTTTCAAGTCTGAAGAAAGGGAAGCTGGGAAAGGGAACTCCTACAGTGTGCAGCTCCCTGAGCCTGCCTGCAGGTCAGCCCAGATGGAGGAGACAGAGCCCTCCCAGCTCACTTCACCTCTCCCCTCCTGAGAAGGGTTTCGTCAGTGTCACAGAGAAGATGTTCAAGGGTGCTGCATTCCTGAAGCATGAAACCCCTCTCATTTCACTACAGGAATAGCAGATCCAAACGGATCATGGAGAAGGTTGGTTGTGCCTGTTTATAGCACCTCGCAACTCAAAACAGGTTGAAGACTGAAGATGCAAATAAATGCGTCTGAGGAACCAAAGAACAGAGTCTTCTCAGCCACCAAAAACGCTCTGCAATTTTTGATCTTCATTTATAGCTGCCTTTCTGTTTCCTGGAAGAAATCTCAGGTAGTGTTGTATGTATTTAGCTGTTTCTAATGCACTGGAAAGGACAGTGGAGAGTTTACACTTTCTTGAACGTGACCAGAAGGCTCCAAATTTATTCGGACAGGAAAGCACATACCTTTTTAAAGATAAATCATGTGACTACAGAGTCAGATATAACTAATACAGCGTGTCCTCATTCTCCATGGAGGGAAAAAAGAGAGAGATTATCACCGTGGAATACCAGCCACGGATTAGACAGAGTAGGAAAGAAAAGGATTAAATCGTGGATTGTGGCTCTTGCTCAGATACACATCTTTGGTGGAGTAAATCTCACCTAATAAGTCATTTTTCCTCCATGCCCCAAGCACTAATCCCTGGTCATGGTGTTCCAGGTTACCGACGGAGTGGAAATACCTGGCAAATGCAGGCAGGGTGCAGATCCTGGATACCTGTATTTGGGATGCTGTTGACACAGCAGTGGCTCGGGGTGCTCCTGCCCCAGCCACGTTTCCTGTTTCTAGAAACAGGCTCTGTTTGGAAAGGGGCTACTCTGGGCACACATGTGCACTTTATGGCTCCTTCAGTGCCAACATAAATCAAGCCCAAATGCCATCCCCGTGACATAATGTAAGACTTATGCTTAAGGGAGTCCACAGCCATAAGTTAGTGGGTTCCAAAGTAATTAATTTGAGGAGTCCGCTTACATTTCAATCTCCCAACCAGACAGGCTGCCTCGTGGTTCCCTCGGCTTTTCAGCCTCAGACTCCCCAAATTTCACTCTTCCATTTCCTTCACTTCCTCACCTTTCAGGGTCAGAGCTTAACAGGGCAAAGGGAAATGAAACAGAGCAAACCAAACCAAAACAAACTGTGAGGCAGATTAAAGCCGCGTTTGACATCCCGAGGTACACGGTTCCTTTTTCAGCTGCAGGGATAAAGCAGTAATAATTTTGTGTCCACAGCTCATGGTATAAGCTTGGGTTTTTTAAAGAAAGGAAGTTTTCCAAAGGTATCTTTGGTCAGGAGAAAAGTCATGGCTTTTTAAATGTATTCTATTTAATGGTCAAGTCAGCTGAATTCTAAATTGCTCTTTTTTATTGCTTAGAAATGGTCTGGGAAATAGAGAGAAACCCTGTTACAATTCCCTCTGTTCTTGGTGCTCTAAATGCACCGTCTCTGAGGGGAAGGTGTTTGCAGAGCAAGCCACAGAAATAGGTGCTTCTGCTTCTTAGAGAGGAGAGATCTCCCTGCCAAATGCCTTCTCCTGAGCAGGACCAAGAGAATTGCCATCAGCCCATGGCTCTTGCAGAGCTCCTGCTCTGCCTGAACATCAGTCTGCTCGGAGAAACTCACTTGTTAAAGACAAGGTCCAATTCCTTCCCCAGGAAAATCAGGAAAGGAACTCCTACCACCTTCTATGGAGGCTGGATCAAATGTAACTGAAGACACATGCAACCACTCCTGGGATAAAATGGCCTGTCAGATTCAAGGGGAGAGATGCCCCTGGGAGGTAATTAGCCCTTGTTAATTTGTACACCCCGTTTAGACACGCTGCCCTGAGTCAGTGGCCATGAGGGCATTTCCTGGGATCAGGACCAAGGACTTCCAGGTTTTCAGAGCAGAGAAAGCTGGAATGGTTTCACGGAGCCAACAATAAAAAAATAATCTGAAAATCTGATAGAATCTGATGAACACCAGTGGCTTTTTCTACAACAGTTTAAACAGACGTGCAACACTTCCACGGTTATGAAGATCTGAGGGAGGAACCAGATTTTTCTTTTTTTACACTTGGAAGTCTTCTGTGCTTGCCTTGTGTCTGAAGACATGCAAGCAGAGGGGAAAAAGTATGTGGCTAAAGAAGTTATTTAGCAAAATAAAACACAGAAACAGAGAAAACATGCTGAGAGTTAAGTTTCTCATAAGAATCTGCTGAATTTTAGAGGAGAAATTGCAGTGATTGCATGATTTTAATGTTTCTGTCAGATAAATGAACAGGTAGAATGACTCAAAAAAGCCACTAAACAAGACTAAACTTCCCAGATATAACTTAATTCATGGTCACATTGGACCCTCTTGCTCGTGTTCAGAGTTTTAAAGGGTGGTTCTGTAGCTCAGATGAGAAACAAAAGCAGCTTTTCAACACGTCATCCCAAATCTTCTCCTGCCACAAGGCAAATGGATGAATCTTCCAGCCTGGAGCTGCAAGAGCCCTGGAAGGCAACCCATTGCAAGGATCAGCCACATTTAACACAGGACCAAGTAAATGAGAGTGGAGGAGATAAAATGAATGTGCAAGTAGGAAGGAAACAGCACGGACTTGGGGCTGGTCTAGATCTTTTGAGTTTTTAGGGAAACAAATGTCTTCCATCACATCCTGCCTCTTGCTTTCGTGATCACTTTGCAATTTCCAAACTTTTATCAGCCAAAAAGAGAACAAAGTGTTCTTTGCACGTGCTGGTGTGATATGCTGAACTGATGAGATGATACCCTGGCCCAGATTACTGATCTCTCTGGTCCTTCTTCTATCTGTGGTTGCAACCATGAACTAAAATGTGACAAAAATGTAAAAGGAACTTTGCTGTGGACAGTTTGGGGCAAATCTGCCCACAAGAAGTTTCCTTCTCCCTAAAAATCAAAGCCTCATTTGCACCCTGAACTAATTCCTGTGCTTTACACAACTCCTAATTATTTTCAGTCACTCACTGTAAATGTCCTCAGTCACTGTAAATATCCTCATTAGTGGGTATTATCCTCATAAAGTGGATAAATGCAACTTTTGGAGGGTTCTCTTCTTCCTGGTGGCAATTAATTTGTTTTAAGATCCAGATACCTCCAAAGATGCTGTAAACAACAACATCTTCTGGCCTCACCCAAAGCTCCTGAAATTTGTATGTGTTAAATGCAGACTCCAAAAACGCAGACAGGTGCCCACAGGAAGGGCAAAAATGCCCAGAATTTCCCAGAATGAGCTAAAGCCGTGGCCCAGCTCCCTGCCCACCAGCTCTGGGAACATGCCCACCTTCCAGCTGCCCCTGGGAAGTGGCTTCTGGCTGCAGGGAATTCCTTCAGAGGAGTGAGGGATGAAGGAAGCGGGAGCAGAGACACTCCCTGCAGCCCCCGGGAGCTGAACTCATGGGGAGAAGGGTCAGGGAGCCTGAAAAAGGGGTTTTAAAGTCAGGGGAAGAGGTGGAACAAACATGTGGGAGGACGGGGGAAAGAAAACCAGAGATCCTCAGGTCAGTGTTATCAGCAAAGGATGGTGCAATAGCCCAGGAAAGAAACCATGGCCTGAGCAATGACTTTGTGCCACCAGCAGAATCCTGAGGGGAGCAGACATGGGAAGGGCAGGCTCAGCCCGGGGTCTTCACCCTCAGGAGCACAGGCAGCCAGGGAGCTGAGGGGAAATGATGGATGAGGACAGAGCTAAATGGTTCAACAAGTAAGGGCGGACGTAACAGTCTACAAACACCCACAGGAGTGTCAAGGAGTGTGAGGAACTGTTGGGAACAGCAAGATAAATTCCCCGAGACTAAGGTGCAGTGGCTTGTGATATGCTTGCCCAAACCGCTGAAGCTTTGTTGGCGTGACTGGCTTGGGCAAAGGAGGAACAAAGCCAAGGCGAGGAACAAACCCGCGCTGTACAACGGGTGACAGAGACTGCCCAGCTCTGCCCCGTGGTCAGATGAGCTCCACGTTTCCATCACCAGGGAAGCTCTTGGCAATGCTCAGCAAGGTACAGGACGTGGGGACAGCGCTCCGGAGCTCTCCTGTAGCTGCTTTTCCCCTTTTGGTGGTAGCAGCAACTACAAACCTGATTTAATCCAGGCAGTTTCAGGCTGGTTGTACAAATGAAGAAGTCGCACAGCTGCTGTCGCACGGGAAGAAGCACAAATCATCACTCCTAGCCAGAAACTGTCCACCACAGCAGTGTCACGACAACTAACATCCCATTTATCCTGGATAAAGGATGAGTGTTAAAACCGCACCTTATCTCATGCCCACTTAAGCCCCTGCAAGAGCTCTTAAGTGGAGCTGAAGTTTGTTCTGTGCTGAGCACCTGCGTGAGGGGTGAGGGGTGAGATCCAAGGTCATGTTTCAGGGAGGGAAAGATTTCAGCAGGAGGCCTGCGGGATGTGCCTGATGCTCCACATGAGGGGGAAGAGCTGCTGGGGCTGCACTGAGCAGGAATGCAAGGGAAAGGGAAGGAATGCAAAGTAAAAATCCAACAAAAAAGACCTTTGAGTTTTGGTTCACAGCATGGCATTGCAACTGTGGCAGGGTCAGGAACGAGAGGCTGCAACCAGCAGGGTCCAAAGGGAGAATGGGATTGCCTCTCAATCCCTCAGGCTGCAAAGTTCTTGCCCAGTTAAAGGAAATAAATACAGGTAAAGGGGAGAAAAGAGCTCACGAACTGTGGGGAGGGGGAGAGGAAAGGGATAAAACAAATGCACAGCCACAGGAAACAAATGTAACGCTAAGATAGGCTCTATCTCCCTCTGCCCTGACAGATGTCCCAGTCCCAGTCCCTGGGGACTGGTTTGTGCACTCGGGAGGATAAAGCAGTTTCCTCACTCCTTCCTGCCCTGATGGAGACCCTGGATCCCTCACATGGAGCGTTGCTTAACTCAGGGCAGGAACCTACTGCTCGCTCAGCCCTGACTTCTGGAAAACAACCCCAGTAAAGAGGAGCCCCAGAGCTCCCCTGGGGAGGAGGGGACTGAAACCGCTCCAGGAAAGGTGTGGGGGGGATTATTTTGGTTAAACATCATTAATTGGGCCAGTTGATGGCTATGAGGTTTCAATTCATGCACAGAATGAAGCTCGTTGGTAAAGGAGCCTAAAGAAAACAGATGGATTTCAGAACTACCCAACAACAAACTGTACTGTCTCCCATCTTGAGGCTTGGAAAGAGCTGATCATCCTAAAGGAAATGCCACTCAATGTCATATCAACCTTTCAAAGCATTTTGGAGATTTAGGAGCTGACAAGGAGAAATTCAGTACAAAAAAAACCCCCACAGAAGTGAGCAATCCTTTTTGTCAAAGGTTTACAGGCAAAAAATTACTGAGGAAGAGAGAGCTTGTAATTAAACCCTTGACTTGAGAGTCAGGTTCTTCTTCTCCCCTCAGTGCCCAAAACACATTCACAATATATTTGCAAACACTGCCTTGCTGAAAGGGACTCTGTCCATGTACAATCTCCCTGCTGCCAGGAGCTTCCAGTGGGAAGAGCTGCCTCACTATGCGCTGGTGTCATTCCTGTGGTAAATATTTCTAAGAAAATTCAGGTAGTGGCACGGTACCCAAACTTGTGCCAGGGAGAGATTTCGAGTTTGTTTCTGTGTTGAGGAAGGAAAGTGTTTTTTCCCCCCTTCCAAACTTGTTTGGGGATTTTTCTCCTCAGGATTTTTTTTTTAGGAAAGTCCTGAGCAGGAAGCTAAAACAATTACCTGAACAGAGCCACGGAGTCTGTAAACTTTGACTCTCCCAAAGCAGCATTTTTTGATGTAGAGCAGCTTCCAATGAGCAAGACACCTTCTGCCCTTTCCTTTTGTGCTGTGTCACAGCACATCACACCAAAACCCGAGGTGGGGCACAAAAAAAGAGAAAACAATCCTTACTGTGAATCTTTACTTTTGTCTGGAATCCTTTTCTGGATGTTTATGGCAACCCATAAAGTTGCTGGAACATGCCTGCTGTATTTTTAATTGTCATTTGAAATGCCAAAACCCAGAAGTCTTGCTTATATTGTATGCGAACACAGTGTCAGCTTATGTTCAAACCCTCAGGCACTTTAAATAACTCCACTGTACACAGAGAACGTTGTTCATTTTGTTTTTACAGTTTTTGCCCGCGTGGAAGGAGCTCCAATGTGCTGAGAACAGAAATGTATGTTCATAACCAAGGAGCGGGATCACAGCTGGAATCTACCTGAGCCTTGGATCACGTTTCAGGAGCGAAAAGGCAGCTTTTTTTTCCCTGTTTAATTTACAAGAGCCACAAGTGGAGCAGCACATACTAGACTGGCTGACGTAAGGCACAGGTGAGTGCATGTTACAGGTCCACCTCTGTGCCTGATCCACGGGGAATTGCAGCCCGTTCCAGCCAGACTTCAGAGCTGCAGCCCAAGAGGAACCCGGGCTGAACCCTG
The DNA here is from genome assembly GCA_013396755.1 of Sclerurus mexicanus. NCBI lineage: Eukaryota > Metazoa > Chordata > Aves > Passeriformes > Furnariidae > Sclerurus > Sclerurus mexicanus. The sequence goes on from VWZF01006639.1 coordinate 196,933, forward strand.
GTGTGTTAGTGAAGGTGGCAGCTGCCATAACAGGCTGCTGTGTAGGCTACAAATTTGGGGCATAAAATGGGGGTCTTTTTATTGATTCCAGGGAGTTTTGTACCAAGCCTCCATTGTTCTGCCTCAAAAAATAAACCATTAGAGGATTTATAAGCTAATTTGCTTTTTCTCTTTCAAAGATTAAACAGGAGCAGATCGTAATTTCCTTTAAATGCATCTATTATTCACGAGTATTCAATAAGTTTTAGTATGGGCTTAAAAACAACAGCATATATATCTTTATACTCAATTCCAATCTCCTACATGGGCTGTGAAACTCACATTTTATGTTTGGTTGTGATTGACCATGAAAGTCACAGGGTATACACGTGTTCCCTGAGTAAGGACACAGGCAGGTATCTGGCCAATGTTCATTTTTCACATTAGTTTGCTGTAAATAATCTTACATCCAATTTTGCCACTTCCTTTTTGCAGGAATCTCTGGGAGTATGTTAGCAAACCGTGGCTTGCAGAAAGCTGACACGCAGTATTTATGAACAGAGAGGAAGTAAATTAATGTCGGTGTTTGCTTCAGCATTGGAGAAAGGCTTTTTGCAGTATGTAACCACTCACAGCAGTGAGAGGAGGTGCAGTCCCTGCTCCAGCCAGGCCTGGAGAATTGGGCTGAGTTAGGACTGCAGACAAGGGGTCAAAGGAGGAGACACTTCATGGCCCAGTGTCCACCCCACAATGCCATCCTGTGACAGCTGGCACTATTTGTTACACGTGCAGCAGAGGGAGAGGTGCAGAAATTAAGGTAACACCCTTTTTAAGCAACCACCACTTTTTGCAATGACCTGTACAAGGGTCATTTGGGGTTTTCCTTCCCTTGGAGTCTGGGTTTCCTGAGAGGAAGGAGAGCTGAAATACAGGAACCAGTGGCCGCACACCTTTCCAGTAGACCTTCCTCATCGACAGAGGTTTAGGAACCACATCTGAACCTCCAAACTTCCTGACGTTCTCCCTTTGAAAGGAGGGCAGACGGGGGAGGAGATGGCTGGAGGAGGTGAAGGGGTGGTTCTGCCCTTATAAAGGCCTTGCAAACACACCAAAACTGCTCCCAAACCCTTAAATCCACCAGAAAAATAGGTTGTGATACACGTGGGAAATACAAGGAAACGTTTCAGCTAATAAAACACGCTGGCCTAGCACCAAACTTCTGCATAAAAGCTGCTTGTAATAAACAATTACTTACAGTATCATTGCAAGATCACGAGAGGACATCGAGGAGCGTCTGGTTCATCTGGCTGAGACCTGGAAAACACAGAGTCACGTATCAACAACTCCCCCAGCCATGGATGTGTTTGCTGTAGGGGGAAACGCTCAAACCCAGAGTGCTGGGCCCCTCTGTGACCTCATCCTGGCCAGAGAGAAGAAAATCTGCCGTTCGCTGGGTCTGCTAAAGGAGAAGAACTTCAATTCCCTCGATAGGAACATCAGGGTGGCTGGGCTGTGTTGCAGATCACTTAGATGCCTCTATAAAGGGGTTAATGGGACCCTGGAGATAATAAATACATTATGCAGCTGTGTAGGTGCTCGGGAAATGAATATAGGTTGATTTTTTACAAACTTAACCTATGCAGAGTGAGTCATAATTTGCACCTTGCGTCATCCAATAAATGGGTCTTTTGAAAGTCAACCCACTGTGAATGGGCTGCGAGCTCTCCAAAAGCAAGAATCCCGCTCTCCTGCCCACAGGCTGCCGAGCTGGAGCATCCAAAAAGCTCCTCTCCCCAGGTTGCGACGGGATGGCAATAATGGGAACCAAACAAACAACTGCATGTTTGTGGGTTTGCCGCGTCGCTCTTAAAAGGTCAAAAGTGTTTGACTGAAACGACTGTTTTTATTTCATGAAAGATGAATTCTTAATCATAAACGTGTGTTAATCTCATTGCTGCTCCTGCTGTGCCTGGTAATGCTGCTTCTTTATTCAATTATGCCTCGCATCAACTTTTTAATGAATACCTATGTTAGGAAAAACCTTGAGAGTTTTGATAAATAACATCTGCTTTTGTGCATTTCAACCCTAGGCTGCTCTGTGAAGGAAATGTTTCTATTTTGTACCCAGCCAGGAGAAAGAAAAAGCAAGTGGAGAGGAGGTCTACATGTTCACAGGGACCTCAGCAGCGAGCAGACAGAATAATCATCTTTTGTTGAATACGAACATAACGAAAAACAAAGCAAACAATGCCCTTTTGTTCTGAGCAAGAAAGGCAGGGCTTTAATAGTCTTTAAACGAGATAGAAAATTTCCATCCAAATGGAACCATGGAGTAGGTAGACACATTACAATGTTTCGGAGTTCAGTGATTAAATTTAATACTGTGCCAGGCAGTGATTAGTTGATGAAGGGCGTTCATAACCAGAGGAGAAACAAGGGGAGTGTGGCTTGTTTGGCGTGGGGCTCCTGAGCAGTCTGGGGTTCAGCTTTCTGCTTTAGTCACAGGGGCAAACAAAGTGTAATTCGATTTATTTCCCTAAGGAAACACAGGGCAGTTGTAACCACAGGCTGGCTGGGACCTGGTACTAAAACTTCAGCATTCAGGGTCAGGTCCAAGGAAAGGACCCATGCTGAGGTACCAGCCAAAGCTCAGGAACACACCCTGTTCTTCAGCATTCTGCCATCTCACCAACCCACTCCTTGCTCTCAGGGCACTGGTACATGTGAATCATGCTACTGGACACGGAATCCTCCCAAATCCTTGTGCAGGGTTCTGAATCCCAGCCTTATGTCCCTAAGGGTCGTTGCCTTAGCCCACTGGAGCCCCACACTGACCCCATACAACCAGGCCTGATCACTTCAGCAACAACTCACTGGCTTTGCAGGGGATGAGCAAGTTCATCTCCTGGTTTTATCCAAGGAAGAATTACCTCTTAAATTCTGAGAAGTGGCCTTTGAAGGAAATAAAATTTTCACTTCAGTGTCTGCTAAATGAACCGCTCCAACCCAGCCCAGCATCTCAAGTATCAGCACCTGAAGTCTTGAATAAGACTCAGGCAAGTCTCACAAAATAGAAGCAAAATTAAAGTATGAGCAGTAAGATGTCAAAAATTAAATTAATTAATTATTTCTTCTTTTCTTCCTTTTCTGTCATCACCTATTCCCACAGTCCAAGCAAAGGCGATCACCAGTCTAACCTGAAGCAAGTCCTCTTACATTAATACCTGTTTTGGACCAGACCTGCTCTAAGCTGTGTCAGTACAAATCTGTTTTTTCTTCTCATGAATTTCTCCAACTCTACTCTGAGCTAAGCAAGATCAGAATCTTATTTGGGTGATAATTTGCAGGGTTATGTTAAAGGTCAAGATTGGTGCTGGCCACAGATTTTGTTGTGAAATCAGGTCTATTCAATGGGAAAAGAATTTACAGTTATGACTTATTACAATAATAATAATAAAAACATGACTTAAAAAGAAAACAACTTGTAGATAATGTTTCAAGCCTCTTGCTTGAAATTCTAAACCCATCCATCAGTTATCAATAATTAATCATCCAGCATGTTAAGCGTTCAAAAAATGTGACTTGAGGATCTTGGAGGTCTTTCCCAACCTTAACAATTCCACGATTCGATGTTAAATGTGCTGTCAGCTTTTTTCATTGCAAGAAAATAAACCAAAAAAGTCCAGGAAAAACCCTCTTGGAGTCTATTTAACACTTCTAATGAACGGATGTGTAAAGCTCCTCTCTCGGAACCCTCCATCACACGCCACTTCCCTGGCTGCCAGAGGGGCTGGGAGCTTTTCCCATCAACAGGAGAAACAAGTGATCTGCACCTCAAGAAAAATCTCTGCCTTGTTCTTTGCTCTGATTTGTGCTCCAGGTGGTGGTAAGACATAAATCCTGGAGGCTCCCTCCACGACGATCGAATGCCAGCAAGCGGAGCAGTTTACTGGAACAGCAACAGTCCCTGATGCCTTTGCAATGCCACTTTTAGCTAGAAAGGCACAATATTTTATATTCTGAGAAGCTGAGCTAGACCGTTTTGGCAGAGAGTCTGTCTGCCTACCCAGGGTGGGGTAGGTATTTACTATCTCTGTAATGACTTCCTACTGCAAGTGGGTCAGGTAATTCAAGCAACTCGCCAGAAGTGCCTTTGGTGGAGCCTGGTGAAGTCTCGCCTGTCAGTAAATACATCCCTCAGCTGCACAGGGCACATCCTCTGCCATGTGATGTCTCAGCCGCTTCCTGGCACTGCCCCTCCAACAAATCCTTCACTTATCTCCCTCCCGTTGCACCCTCACTGCTGAGGCTGCTGCACTTTCTGGTGTCAGTGGCCTGTTGTGAACTGGAAAAACACCTGCTGAAAAAACCAGTCAGGTTCTTAAAGGATACCAGAGGCCGATGTCAGCACCCGGCCTGCACAAATAACCAGGTTTTGCACACAAACTGCAGCAGGAGATCAGCTTTTTGCATGTGATCAGTGCAATGCTCGGCTTGCCCTCACCCTGAGCCCCAATTCCTGATGTTCCAACATGTGGGTTGTGTTCCTTCTGGCATCTGGAGTGGGGTAAAAGGCACCCTGTGTGTGTGGTGGGGTGGGAAATCCCAGGCTGGGCAAGATTGCAGAGGTGCTGCCTTGCATGGGGCTTAAGAAATAACTCATTTCTGGTGGAAATGTTAAAGGAAAGGTATGAAGTAACTGAGGTGGTAAAAAGAACTCCCAGCTTCCACACGGTCCCTTGAGGCACTGTGGATGGAGCAGAATGACCTGGCAAAGCAGAGTAAGGAGTTGGACTTTGATGAACCTTGTGGGTCCCTCCCAACTCAGAATATTCTATGATTCTATGAAACCTCACTTTGCACAAAGCAGCCTCATCACCTGCCAACACAGCAGCCCCTGAGAAGTCACTGAAAGGACCCTGCAAGTATTGACAATAATCCTGTTTGCCAAAAGCACGGTGCTGTGGCTTTGTGCCCCAGAAACATTTGGGGCAACGCTGTTCGTATTGTACCAATTCACTACATTGTCTGGCTCCGGAAGGGGGCAGGAATTTTGACAACTCTTGGGCAGAAAGTCAAAGTTATTCTGGCAGACCAGAGCTGGGCCACAAGAAGAGAGGACCTGAGGGATGAGGAGACCCTACAGAGACCGGTCAGTGTGACCAAGAGGTGTCACCATGTTTTGGAACTCAGTCCTTTACTGAAAACCAAATCAGCAAAACAAACAGATGTTCCAAGTCTCTGGTGGGTCCGGATTAGACTGATGTCCTCTGGGGAACAGCTTCATGGATCTGGCAGTTTAGAGTAGCTTCTTGAAACAAAAGTTGTAAAAATGAACAAGTTCTTTCATAGACGAGCTGTGTTGTCACGGAAAGATTTTGCTTGTCTATCTTTCCAAACAAGCAAGCTCCTGTAAAGAACAAATGAATGTCAATATTATTCCTAAATGTATTTGGAAATTAATCCTGTAACTGTGTGTCACTTCAAAGCGCTCTGTTTTGATCTTCGCAAGGTTATCCCACAACATTAACCACACGCACAACAGTGAGTGAGTCAGGACACAAAGCTGACTCCGGGAGCAGGAGAGGTGCCTCGGAGAGTGCGGTGAGGAGCACGGAGCGCAGCGGAGGCTGCAGCAGCGCGGGGGAACAGCTGGGCGAGCAGGGACTGCCACAAAGAGGGAACTCTTTCCTGAAAATAATGTATTTCGAGCTCCTCCACCTCCCGTGAAGAGGAGAGACTCTCCCAGAGCCTGGATCTGAGGGACCAAAGCGTGCACTGGGAAGAAAGACGCGAGCCCTGAGCAGGAAGGTGCCCACAGGCTCCGGCACTTCTGCACAGGCGTTTTGGGAAGGATTTCCAAGGGCCTCACACAAAAAGGCCTTTCAGAAGTGCTCCATAAAACACACCTGAAGAGAGCCCGTTAGGAGGAGGTTTGGGTTCGCTCCCTTCTCCCCTGTTTAGCTCAGGTGTTGTTTTTTCACACGCAGAAACACATGTACAGACTCAGCCCACCGTACAATGCCTCACTAAAGGCATGGAGGGGTGGTTGTAACTCCATCCAAGATCAACAAGGGCTTTTTCCACAAGCAAGCCTTTGTGTTTGGGAAGCCTTTGCCCTGAATTTTACTGTCTCCCAGTCAACTAACAGGTGCTCTGCAGTCAAACGTGAGCTATTTAAGGGCAACCTGCATAACAACTTCCCGGGCTGGCAAGCACCTTAAATAGTAGTTAGGGACTGGAATTGGGTGAGTTTTATGCAGACAAACAGAAACACTCCCAACAGGAAAAGAAGGGAGGGGGGAGAGGAGGGAAAATGATATCTTTCTTGGTTTCCATTTAGTTTTCTCTTTTATATGTTGGTATAATAAGCCTCAAAGAAGAGAACGAGGCTCCCAAAACCAGACACTGTGATAATCTGACATTACGCAGCAGTTGTTCTTAAAACTTGCCAGTTTTGTTTTGGTCAACAACATAATGTGCTGATTGTACATGGGATATTTGCTCCACTTTGAGGGGGCACAGATAGCCTTTACTGCTAATACTGAACGTGTGTTATTTCAGGCAATTTGACTAATATTTTTTCCCCCCTGGAGAAAGCACTTTGGGGTAGAGAAAAAAAAAAGTGAAAAAACACTCTCAGCTCGATGCCAGATGTGACTTCTTGCATTGTAAAGCCACACCAGAATTTTACAAGCCATGCAACTGCTCGTTTGTGTACCATTCCCAGATCAGATTTTTGAAGTCTGTTTCTAGGATAGGTGCTTTGTATGGCATAAAATGAGATGTTTCTCAAGCAAAAGGCCCTGCTGAGAGAATCACAGTATCATGGAATGGTTTGGCTCGGAAGGCACCTTAAAGATCATTAATTCCAAGGGACCAACCTTCCACTTGAGCAGGTTGCTCAGAGCCCCTTTCCAACCTGGCCTTGAACACCTCCAGGGATGGGGAATCCATTGTATATACACTGCCTTATGGCCCCAGATGGGTAGAAACCATGGGTTTCTTTGGGCTTGTATCACCCACGAGAAGCTTTTGGATTCTTACAAATCCATGTGGAAAAAAATACCCACGAGCCCTCAAGATCTCCTGGATGTATAAAGTCATACCCATTTGTAGGAGGCAATGCAATTACTCAAGGGTGAAACACATCCCTGCCTAAGTGTTAAGCTTCCAGGCAATGATGGAATTGTGTTATTCAGGAGATTGTGACATTACTCTACGTGCCATCATTTCTGTCACTGGAGTGTTTCTGTCTGCACAGAAACAAACTCTCACCTCTCCCCTGCCCTCTTCTCCACCTGTGCCAATACACAAGTACTGGCACTGTGTCTTTTTATAGTCGGTCATAACTGCTGGTATTTGTGGGGCATGGGAATACCTGGGCAGGAGAGGCAGGGAGGAGGGATGTCCATGGGCAGTGCTGGCAGTGAAACGGGAGGCTGTGGCACAGGGAGCGAGTCAAACCCATAAACAGCACCAATGGAGTTAGAACAATGAAAAATACATGTATCTTTACTGTGTGCTCCTAACACATGTGATACCGGGCTGATCACACATAGACATGGGAACAAACCTCCCAGTTGGAGCCAGCAGAGCTCCAAAACTACTGCCTAACAAAATGCACAAAGCAGCACCATCCCGCGGGCAACGAGACATTCCCTGGGCTGTACAGAGCTCTGCCTGCACCGAAAGAAGGCACCTCCAGTGCACAGCTGGCTGGAGTTCCACACGCACAGGGATGCTGGGTGGCATCGTTTCACCCGGGCTGTGCTGCCAGGCAGCCCTGGGTCAGCCGGGGCAGACCTGCTCTCTGAAGACTCTATCGGTATCAGTTGTGCAACAGGTTCTCAGTTCAGCCGCCTCCGCAGGCGGGCATGACCCCTGACGGTGGAAAAACTTGTTTGGTTGTAGTGGAGGGATTTTCCCAAACTAGGTTAAATAATGTTTATTGAGCTAAAGTCTGCAGCTGCCGGGGCTGCTCGGGATTGACATGAGCGTGGCTGAGGTCTTTCATCTTCTTTCATCTGCCCCAGTGCAAAGATCAGTGTCTGTTCAGTTTTTGTAGACATTCAACACTCAGACCAGAAACTCAGAACTGTGTTTCTGGATCCCTTGATCCTCCAGACAGAGAAATCTGACAATTTCTCAGACCACAGGCAGCTTAAAAATAGCACTTGTTCCAGCACAGCTACACACTGTTGTTCTTGAAATCTGGGTTAGAAAATACTTCCAGAGTCTCTAAAAGAGAGAGGCCTGAAGCAGAGCGTCTCTATGACTGCATTCCTTCATTCAAACAATTAACCCTGTGAACAGAATTGCTACTGAAGCCGGATTTGCTATTGATTTTGTTCCTTGAGACTAATTCCTACACGGATTCCCCAGTGTCCAGTAAATGTCTCATCTCTATAGAGGCGAAGAGGGAGGCACAAGAGTAGGAGACACGATTGGGCCCCGACACTTTATTCCACTTTTTATTTCCACTAAACATCCAGGATTTTATTTTCAAGGCCTCTAGCCTTAACTGGAAGAGCAGGTTGAAATGTTACAGGAGGAGAAATCCAGGCATTTCTTTATTCTCCCTGACCTGCAAACTCCTGTCACGTAAGGAAGCAGGTGCTGGTGACAGCTGTGCAGGAACCCCCCAGAGTTCCCTACCAGTGCTTTTTAGGATTACCTCTGGGAAAGCAGAACACAGACCTCTCCTGCACCAATGAACAGCCTCTACTGAATGCAGCAATTTTGTATTTATTTAATGTTCCCCCTCATACTTTGGGGGAATGTTTCTTTGGGCTGTTTCTCCTGGGGGAGATGTTTCTCATCTAAACTCCATTAACAGCTGCAGATTTGAACTCGGATGGACATGACTACGGAGTGCTCCTCCCTGCTATACATGCCCTCTGGAGGGTTTTATTAGCCCACACAGCAACTGCAGCTGCCTCCTTTCTCCTTACTTGAGCACATTTCCATTTAGGGATCTTCCTGGCCGGCAAAAAACCACTACCTGTTGGTACAGTCTAATACAACAATGACAGCAGAGCAACAGATGTGTCACCTTAATCCAATGCAGGGACCTACAATTAATACACAGACACATTAAAACATTTCACTCTTTCAAGCAGTCTCTCTGTGTTATACTCTTCTTCTCTTGCCCCTTTTCACACACCAGTTGCAATATTTGGATGACTTCCACTGCATTTTCAATTATAATCTGCTTGTGAAGAGCCTACAGAGCCTTCTTCATAATCCTTTTTAAGTACAGACTCTTAACAAGGCCTGTGAGTGTCCAGACAGAGTGAAGAGGTTATGATTTGCAAATGATGTTTCTTTCCCACTGTAGGTGGATCAGTATGCTTTTGGGAATAAATCTGCTATCTTTTGGGAATGTTTCCAGTTAACTCCATGCTAACCACATTTGCTTTGCTCGGTTCTGCTTCAGGAACTGAAAGTAGCTTGGCTCCAGCACGAAATAACAGAGCAGGAAATAGCAGAAGGTTTACCATATACAGGCTGGCCAGGGGCGGAGCGACAGATTGAACTAAAAATACAGCAAAGATTGGTTTGGGGACATTCAGATTGGTTCCAATTTAATTAGGAGGTACACAAGCTCCCAGTGCTGGTGATTAAGTTATCTTCATTGAAAACACATTCACATATTCAAATGTCACCATGCTTTGAAAAGGGAAGTGTTGAGACGTAAGAGCTCAGTGCCCTAAAATGGGGATCTGGTCAGAAAATGCCTTTCTGCACTTTGTCAGCCTGTCCCTGGGCCCTGCAGCAGCCAGGGAGCCTCCTCTGCCCCATCCCACACGCAGGCAGAGGGTGAGAGGAAACTCTTAGCTGCACAGCAGAAAAGTCACTGCTAACCTTACAAGTTCAGCCATGGGTGGGGATGGTGTTGATTTTGAAACTGAGGCAAAGATGGGAATAGTCTCCACACTCGGATGAAAAAGGGGCAAGCCAAATACAATGCTGCAAACTCAATATAAATATACAATGTAATACACAGATTCGGAGAAAATTTTGGCGAGGGAGTAGTTGCAAACCAAGTCCTGAGCAGGAAAGATTTTAGTGCCAAAATATCCTTACAATCAATACTTCAAATTCTTCAGACTACTGTCCAATCTTTCAATTAACTTGTTATAAAGATGAACTAAAAGAATTTGTGCCCTTAGTTACCTCTGATTTACACTGAGGCACCATCAGTGCAATCACTGAATCAAGGCAAAACCAGAAGGAATTAAATCCAGTTCCACTTGGTCATCAAACTCTAGGTTTGTGCCTATGTTTTTCTATCAACACCACGTATTTTATTGTCTCCCAATCTCATTCTGGACTCATGAATCCAACTCCAGATCTTAACTGGACTGCAAAAGTAAAACCTCGACAGCTCATTTATTGATACAGTGAAATATCCAAACAAGTAATTTCATTGCTATGAAGCAAAATATAACAGCTGGAAAAATAAACCTCAGGCTGTCATTGAGAGTTCAGCTACAGAGGCAGGCAAGTGAAATGGCTGAAAGAAACAGAAAGAGCCCTTCCTGAGGAATGCTGAGAATGGGCTGAGCCCCAGTTGCTCTGATTGCTGGCACATCCACGTGGCTGTTCCACCTGATGGACGAAGAGATAGGAAGTCAGGTGGGAAAGTGCCCCCGTGCAAGTAAATCTGCGTTGTATCTGATCCGCTAGGGAGGGAAACAAAACACTGTTGGCAGAGGATGAGGCACACGAGCTGCCACATAATCCTGCTGCGCTTCTGAGGAAAACGGGAGCCCAGATGTTAACACGGGGTGTCCCCAGCCTGGAAAAAAAGGAAAGACAAAGACTGCCTATACAAGAAAGTTACTCCTGTCACTATCAGCCTTCCCAGTTCTATTTAAAGAAGGCAAAAGAGCCAAGAGAAGAAGCTGTTTTGCAGCCCTGCACAGGCACCCGCAGATAAGGGTGGTACCAGGTGTCAGCTTGCCCCGCAAAGTCACTGAAATGTCAAGGATTGTTTTTCCTCTACTCCCTTTCTCTTTCCTCCGACTGGGAACTGCCAATGTTTATTTAAAAGATATCCCTTGTATTTGGCAAGGATGCCAGCGGGGCAGACGTTAATGGATTATTATTCGGAGCTGGAAGGCTGCCAAGGTGATAAGGATAGCCTGCCTACCCCAGGGCCATTAGCGGGGGGAGCCCCGGCCCGGCCAGATGCTCTGCTGGACTGGGAGCAACACAGGCTCTAAAAGCTGCCTCCAACTTCCATTTGATCTGACCTATAAAACAATGAAATAAGTGGAGAGGCAGTCACGGGCTATAAAGGGGGACTAATCCATCCGTAGGATCCAGGTCTTATGCTTCTCTTGGGCAGAATTCTCCCTGGGCAATCCACTCGGAGCACCGGGAAGTCCCCGAGAACATTTCTGTCCCCTCCTCTGCCCTTGAACCAGATGTCGAGCCGGGAGCCCTGAAGCAAAGGCAGCCCAAGGGAGGGAGCTCAGTGTGCGGCTGCAGAGAGGCGACACCGCCGCCAGACCCGGCTCCGGCTCCGCTCTGCAGGAGGAGCCTGGCTCTGTGCGGATCCCAGTGCTAATGCCAGTACCCCCCGAGAAGGCAAGCCTGCGGGAATGTGATATTTTGTGTCTGAGATATATTTAGATTTACATTGTTTACTATTAATCTTCTTCTCCGCAAAGCCCTTTCTCTCCCAACAGGCGACAAAAAGCCCGGGATGGCTCCACCCCTGTTATCATGTGTTTTTTGGAAGACGACCTTTTCCGTGGCCCATCAGACACCACGGACTATAATTAAGGTGCTTATAATACAATTTCGTAAAAGCGGGAGCTGGGGCACGGTAGCATTTACTGCTGTGATTGAAAGCCTTAAAGGTTATGTGGAATTCACCAGTAGTAATTTTATCTGTTTGGAGCCGGCAAAAAAAAATAAAAAGCAACTTTGTGCTCATTTGAGAAGCTGGGCTGCCACTGAAGTCAGAGCAAAGAGAGCTGCTTTCCAACCTCTCGTGAATGCAAAGCAATGAAGTATTACCCCAGACAGGTGTTCCCTCGGAAAAGAAAACATGCATAAAGATTTAGCCGCCTTTTTTTTTTTTTAACTCTGGATTTCTTTTTTCTCACTTTAAACAGGCCTAAAACAAACCCACAGAGTGTTACCTCAGGGAGAACACTCAGCCCCCTTTGCTGGTGACCTCTCCTGGCTCTGATGTGGCCCACATTAAAGGCTGGTTCAGAACATGATAACAGCCTCATGTTGAGCAGTCACTCACTTCATCCCAAGAGTGATGGCTGATACTTCCAAAGGAAATTCAGTGCTGAAATAAAAATACATTTCTTTACTTCTGACATTTCATTGTGCCTTTGCAGCCGCTCCTGAGGGTTTTAAACGGGATTGTTCTCTGAAACAGGACTCCACCAGCAGCATAGAATTCAGACACCTGGAGCTGTAGAGCCATCCTTGGTCTCCTGGGAAGTTGAGAACACAAGTCCAGAGAGAACTAATCCAACAGCAAACCTTGGGTCTGGAAGTTGGTCTGCCTTTCCCGTTTGCTTCCCTGACTCTGCTAGTGAGGCAGAGATTTCAGTTCCTGCCCTGAAACCCTCCTGGGTTGTCAGCAGTGAAAGTTATTGAATTCTTGGATGTAGCTTTGTATTAGCATCAAATCCCGCCATGGTTCTTTGATGTGGAGGCTGTTGGTATCGAAGTGCCTCCGACTCACAGCCATGAATTACTGGAGCTTAAGGAAGGGAAGTCACCCATGGATGTCGTGCAGGGAGTCTGCAGGCTGTGAAGGCACAGGGAACAGTCTGGAGAGAAAAGGGATAAACAACCTGGGCCTGTAAACACCATTTATTATTGTTTCTTTATCACTCGCTGGGAAACAAAGATTGTGTTTCTCGGCAGCAGTTTTGCCATGACAAACAGCAACCTGACTCCATGGGATCACAGCTTATTCCTAGCACTGGGAGTGGGTGCACCGAGGCAGGACAGATGGAGGCTGTGCCACAATCAACATTCAGTGGGGTGTCTGTCCTCACCCACTCATCTCCCTGCTCGTTCCTCTCTGGCTGCTCTGGGACTGCTCCGACCCCACCCATGAGCTGTTTCTTTCCTGCTGTCTCCTCAGTTGTTTTCCAAGGGCTTTCTTGCTGCCCACATGTGTCTCCTCCTCCTCCTGGATGCTGTGTTTTCCACAGGAGCAACAGATTGCTGTGATGTTGTCCTTTTGATCTAATGAGAAGAACTCCTACAACAATGATGTGCATGTGTTTCTTTCCTCATTATTTAGCAGGGGCACTTGGCCACAGACTTCTCTCCCATGATCCTACTTTTTCTGTAGGTCCTACCTTTACTTCTCTCATTTTTGCTCATGATCATTTTATTCCCGAATCCTGGGCTCAAGGATAGATTCTGGCAATAATCATTGTAGTGGTATTGTAAGATCTCAAACCCCTATAATCTCACACAAATAAATATAGCCTTTAAAATCATCTGGGGAAGATAAGAAACAGTTGTACTCATCTTGCAGTGGGGTAGTTACAGATCTGTGCATTGGTGGTAAGAGAACCCAGCTCCAAAACTCACTCCCAGAACTGTTTTCTAAACCCCTTAGAGCATCAGCCAACAAAAGCAGGTCTTTGTGCCCTGGATAATCTCAGTGCAGAAAGCAGCATTGCTTAGCACAAATCCAAACTCTCACCGACCAAAGGAAGCATAAAAGTGCATTTTCTTTGTAATTAGACTTGTACCTACCAAAGGGAACTTGGTGCAATTAGTGTCAATTCTTTGCCTCTCATTCCCTTCAAAAATATAACACACCTCAGGATTATCAGTTTCTTTTTAAAAAATTCTCCTTCACTTGTCTCACCTTCTTCGTGAGCCCTTTATTGGGTGGCTTATATTTCCCTGTAAATTCCAAAGGCTCCTGTGTGCCCGTGCCACAGCACTGGTGGGCTCCCTGTGCCACTGGTCCTGACTGGTACGGCGTGCTGCAGCTCCCAGGGCTGCAGTCTGAGCCCCATAAAACAGCTCCTGCCCCTCTGGGGGCCCGAAGGGCTGTGGAGGTCATTTAGAGACCAAGCCGCAGCTGCTGCTGATATGGAGGAGGAAGTTGCCCAAATTGGGGATCCTGGCTTTAACAGAGCACCACACATGGGATTCTTATCCAAGAATTAAGTGTCTTCCCATCACTCTGAGATGCTGACACACCACACAAGGCAAGTCTCGTGCATTTACACACCTCTACTCTTCCCAAACTTCAGAGTGCCCAACCATGCCCTCAAACTGCTCCCCTGCTCTCCATTAAAGCAGAAAGGGAAAGGAGAAAACCTCCTGGAGCTCAGTCAGGTCAAACAGGAGGTTCTGTTCGCCCGTTTGCCTCATTCTGCTGTCATCCTGAAGGGAAAAATAGGGGGTGGGAAGGCACCAGGAGAGAAAAGCGACATAAATCATTCACTGTATTAGCAGGAGGCTGGGTCAGCAAGCCTTGCTCATTTAGCTACCTTAAATTTCACCCAACCTGCTTATCCCCCAGCTGCAGGAATAACAGCCCACTTGAAAGGTAGTATTTTTGCTATTAGTGAAGAAAGGAAAAAATGTGATCCTTGCTGTAGCATGGGAATAATTTTTCCAGAGCTACACAGAATGAGCCTGAGTGAATACTGCTATTTTTGGCAATGGCCCTCCTGTTTAGCTCACATTAATAATTTTAATGCTTTATTTGTGGTTTGGGCTGTAAGCAATGGTGAAAGCCTGCGGAGAAAAAAAAAGAAAAAGTGGCAAAATTTGCTAAATAATTTTGAGTTCATGACATTTATAAAAATACACGAATGTTTTCAGGATTCTTTGGTCCATACATGCTCATAAAGCTGAGCTATGAAAGCATTTTATTTTACATATGCAAACATCACCGAATTACTCTTTATGAGGTTTTAATTGGACCTTTAAGGTTTCGGTGGTTACAATGACAGACTGTCGAACACATTCTTAGATTCCTGTGTCCTGCAATGTCGGTGACACAGTTTTGCCCCAGTAGCATTTTTCTCTGTGTTTTTCACTTTTTATATCCCAGCACTAAAAAGCTCCAGCCAGAGGCTCTGGTGTTTCAGGTGCTGCCTAAACAAAGAACTAAACCAGACAAGGTCTCAAAGCACTTTCCATTTGATGGGCAGATATTTCACTCCAATAATTACAACCTTTGTTGCATCATCTTCCTTGCACTCCCACAGCAGCTCTGACCCCTCTGTAGGTGGCCTGAGATCCCCAGTGCTCCCTCTGAACATCACTTCTCCTCCCACTGCTGAGTTTTTGTGTTCCCAAATCTGCTTTGGGAAAGAGACCAGTGCCACTGGACTGAGTGTGGAAAAAGAGGTACCACAGCTGGGGATTTGTCCAGCCCGAACATCTGTTGTCTCCCAAACCTCCCTGCGGGCCGGTCACAGGGCTGAAAACACTTGGTTTCACAAGAAAAACTTTGATTCTTAACTTGCTTCTGAGGAGTGTTCCCTTCCTCTGTTTACAGAGCTCATCAAAAGTATCCATAAGGTGTCAAAAATACACACCAAAAAAAGAGTATATAGTTGACCACCCCTATAAAAACCACCTTAAGACATCAACCCACCCACCCAAATATTCTCCATCTCTGAAGTACAAGAGGAATCACACTCTAGTCAGTCATGTTGCTCGTTACTGGGCATGTGCCTCATTACTCAGGTGGATAAACCAAGGCAAAGTACTAGCTGGGACAAATTTCGTCACCAACAAAATCAAGGACTGAAGATAATAGTGGCATTCAGAAAAGACTAAAGATACTGTCATGTTTTTAAGAGGCAAGCAGCTCCACAGCAGCATCCACTCAGGCTCAGCAGATCCAGTTTAGGCCTGTTGCTAAGTGAGTAACTTAGGCTAAGGGCGGGACAATCATTTTTACTACTCCATAGCAACTCTGGGGTTTTTTCCTAAAAATTACACGTTTAAGTTCTGCGATTTCTGCAGCCAAAATCAAACTCCAAACAATCACATTAACAGAAGAGTAAAAGTGCAAGAAGGGAAGCTCCAGTGCCTCCCTCCAGTCAACAAATACCCATTACCGATGTCAGGCTGAGACCGACACACAGAGAATGAAGTGACCAGTAAATTTTACTTCTTTTTTCTTTTTTTAATTGGAAGCTAAGAGGGTAGCAAGGCCATCTGCATCGTGTTTACCACACCATGCACTGGTTGCAATTAGGAGCTGTGGATTTAGTCATTAGTTGCGTGGTTTAGACACAACTGTGTTGGCTGAAATATGGTTGAGTTCAAGAGCAGTGGTTACAGGGCGGGTTATTTTAGCCCAGTACTGGGAAGACTTGGGGCGAAACTGCTTGGCAGACAAACCCATCTTGTAAATTCTTTGGAGGAAAAAACTGACACGTTGGCTCCTCACCCCTTCAAGTATTCCCAGAAAGCACATCTGGACCAGTTTGCCAACTGGGCAGCACAACTTATGGAGGGGTGTAGCCCCAGTAAGCCCCTTCTACTTGTTCTCTCCCCTTCTTTTGGTCAAAAACCATCAAGCCAGACAGTGACCTGCGAATGAGCAGCCCTGGGGACCTGACTGGAGGGCACAAGACCAGTCACAGGGAGGGATCCAGAAAACAGAATGTTCTCTCTTCAAAATAAAACCCAGTCCTAAAATGTGGTGGTTAAGACCATTCCTGAAAGCTGGAGACGGAGGTCCAAGGCTCTCTGGAGAAAAGGGACTAGAACTCAGCTTTCCTACAGCCTGGGTAAGAATTCCCTTCATTAGACTTGTGTTTTTTTCATTCTACCAATCTGATTATTAGTATTTGATAAAATAGCGATGCATTCACAACAAAGAAAATATTATGGCTATCAGATAAATTAACAATGAAACTAAGTGGGTGCAGTAACAACTGCATTGTCTAGCAAAATTACAGTTCTGGAAAATAAGCTACCACTGTAAAATATTACTGCACAGCCACCTTGATCCTCTGAGCGTGTAGAAAATATGAGTTTTCACAATCTCTCTACAAGATGATGAGTTACCTTTCACTGTACAGCAACATACCCGAATTGCATAGACTGTCCTCAGCCCAAGGACCTCCTCCCTTTTCACTCACCTCTTTGAAACCAAAATTAGCGTTTTAAAGTATTGCAGCTTTGCTGCGTAACCTCCTACCTCAAGCCACTGCCTGGGGCACAGTCGCTGTGGATCATTACGTAGAAAAATATTCCCCAGCACAAGGAAGTACATTAGAAAGAGTACCAGGATCTCCAGGCCTGGCCCAGAGAACCCCTCCAGTACCAGCCGAGGAGAAGGAGCAGATTTACAATAGCACAAAGCTCAAATAACAGGGGTTGAAAGGAACTAAATAGGAATCAGCCCCAAACTGATTAGGGGCCCTAAAGGAACATGTGGCTTCAATCATGACAACACTGGGGTTGAGAACAAAAGCCTCTCCCTTTGCTAGGGACACTGCTTGAATTACATATCCCTTCGCACAGGAGACGTGCTGGGCCATGACACGCAGATAACCACCAGCCCAGGCAAAAGGCTTCCTCCTGCTCTACACCACCTTCACTATCCCGAGCAGGACTGGAAAAATTAAAAGCATCGCTTTCCAGCCCTCACTGCAGCATATCCCACCCATCTCAACACAGACCACATGCCAAAGATGCCCTCTGACTTCAGTTCAAACTGCACGTGGCCCAGGGTTTCTGAGTTATTATTTAATAATCCTGGAAGGTATTGCAGTGTGTGGTCCAGCAGAGGCATCTGAGCTGCTCGCTCAACCCACAGAGAAGGGAGGTTTCCCCGCCTGGTGTCTTTTAGCAGGCCTGTAATTTGAAAAGGATGATTTTCAGAGCTGGTTGCAATTTAAACCTTCCAAGGTTGAGCAGTTTTTGGGCTGAAACGCCAACGCTTATCAGGGAGGGAAATATGAGAAAAAATCAGTCAAAATTTAGAAAATTGTAGACAATTACACAACTATTTGTTGTATTTCACAGCCAGAGGGTTTCGGCATCCCTGTACACGTGGTGCTGCACAAAGTAAATGCAGCATAAGGAACTCTCGCTCATGGAATCACAGAATGGTTTGGGCTGGAAGGGACCTTAAAGACCATCTCATTCCACCCACCCAGTCCAACCCGGCCTTCCAGTTCAGAAGGGGAGCACAGTTTTATAGAGTCGAACTGATTGGGATGTCTCCTCACACCTCAGCAAAGTACATTTCAGCCTAACGTGCAAAAACATTATGTAAATGTCCTGCCCCCCTTCCAGCCTTAATAGCTTTTGAACCAGCCTGAATATTTCAAAGACGTTTAACAGAACAGAAGAGATTTCCACGATATGAAGCTTCTCTGAACTGTGTGAAAACAGGTACGTGGGTAGGCAAGAAAAAGGTGATTAGTGCTTCCAGCAAGGGAAAGATTGCAAAACGGGCATGCACTTAATGAGACATCAACGACTATTTTCCATGCTGGAAATGAGAAGTATGATGCTTTTCCCAGTGGTGAGATATTTAATTACAGTTTTGACCTTATATTCACTAAAAAAATCCAACACAGAATACCACAGTCAATGAATTTTGCTTCTTGTTTCAACTAAACTCCTTGTTTGGAGTACAGGGAGAACTTTCTGGTTAAAATACTTAAAATGTGATGGTGATCTGAAGGTGAAAGAAATGTGCAGACAAAGAGAAGACAAGAGCAGCATTTTAATTAAAAAAATAAATTAAATAAAAGGAGCACCTGCTAACTTTGATCAGATTTCCTCCCCCCCTCCCCAGCCTGCAAATCTAAACAGATGGGGTGCCTCAGGTAAAGGATATCTGGCAGCATGGAAAGATCTCTTCCCACTTGTAATGAGGAGATGGATCATATTATCTCAGTAAAGTAAATATTATTTTAAGCCAAAATCTCAGTTGTATTTCATGGGTTTTTTCCCTTTCATTTGTGAGCAGATCGTGCTGGGTTCAAGGTGAAATCATCTGGCATGTCGCTATAGGATTGATCTGCAGGAAATTATGGATTGAAAAAAAAGCCCCACCCAAACCAAGAGCAAATGGCCAAAGTCACACATTCCATTGGGGTCATTGCTGCAGCCTCAGACTTATCATTTGTGCTGGGCACAGACCTCCTGATGCAACTAATTCCTCGCAAAGACCTGGGAAGACAAGGAATGTCCCCAGGCTGAGTGGGGAGGTTCACCTTGTCGCCTGTGCGGGAGTCCAGGAGGCTGCACAAAGGCGTCATTCAGAGCACGGGAGGGCTGTCACTGACAGGAACACTTTCCAAAACATTCTTAGCTGGAATTTCGGTGGAAGGTGTGACACAGCTCCAAATATTTGTTTCTTTGTTTCCATGGGAACAACAGCACAGTGGTTTAATAATAAAACAACATCGATCCTTGGAGTTTGAGAGAGTTCCTTGATTTTTGTTTTGAGTTAAAGGTTTACTTTTCCATGGGTTTCCCCTTTCCCCAACAGCCAGTGAGTTAAACTGTTTTATTTTTTATTTATTAAGCTGATGTTTGATGCCCTTTCAGTACTCTTGGGAGGGGGGAAATCCAAAATATGAAAGGCAAGTCTTGCAAAATTTGTATTGTCCAGTTGCATAAGCTGAGCTCTGCACTAAGCACATTCTGAGATAGACTTGGGATATTTCATATCGGATCCTTAATATTCCCAAAGTTCAGTCACCCTCTCTCTGGGTTATGGAGTCTTGACACAACGTCATGGGAGGGGGCAGAGTCCAGAAGCTGGGGTGTAAAATGCTGTCAGCACTTGGACTTTTATCCTGGTTGTGAAAAGAAGGGAGGGAGTTCATAGGTGGTTGTTCACACAGCTCTATTTGAAAATTGTATTTTGATATAGTCCTCCTCTCCAGTCCATAGGAAGAGGAAAACTCTTCCAGAGGGTGAGTCAGAGCAGAGGTTTCCTTGAAAAGGCAGCTCAGAGGCGCCTGTTCATTAACCACCCAGAGAACGCCAGGACAGCGGCCTCCCATGTCAGGCACATCCATGTTTAAAGTTGGCCTATGGATACATTCCACAGGGCTTGTGTGTAAATTTTCTGCACCTGGAAGTGGTAGGGTTTTGTGTAAAAAAGTGGAATTTTGACACTCATTTTATTGGTGGTTTTGAGACCAAAGGAATTCTTTTCCTAAAGCAACAGCAATGTATTCTCAGACCTTATTCCAAAACCTGATGAACATATTTGAATATGTCCAATTATGCTCTTGGGGCATCAGCTGCATCAAAATACAAAACAGACATTCTTGCCCCTCAGTGGGATGTGGATGTCTGGGTCCATTTCCTTCTCCTAAGCATGAGTATCACTAGTATTAGTCAAAAACCCATGGAAATTGTGGCCTAGGAAGCGGCTCCGCTGGAAGTGCCTCTGGTATGATAGACTATGGAAGATTATAAGGAGAATCTCAGCACTAGTAAATACTAACCATGGCACTGGAAATAAATAGAGACTGACAAATGATTGTTGATGTAATCCCCGTGAGAGTGTCTAGACTCAGGGAGGCAAACCTACAGTCCCTGGAGCCTTTCCACCAGCCCACGGCTCCTTGTGCAATCCCCGCAGGCACCTGCTTGTCCTTGGCTGAGAGGGCCACGGGGCAGACAGGGAGCCGGGGGATGGATCCTGCTCCCCACCACTGCTCCACGCCAGGAATCCCCCAAACATCTCCTCTCCCTTTATCTCAGCGTCAGGCACAGCATCCCCAGGGCTGGGGAGCAGTGGGTTCTCTCAGCCTCCCTTTGTGTTCGCGGGTCTGACAGTGGTTCCTTTTCCACAGGCAGAGCCTCCCTTTTGTCTCCCACCAAGGGAAAAGAGTCAAGATGCAAAGGGAAGATTCTTTTTTTTTCAAGTGGAGATGAAGAGAAGGGTGATGGAAGAAACCCAGGCAGCAGACAGAAATTACTAACGCGAAGAGAAAGGCTCGGGACAATCAGAAACTGGAGGAAAAGCTGGGATAGGGATTCCTTGAGGAAGCAACCCGAGGATTGAGAAGTAAAGAGACGTTTTCTTCCTTCAGGTAAAAAAAGGTCTTTTTGGTGTTTTTACTTCAAATGAAATCTGTAACACTCAAAAGGAAATAAATCTCTCAGCCTTGTGACGGGAGTGCAAGATGTGTCTCCTCGCTCGTCACCCCCAGGCTGGAGCTGAAACGGTAACGTGGCCCTTGCCAAGGTGTGCAGCCCCTTCAGTAGTGCTGTGAACCAAAAGGGCCCCCCAGCCTCCACACCAGCAGGGGTCTGAAGGTCACTGAGCATGATGCAAGGCTCAGACCTGGTACTTGTACTTCATCATCAACACTAGGGGGAAAAAATACCTATGATGCGCCCGTGCTCCTTCAGCCTGTCGGGGTGGGGAGAGATAAGGCAGGCAGGAGCCAAAAAATTGGTCCAGTGCAGTCAGGTAGACAATACAGCACAGCCACCCTGATTAACATAACAAAACCAGCTTCCCCAAGCAGGATGGAGATGATAACTTCCCTGAGATTTGGCAATCAAACAGTTGTGGGCACTTTTGACATTTCCCTAGCATTTAAATCTCTCATCAGGCAGGTGACTTCACTCTGATGCCAAATAAACAATCCAGGCTTGCTCACAGCAAGGAGGCTCTTGTTAATCTCCACCATCACATCACCAACATCAAGGAGTGGGGCAGCCCCTTCCCAGAAAGGAAAACATCCCAGTACCTGTAGGAGCTCAAGGCCTGACCCACTTGTTTTGTGAGAGGCAGCACAAGATGAAAATCCCGCGGCTTCCCGTGGCCTCCATGGCCAGCTGTGCACACCCCTGCCTGGGATCAACGGTCCTGCTGTTTTCCAGGCACTTTGATTAAATCACAGCCGCTTTGAGGGGCTTCAATGAATTATCAAAATGAGCAGAGCAACCGAAACTGTCAAGCACAAGCAACCATTAGTTGTCCTTTCAAAGGAAGAGGCTCCGCAGCTACTTTGAGTCTTGGGAGAAAAGTGCTCAACTAATTGAGGAGAGAATCCAAGCAAATCCTGTTTTCTCAGGGAACTTACATCTTGCTCTCAGCCTGCCTTTCGGATCAGTCCCCATCTCAGCTCTTTCACTGGATTTTTGGCTGAAACCCACCACCTATGTGTTGTTTTCCCAACAGAGGAAAAGCAGCTGCTTTCCCAAGGCCTGAGAAGACCCGTCTGACACGGGATGCTCAGGGCAGAACAGGGAACCCTCCTGACTCAGGGACATTACAACCCACCCACACAAACAGACTCAATCTGCTGCATTCCTGCCAGCCAAACAGTGCTTTTATTTTTTTAAGCTGCTTCTACCATCTATGTTAACCAATGACTAAGGCCAAAGAGAAAAATAAAGTACAGAGAAGGAAAGCAAAACAAAAAAAAAGAAAATCCTCTGTCAAAAAAACATTCCTTGTGCCAGAAATATTAGTTAATAAGTCTTGTTACTGGAAGGCAGTCTAAAGCCCTGATTAACCAGGAAAAAAAACCCAAAACAACAAAAAAACAAACAAACAACCCCCCCCAACAAGAATATACGAATTAACTCCTTTCCAACCTTTATTGAGGGCAGCAATATTTCTGCAGAGGGAACCTTCCCCTGGTTTGTGTCTCCCCACTACAGTCCCCAAGTGCATCTGCCCCGGCCCCAGGAAGGACCAGCCACGCTCTGAGGTGCAGCCAGAAGACCCATGAGACAAGCCAAGGGAAAGGTGCTTTCTTTTCTTTTAAACATACACCACTCAACAAGGAAATTCAGACCCTTGGGGCCATTCTGAGATTTGCCTCCTCTTGACCTACATCTCAAACAGCTCCGAAAATGTCCCAAATTCTCCCAATTCCAAGGGGTCTCAATGAGGCTCCAAGTTATTGCTTTGAGATCTCCAGACAAAAGTTAACATTTAAGTGCCAAATACCACAGGTTTCCAGTGGTCTCCAATACCCTGTAAATAAGTTATTTTTAGTGTGTGGCTGGCAGAGAAAGGAAGTGTTAAATCTTGGACCAGTATCAAATCTGACTGAAAATTAGCAGCTAGGAACATCCTCTTTGATTATTTATCCCACTTTCCACATCCGAGTAGCCCCAGAGGGGCAGTAGCAATGACAGCCACCAGGAAAACACCTGCTGGTGGCAGGTTAGTACAGGGCATTTTCCTGGCTCTCCCCATGAAAACATCCTGGAGTTTGTTTCCTCGTTTTTGACAGGCAGACTCCTGGTGCAAGTGGGATGGTCCATCGGGAAAGGGCCCCTCGTGCTTTGCCAGAGCTCCTCCACTGCAACACTTGTGAGGAAAACTCAGACCATCCACTCCCAGGTGCCTTTATTATTTTCTCAGAGGTCCTTATGGCACCGAGTTACTGGTACTTAAAAACACAGTCCAAGAGGTGTGTTACAATTTCTCAAGGCTTGCAGGGGCTCCAAGACCTCTCCTCTCAGTGTCTGCTGCAGCTTTCTAAATTAAGAACCGTAACCTGCTGCAGTTTGAACAGCATTTTGATCTCGATTACACTTGGCAAGGTGCTGGGCCAGCCCCATTCAAATCACTGGAGTATCCAGGGGCACCAGTTGGCATAAAATCAGAATTCGTGCCACTCACCTGCGGGGTGGACACAGCCCCAGAGAGGGACAGGACACAGCTCCAGCATCACGTGTCCCATTTGTTCATTGCTAAATCAAAGCTCAGATGTCACCACTGCCCTTGCAGCACTCCAGGTTTGCCCACGCTGTCGGGGGGCAGCTGGGCCGGTGGCTGTGAGATCCTGGGCACCATCCTCAGCAACCACGGAACAGTCTCACTAACCTGCTTCCTGCCTGTTGTGTCCAAATCTCACCAGGTGTGCCACGTGGATCTCTCTTTGATGCTCTCCCTGCTCAGGAAGGCACCAAGCAAGGCTGGTGTGTGAGACAGCACGCAGGGAGGCAGAGGGCAGGAGGATCCGTGGTGCTGCACTGCAGTACAGGCATGGTCCCTTCCAAGGGGCAGAATACATGATGACATCCTTAAAAAAAGTTGTTTTCTTAGTAGCAGTCAGTGCAAAGCTATTGGGAACCTTTTTCCTTGGCAAGCAGTGAGGCTTGGCTGCCATCTCCTCCCACTGACCGAACCAGCCTGGCTTATCACCTCCATCAACCCGCTCCTGGCAGCAAGGGTTTGGGTCTTGATTCCAATTTTGGCTTCCTTGCTAATCTCCAATACACAGGGAACAGCAGCATTCCAACCCTGCTCCTTATCCCCAGCTCCCAGCGTGACCCCAGGCACACTGTGAGGGCTCCCAGGGCAGAGGGGCCACGGCAGGGCATTCCTAAGGCCGGGACAGCACAGGCAGCTGTCACATGTGCCCTGCACCAGGGGCAGGACACAAATAGCTCCAAAATGCAAGGGGGAGCCTGTAGTGCTGCTAATAAGGTCAATACAAACGACATCAGCTCCTTCAGGTCAGGAGGAATGACAACCAGGACAGCCACAGAAGGATGCATGGAGAATTCACAGATGGACAGGCAATCTCAATTAAACTGTCCTCCCCTCCCATTCTCCTCTGAATTACTGCTCTAAACCCCCTTAATTATCTAAACTCAATTAGTCTTAGAATATTTGAAGCTTCCTGTTCAGACTAATTTCTCTCTCCTTCCTCATTTGGAGTGCTTGACTTGCATTAAAGAACACTTAGTGCCTGTGGTAAGGAGAACTTTACACAGGCAGGTCAGGACTTTGGGGTATTCACAGTTTCCCCTCTATCCTTCCAGTGCCTGAGAAGACCATGTACTTAGTCCTCCAGATGAAATTTCAGCATCTCTGACATGCTTTTTTTCACATATACCTAAACATTTCCATTGCTAGTAGCAACTGCCATCCATTGCAGCTATTTTCACTCCTAAAGATTTCCGTGTGTACTTTCCAAAATTACTTGCAAAGCAGTAATTTTCTATTATTGCTGTTATTACTCCTGGGAACAGCAAAACCATGTGGTAATTCCAACCAAAAAAAAAAGAGCATGGGTGGCAAAACAGACAGTAAGACAATAGAAGGAAGCAGTTAAAAGATTCCCCTTTGTTTCAGTGATGCAACTTTGTGCAGACTGAACCTGCACGTTTTCATTCAAAGGGCAGCAAGAAAATCACTGAATTCAGACTCTCCTGCCTGTTTCAGCCTCTGCACTGGTGGAGACCACTGGTAAAGACTTCACTTTTTATTAGACCCATGTTAGAAACTTCAATCATAAGTTTTTGTGCCCCTCCTGAAGTCCGAGTATCTCATTCTCCCTCCAAAACCTGTATGAATACAAGGTGGAAGGGCCCAAACTAATACGGTTGTTGGTCTCACACCTCCAGGATTGCCTGGAGAAGTTTTAATGGACCCTTCAGTTTCACTCTTTTGATTCAATCAGATTTTTAGATGCACTTAAGCAAAAAGCTGAAAATCAGCTACCTCAGTTTAGCTTAAACCTCTCCCAAAAAGCTTAAACTAACCTTACCACAGTCACAGGTTGTTCTAAATCAATCTGTCTGTACTTGGAGCAGGTCAGTGATGCCTCACGCAGACCAACCCTCACGGCAAGGAAACTGAAGCACAGACAGATTAAGGGCATTGCTCAAGATTAAATAAATCCTGGGGCAAGCCAGAACTGAGCCCAGTCTGAGTGCTGATTCAGCACTTGAACCACAGAGCTGTGTCCATGAGGCACTGACTGTGCTGTGGATGCTGTGGGATGGGATGGGATGGGATGGGATGGGATGGGATGGGACGTCCCCCCCAGCAGCTGCTTCTGGGTGGGATGGATTGAGCACACGTGGCTGGGTTTGTGGGAGGGGAGGATCAGTGGCACCCCAAATCCCAGGGGNACTGCTCCACGGGGAGCTCTACTGGGGAGCCAGACAACTCCCTGACCAAGGTGCAGCAGCAGGATTACCCTTTTCCTGTTTAAAAGGAAACTTCTCTCTCCAGCCCTCCACAAATATAGAATCATTCTGGCCCAAACTGGCTGGGAAACAAGAATTCCATTTTGCAGCCATTTTTGAGGTTTGCATTCAGTTTTATACTTGCATTGGGATAATACTAAAATAGAGTTGCTTTTTTTCCACCAGAGACACAAACCTTTTTCTCCCCTGTCCCTTAGAAGTGCTCTCAGGGAGAATATCACCCATTCCCTGTACTATCAGATCCCCATATCCTGCTGTCAATTCCCTACAGAACTTTTATCCCTGAATGACCAAGGTTTCCAACAGACCAGTTTCTTTCAGACTAATACATTTCTACCCAAAGTTCTGTTATTAGCCAGGCATTGTTTCCTCAGCATTAGTGACATTTTCTTTAGGCATATAACTAGAGGAGGAAGAGGAAAGAAACTACGTTAGTCCTGAGCCTCCAGATGCAAATTATAATGCAAAGAACCATTTTGTGCAGTCTGTAGTTGAAAATGTCTCTAAGGCTTGGTATGTGGAATGGCCCATTTGTGTTTTCAGGTCGTGGTTTGGGTTTTTCTTTCTCTCTTTACAGCTGTTGGTGCACGAGGAAATGATTAAGCTTTTAATTTGTTTTCTAAGTTTTTAGGCTTCAATCGAAAATACTCTCTTCATATGAACCAGGTAAAGGGGTAACTCCTCTTTCAGGAGCATCAATTTGTTGGTGTGCCTATTTCACCTCTTACAGAATGTAACTTGTGTTCACAGTGTTCCCACCTTCCGGCTATTGCTGAAAATGCCAGGTTGTCATTTTATCAGAGAAATTTCTGCAGTGGCAAATCTGTATAAACGTCGAGTCTGGCCCTACAGGTATGAGAAACACTTTAGCTAAAATGCAAACTATCAAAGCCTGTGAACAGTGAATATTTCAGCGCCCAGCAGGGAAAGAAACCTTCGGGTAAGAGCCTCCTACTCTCACCAATAAAATGTTGTGGAAAGGACTAAAGTAAAGCTAAAACTACTTAAACCAAAGTTATTCTAACAGCTTGTAAAGACAGATGAGAGTCATTACATTATTTATGCACATGAGGGTACTGGGACAGACAGGATTAGATGATTTACCCAAGATCAAACAATGAGTCAGTGACACAGTTTTCTGCTGTCCAGTGAAAACACAGATGTACAGTAAGCTGAAAAGAATTCATTTATTCCCTATATCAAAAGGATAAAGGAGGGAGCATTCCCTCTGCTATCCAAGCTCGTGGTTCCAATAAGTGTTGATAGAACTGAACTTGGCAAGCAGGAAATGAGCTGCACTAGTCACACATGCAAAGCATTTGCTGAAAACAAAAATCTTGAGTTACTCAATTATCAACAGTTTTCACTTGTCGAAGCCACAGACCCATCAAAGTTGCTCCTTGCTGCTTTCTTGAGGAATGAGAAGGACACAACCCACCCGCTGTCCAAGGCATGGCACAATCCAGCAGGACATTGTGCAATCCCAGAGTCTTGCCTCGTGTCCATGTTCAAAGTGCCCAAACTGCGTTACTGGGTTTCAGCCCCCACCACCCTGGACAGTGGGCTTTGACTTTTCACAGCTTAGCCTGACAGGCTCAACACGACGAGGGAACAACCCAGCTGAAGGCCTGTCGGCCCTGAGAGTGCCCTGAAGTGGGCCATATCCTGCCATAAATATTTGCTCAGAAATCCTGCTGACCTCAGTGGTGGCTCCGGGTACAAAATGCTGGCAGGATGTGGTCACAGGGATCCTTCTAATAATAGGTTTTCCATTGAGATCAATGGACATTGGGCCCCATTTCATTGCCAGTGCTTGGTTCGGACCTCTCAAGAGAGACATTGTTTTCCTGCAGCAGGGAGCACACAATTGCCAAATTTACTTCTGGCAAAGGCAGAGGTTTATTTTTAATGCTGAACAACACCAAACCCGTCTGATACTAATTAAGAGAGTGTCTTCCTTCTGCACATATTAAAGAAAAAATAAATCTTCCAATGTTGCTGTTGGAAAGACACACAGAAAACATGAATATATCCATATTGAAAGTCAGATATAAAGTAAGTGAAAACCACTTTCTTGTTATCTGAGTGAAGTTTTAAGGCAAGTTTTGCATGGAAGAGACAGGTACTCAGCTCTTCAGGAAAGTCAAGTCAACCTAACACAGGTGTTGAAGACCCAGGCCCCCAAATAATTTCCTCACAGGCACATTCCTAAGTCTGTGGGCAGCACCCTTCCCTTCATTTTTCCTGAGCCTATCCCTCCCTTGGTGTTCATCACAGCTTTGATGCCTATATGTAGAAATCCTTATCTTCAGGATCCTAAAGGATGACTAAATGTTTTCCAGTGTTTTATTCATTATCTGCATTCAGCTTTAACTGATTTTAATCTTGTGGTTCTGCTATAAAGATAAGCAGCAGCCTGCCAAGGAAATAAGCATTTCACAGGTTAACAGCACAGCTCCTCTAAAGAGGAAGCAGGTTTGTTTTCTGCCTTATTTTCTGGAAAATGTTAAAACAATAAAATGAATAAGAAGCAGTGGAGAACAAGTTGTAAAGGAGCTCATTTCCTGCTCGCAGCAGCTCTGATAAATTCAGTCTTGGATGACAGGGGCCGTGGAGAGCGAGGGGAGGGCCGGCTCTTCCTGGAAAGCCAGACAGGGTAGGATTGATTCGAGACATCTCCATTGCCAGAACAGCTGGTATTGGCTAATCATCAGCAAACAGAGCCTTCAACCTCCCGCCCGAGAGCCGGCAGCGAGGGAGACGCCTGAATCAAACCTTCGGCTTCCAAATGTGAAACCGAACAAATAGGAACGAAGAAGAAAAGCCAAGAAAGCCCCTCCTCACACACAAGCCTTCCTGCAGCCAAGTGCCAAAGGAAGTGCCAGTGCCCTGAGTAACAAAAGAATCCTGGAACGCTGCGGGCTGCGATGCCAGCAGCACCCAGTTGCAGTGGGAGGCTGCCTGACACGGCTCCGGATGCTCCGAGCCTGCCGGATGGAGCAGACAGCTCACCATGAATCACGGGGCAAAGGATTCCTTCAGGCCGGGAGGAATCGGGACAATACACAGCCTGCCTGCTGGCTGTTGCTTATTTTTTTTTCCCCCTCGCTACTCCTGACTTTGAGGAGCAGCCGTTTCCTTCCTGCTGTGGGCGAGCAGCCGGCAGATGACAACTCATCGATGGCACCGCGTGTGTGAGAGGGACAGCGCGGGGACCACAGGGAGAGCAGCCCGGCTGGACCCCCCAGCCATCCCGGGACTCAGCTCTCCCAGGAAACCCACAAAGCCACTTGCTGTGCCCGGCTGGCCCCTCATCGCCCTCCCAAGGGGATCCGCTCGCCCAGGTCATGTGTTTTGGACAGTACACAACACACACACGTGAGATTGCGACAAGCCAAGCCCACAGCAGATTTAAGGCTTTTGGAAATCCTTCCCGGAAGGAGGAATGTCTGCATCTCCCTGGCCACGAGGCTGGATGCAGGACAGAGGGTAACACAGCTTTCTTAGACCCCTCCAAAAACCTACAGGAGCTCCTTGGGGTTACAGGCAAAGCCGCATTTGGCTCACTGACACCTCTTGCCCCAGAATGGAGAGGGGAGATGTTTCTGGCTGGGCAGACCATGGATCTGCACCCTCATCCCTGTATGTCTGGGGATTCTTTGAACCGAGTTCTCCCGAGTCTGACGAACCACTTGAAATTATCCTCACTGGCCATCAGATTTCTGGTCTCTCTGTGCACGCCAGGCCTGTTCTCCAAGGTGAGGTTACATGGAAAGTTGTCTTCTCTGAGTACTCTGAAAGCAGGACATTGATCCCAGCCTCCCCATCAGCCCAAAAGACTCAGCTCTGTTCAGTGCTGTTACCTCTTGACATGTTCCTTTAGGTACATTTTGATTTGTGCTGTTCATGTGTAACTCTCCTGGACGTGCGAGAGAGAAAGAGACTGAAAACACAGCCAAAGGAAATGTCAAAGGGATCCTGACAGGATGTCCTTTCCCACTAACATTTGAGACATCATCTTGCCCAACTTCAGTCTTCTCCCTACTTTTATCTTCCCTTTCTCCCATCAACAATCTTGATTCTCTCCATGTTTCGTTCCTCTCCATTAGTCCTTCTTTCCCCGTTCTTGTCTCCTCTGCAAAAGCAGAGGAAAATACCTGGGAAAAGTCTATCCCTGGAGACTGATTTCTGTCCTTTTCTGTCCTGCCACCTTTCCACCACTAGCAATTCACTTCTAATTTAGCTGTAACCCACATTCATGCTCTTAGCTCTCAGCTCCTTTGACCCACCTGCAAAACCTACTGCCCAAATACTTCCTTTTTTCTGTCCCCACTTCCCTCTCTGCACTGGAGCAGGTTTATCCCTTCCAGAGGATAAACTGGTACAGCATAATGTGCTCATTTTCTCCTCTGCCAGTAAGGCCCTCTCACACGCCATAAGGAAACATCTTCCTTGCTTTCCCTCTGGCCTCTTCACTGATCCGCAAATGATCCTTGGTTTCTTCTTGTTCACCTTTACATCTTTTCTCCTGCGCCAGTGCTTCTCTTCTCTCTCTCTACAGCACATGCTTGTGCTCATTTAAATTTCCTTCAGCTTAGAAGAACTCAAATCCATCCTTTGCCCAGCTCTACCTTTTTCAGCACCGACCACTCTGTGTCCTCCTCCTTTTGTTTCTAAGATCAGTGGGCTCACCATTTCCAACACCTGGATTTCTCCTCCTCCAGGTTCATGCCAGACTCTGCTCAGTCCTCCTTCTGCTCCTTCACTCCACCAAAATCCCTCTTCCCTCAGTTTTCAAAGGCATTTACCAAAGTTTCAAATCAATACTCTGTTTTTTCTGTCTGTGGCTTGTTGGCCAACTTCAGCCAACTTCTAATCAAGCTCTTTTGGAATTCCTGTCATCCCTTGGTTTAGATGATTCTTTTCCCTAATGGTTCCTCTTCTCCCACTCCCGTCACACCTGCAACATGTTCTGCCAAGGATTATCCCCCAGCTTTCTGTTACCCACATTTCATGGGCTCCTTGGTTTCCTACACAACACAGAAAGCACAAGAAACAAAGAAGAAATCTCATCCATGGGCATGAAAAACCTACAGCATCTCTATCTAGACAGACATCCAGACCTTCAATCCAAGTTCAAGCTTCACCAAATCCATGCCAACGGCACCAGGAGGTCAGAGTTTGGCTTTAAAATGACAGGAAGGGCTGTGACGTTCAAAGAAAAGAGAGCATCACCAGCCTGAAACCTACTACTACCATTCCCAATATGTATTACTGGCTGTGTTCTTAACTGATTACACCTTTCCCAGCTGAGAAATTTTCAGAAGTACCAAGTGTCCTTAGCAGGGTTGCAGAGACTGCCACTGACCCTCTCTACCCCCACTCTCACCGTTTCCATTAACAGAAGAGCTTGCAGCTCACACTGCTCTTTCCACTCCTGTTTATCATCCCAACCAAGACCAGCCCCAGCAGCAATTCAAGGTGTTTACTGTGGGAAGGGGTGAAAGGCACAAGCCCTGGTTCTGGTCTCCCACGTGTGGCTAACGGGGTGTGAGGGCTGATAAACTGCCCGGCTGTGCCTTCCAGCCATGCCCTGCCAGGCTCCTGAACCCATCCAGCTGTGGCAGGGGAGGGTTCGTGATTAACTGCTCATTGCTGACAGCAAAATGGTTTGCAAATGAGTTGCTTTAATCCCCACGAAGTTTGTGTGGGCCCATTGTGCTCCTGTAACAGGTGTTTGGCTTCCACTGAGCAGTTCTGGTTTTGTTGGCAGTGCAGGACACTGTGTTTTTGGGGAGGGACAGTGACAATCTATCATCCTTCCTACACACATTGCTTCTCCTTTTGCCCAAATCATACAAAGATATCGGCTGATCAAGAATCCATCAGTCACTTATCAATTAGTAAAGGAAAGTTAAATGCAACAGACTAAACAAACCAAAGTAAAAAGTAAATTCTTCACATCTGCATTTGCACTATGTCTGAAAATTCCAGATTTTGACCTGCCATGGGAGATAAGTCCTTGTATAACAACATCATATAAACCATTCACATCCCCTTTCTGTGGTTTCCAGGGTATAGTACTCATATCCTCAAAAGAATCACTTAACTTTATCTCCACATCCTAAAGTGATTCAGTCCTCGAAAAAAAAAAAAAAGAGTTGTGATCTGAGTTCTTCTGACATTTCCAAATTTCATACAAGAGGCTGAAATAGAATATTGGCACTTACAACAAAACCACAGCATGGTAATTCCATAAACCACTCCTTCAGCTCCTAAGACCCAGTTGCCTCCAGTGGACCACCACTTCAAACCTGAACTTTGCTGACTGGCTTAACAATTTGTTCCTGCTATCATGTGACAAGTTTTTGAAGCTGATCTACCGGAGAAAAAAAAATAATTAAAAAATATAGTAGAACATGAGGTTCCAATTGTCTGAAAACCAGAAACATCTGTTGGAGTCATGAGCAGTTGATTAGTGGAGTTCATTCCCGGGGTAAGGCTCCGGTAGATCAGCTCTTCTATCTAAGTATAGGATTGTAGTCACTGGAAGCATTACAAAGAGGTACAAAGAACAGGCAGGAGAGACAGAAACAATTTCTTAGGGTGCCAGGATCCTGAAAGCCAACTATAACACAGTGGTCCTCAGCACAGTTCCACATGATACCAGCACGGAAAATTAACAGCTGTATTTAAACCTTGCTCTTATCCACATCAGCTAAACATCTGCCAGCCTCTCAGCCACAAACCCATGCTATTTTTAAAGCTGATAACTAAAGACTGTAAAAATTCTTTTGGAAGATAAAACACCATGTACAAGGTGTCAGTCTGAGCGTATTTCTGACTTGCAAAATCATCAGACCGGGTTGGGTCCAGACAACAACAAAAACACCCGTTGTTTTTTAAGATGCTGCTTGGATTTCCACCTAAAGCTTTTCCAGCTCATTACACTAAGATAAGGATTAACATCTTGGAGCATTTGCACAAAAAGCAGAGGTTGATCAGAAATGCTAATTCGGCCCATGTGATGCTGGATGGATAGAGCTGTATGTGCTATTTAATTAAGGTTGAGTTGCAGATCTGTGCTCGTAGAACCACGAGCGTTGGCACCCAGGAGAACAAGAAGCCACCAGGAAGAGGATGTCCTTAAGGCTAAGCCTCTCCTCCATTAGCTTGAATGTCTAATTGTAGGTTTACCAGGAATCTCAGCCCCAGCTCTGGTTCAATTCCTGGTGTCGGTGGCCTGACCTGACCTCCCTGTTTCCTAGGGCTCCATCTGCATCCACCGGTCACCTCGTGCCTATTCCCCATCCAGGAATGGGGTACTGGGACATTAAAAACAACAACTCAAACTGGGTAGCCAGCAATTTCACTTCCCCTCCTGAAGTTACTGGCTATTTTGTCTTTACCAAAACCGTAAAAATAACTTGTAAAATTGGTGGAGTTTCTGTTCAGGTACATAGTTTGATGCAACTTACTGTGCAACCTCACCATGATTATGGCAAGATTGTTTTATTATACAGAAATAAAAGGTGTCCCCCTTTTATCAGGGGGGACAAACTTAACCAAACTTCCTAGTTACTTAAGGAAAAGGCATTTTCTGAGGGATATCAGGGACTTGGTGACCCCTGTGGAGTGGGCAAAGTCCAAGCATAACCCAGCCTGGCTTTTCTGTGGATCCTCTTTCCAGTGCTCCTTCCTGAGAATGAGAGTCCAATTGTTTCATCCAGGGCCTTCTCTTGCCCCTGGTGACTTGGCCCTTCAGCTAAACCTGATTCTTCTGGAGTAGGTACATTCTGTTCTTCTCCCCTCCCACATAGCCCAAGACTTTCTGTGTGGTTTCCCATTTTGTTTCTCCAACAAATCTTTTTACAGCCCCTCACGGTACACACGGACTGCCTTTCACAAATTAGCTGAACTCACTGGGGCTAAGTCAGATGGAACATGAGCTCAAACTGGGTTATATGCCTGATAAGATAATTATTGACCTCATAAATTCAGGCCCTTAGCAAGGATTATTGTTTCAGGCCACGGTCTACTTTACCATGAACACTTAACTTCTCTCATAGAAATAGGTTACACCTGGCTATCTTGGCATATGAGCAGATAAAGCTGAGGTCCATCCCCAAAAGACCAACAGACCTGCCCTAGGTCACGCCTATCAGGCCTAGAGACGTTCACTCCCTTGGTAACTTTCCTAGATAGGTGCCACCTTTTGTCCAAAATCCACTTTCATGGCTTGCCATCAAGATTTAATGACAGACTTTGTTGCTGCAAAGACATCTCATGATACAAAAATTCCATTGCATCAGCTTCCTAATAGCATAAAATTAACTCAAAATTTGTATCAAAGACCTCAGTGCCCAAAATTATTGGTGCTGCTGCACCTCCAGCTCCATTAGGATTAGGATGATAAGTTCTTAGCAAGAACTGAGGGCTGATATGAAAGATCTCTGGTGAGCCACAACGTCACCAGAAGCCTTGGGGACTCGGATGTTGCTTTCTCTGCACCACGCTTCACAAGCCATAGAAACCTCTGAATGATCTGCTGGTTGTGAGCGAGCTGTGGGACAGCTCTGGGACATCTCTGGGACAGCTGGGGGACTCAATCAGGGCAGAAGGATATGGAAGACACAGCTCAGTCCCTCCACATCACCCACTGTGCACACTCATGGTTCGTGCTCCCTGCACAGAGTCATTGATTGCAGTGCTCCAGAGAACACACACACAGCCCGGGATCAACAGCAGTTTAGGGACTGATCCCATTGCTGGGCTGAGGAAGGATAAATACCCCCAACACCCCACTGCCAGGATCTCTCTAATTTCTGTCTTCTCTTCCCGGGAATGGATGGAAACAGCTCTGGTTAGGAAGCTTTGGACCGTACAGAACAGCACGAAGGGACAGGCTCTGGGAGCCACGGAGCACACGGAGCAGAGGAGGCACTGCTTGGTTTCGATGCCTGTATCTGCTATGAGTAAGTCAGTGGTGCCCTGACAAGAAGGCCTGAGGAACCCGGGGTGTGGCAGCTCTTTGGCACAGCCAGAGCGGGCGCAGATGCCGACGGAGGGTTTCCTCCAGGAGAGGCTGGAGCGCGAGCCAGGGCAGGAGGTTCCTGTGCCACTGTGAGACGGGATCCAGGCTCTGCCAGAGCCGGTGACTCACGGTGGGGGGGAAGGCAAGACTTGGCAACCTGGGCCGTCTCACACAGCAGCAGGTTTTGTTCTCTACGGGATAACCCAAGGCCCACGTGGCACGCGGCCAGACTCTCCAGCACAGGCCTGCAGTCCTTGTGCCCCTCTGGCCACCTTCGTTACAGCAATGGACCGTGTCACAATCCATGCAGCAGACAGGGCTTGGCACGCCCTGATCCTGCCCCGCTCCAGCTGCCCGAGCAGCGGTGGAAGGCAGCACAGGAGCGATGCTGGTGGGGCCCAGAGTCTCCTGCTCTCTCCCCCTGCAGCAGTGGGACCAGGAGCCAGCAGCATCTGCCTGGGACAGGACGCCACTCCCACGCAGCACGGGGAAACCAGGGCTGTGATTCACCAGGGGAACCACTTCCCTTGGGACAGAGGTAATGGCTCCCATTTCCTGCTCTCTATCCTACCCGATTTTTAAGGTTCCCATCGTCACCACAAGAATCCCACAGCTTGCACAACAGCTGCTGTAGTTTACAGCCCAGCACTTGAAGGGGTTTCTGGGCAGTACCGCTAAAGCTGGGCTGTGCCCACCAGTGGGGAGAGCGCCAGGAAATGCCACCTTCCTTTTGGTAAACTCCTTCAGGATCACCATATGGTGTTCTTGGGGCTCATGAATGAAAAATCAGGCCCTAGGAGTTGTATTAAGCCCACTGACACTATTTTACTGCTTTTCCCTTTGCAAGGCAAATGACACATAAATTGTACAACCTCGGAAACACAGAGAAGACATCTCACATATTAATATCGCCCAGCCCAGCCCAAATGAATCCTGAAGCCTTGATATTTAAAACAACCTGATCATACATTGCTACATTTTTGGCAGGCCAGATCAAATGTTTTCAGTGAAATCTTTTTAAAAAGTGGATAATGCACATGTGGTCGGGCTCCTGTGACGCACTGGACACCAGGACCTGTGGCTGGCACTGTCTTGTGTGCAAAGGGGTTGAGTAACCATGTTCAAAGGATGACATGACATTTCACTTCAGTGGGACTGGCTGCGTGATTAGACTTCAGCAGGTGACAGTGCTCAGTGACAAAGTATTTTCTGAAAAGCAAGCATCTCAAAAAAGGTTCAAGCTATGATACCCCAAAAGGAGATGAAAAGCAGCATTAACCATTTTTACAAGTCACAAGATCATAGGATAATTCATGTGGAACGGGACCCCAGAAGGACGTGCAGTTCAACCTCCTGCTCCAAGCAGAGCCAGCTGTGAGGTCAGAGCAGGTCATTCAGGGCTATGACTGGCCCATTTGCCTTTAGGATGTCTGTTGCAAGCATTGAAGAGTTTGGTTTTTGCATTAAAACAGAGGGACTTGCACTTGATGAAAAAGAAATGAGTACAGCCTTCAAAACATCAACGAATATGACCCGCAACCTCCCAGGAGTGAATTAACAGCACAGTTTTCCCCAGTACTAACTTCTCTGATTTCCACACAAAGCAGTGAGCCAGCTGAGCTCTGATGGCCGATTCTCTAAATTCTGTAAGCTTGATTTTACAAGTGGCAATGACATTGGCAGCCCGGAACACGTGGGTTTGTACTGTTTGCATCGAAACACACTTACTAGGAGGGTGTATTTGCTTCCTGACAAAATACACCAACAGTAAAATATTGGCTTTATATAAACTACCTCCAGAGCCCATCCCGGGAAGTAATAAGCCATTCATTAAAGATTCCTTAGATTCTTTGTGACGTTTCCTGATAAAGGTCGCTTTTATAAACACAGATGACATTTGATATGCAGGGGTTTAACAACATTAGCTTGTTCTAAAGTGTGTTTTAACCCGTGTTATCGGAACGGGAGCTGAATTCCTCCTGTGGTAAAAGGGCAAATTCAGATACCTTTAGTCACCTTTTTCCACAACAAGTCTCTCTGAATTAACTGAAGATTGATGATCAGAGAGTGAACAAAGGGCTGAGCCTGCACACAGGGCTAACACAAGTGGGGCTTCAGACCACCTCTGTGATGGGAAGGGCCCTAAGTTTTCTAAATTTCACTTTCAAATCACAATTTTTCACTGTTCTGCCAGTGTGGTTTAAGCAGTGAAACCTTCTGAGGCAGGTAGGTTTATATTTTCTGGATTCTGCAATTTAACTTAATTCACATACTGGAATTTCACTATTACTAAGGATTGCAGTTGGAATAGTCTATAAAAAAATACCAACATTACTAAAGTTGCTCTGCTACAAATTTGTGCAAAACCAAGGACTTGTGAAAGCCCCAACCAGAGCTGCAGCATTTTGGAGTAAGAAAAGCAACACCCTCACAGGCTGAGAATGAGCATGAGCTGGGGGCTGTTACCTCACACTGACAGTGCTTTGGGTGCCTTCAAGTGCTTTGTGTATATAGAGAACTTTTCACAGAATCCCAGAATGGGTTGGGTTGGAAGGGATCTTAAAGCTCATCTTGTTCCACCCCCTGCCATGGGCAGGGACACATTCCACCAGCCCAGGCTGCTCCAAGCCCCGTCCAACCTGGCCTTGGACACTTCCAGGGATGGGGCAGCCACAGCTTCCCTGGGCACCCTCTGCCAGGGCCTGCCCACCCTCACAGGGAAGAAATCTTTTAGGAAATCTAAACCACCTTCTTTCAGTTTAACACCATTTCCCCTTGTTCTGTCCCTCCATGCCTTGTCCCAAGTCCCTCTCCAGCTCTCTTGAAGCCCCTTTAGGCACTGGAATGGGCTCTGAGATCTCCTCAGAGCCTTCTCTTGTCCCAGTGAACACCCCCAGCTCTCCCAGCCTGTCTCCAGAGCAGAGGGGCTCCAGCCCTTGGAGCATCATTTTGGCCTTGTCTGGACTCCCTCCAGCAGGTCCTTCTTCTGCTGGGGGTCCCAGAGCTGGATGTGGTACTCAGGTGAGGTCTCACAAGAGCAGAGCCAAGGGGGAGAACCAGCCCAGGCCTTGGCAGTTTAGTCTGCTTTAATGACAGAGTGTGGAAGACCAGCAATGTTGTCTTTCACTTGAAAAACTATATGTGGGCACTTTCCTCATTCAGAATAACTGCTGTCCTTCTGGCAGCCCTCCCACTGTCATTTCATGTGTGTGTCTTCCCAAAACCACCCATCTTCCAAAGCTCTGGGTCACAAAACAAGGCACAGTGTATGTTGGGAGCACAACCGACAGCCAACCAGAAATACCGAGGGGAAGAACTTCTTTGGTGAGTGGTATTCCCCATATTCCTTTACCATAACCTTTACCCCTGCCTCGTTTGGCAGAGGCAGGAACATCCCTTTTCCAGTCAGGGTTTAAACGATTCTCTGATATATTTAGTGTCCAAAATCTATAGCTGTAAATGCTCCTTCTAAATTATCAAATTCCATGGTCGTGTGTCATCTCCTGCCTCATGGTACCAGAGTGTCTATCACCCTCTTCCTTATTACCCGATAAACGATTCTTTCTAATCACCCTCTTCCTTATTGCCTGATCTGTTTCTTCCTAAATATCTCCTTTACTACCATTCCAACATATGAACAACTTGTTTTACCATTTTGCATGATGGATATTTAAGGAGCCAGCAGTATAAAAACAACATTAGAAAATACAAGCTGGATCTCAGAGACCAATGTGCATTAAAGGAGCGCATGGCAATCTCCCTTTTTTTTCCTTTTTTAATCTATACCATCAGCACTGTTAACCCCACCTACTAAATCCACAGCACACACCTAGCACTGGGACAAAAGGAGCTAGAAAACACCTTAGAAACTCAGAAAAAAAAAGATGAGGATGGCACGCCAGGTTTCATAAAGAGCAGGAGCATTTCATCCTTGCGACTGGAGAATCCAGATTTATAATAACAATCGTGCTGCTGACTTCCTTCAACACCTGTGACCCTGCTTGTCGTGGCCTCATTGCCTGCTGGAAACTTGGCAAAAGACAAGGGAAGAGATATTAGGGAGCCAGAGCTACATCCTGAGAGAGGCCATGAAGTCCAAAGGTTGAACAGGATTGCCGGGA
The DNA here is from genome assembly GCA_013396755.1 of Sclerurus mexicanus. Taxonomy (NCBI): domain Eukaryota; kingdom Metazoa; phylum Chordata; class Aves; order Passeriformes; family Furnariidae; genus Sclerurus; species Sclerurus mexicanus. The sequence goes on from VWZF01006639.1 coordinate 235,999, forward strand.
GCAGCCCGATAGGCGAAGGAAGCGCGTGGCTCTGAGGAGACAAAGTGCTGTGCCCGAGGACAGCGTGTTCAGAGCCGAGAGCTGCACCCCAGCGTCTCACACGCTACCCCGGCACTGCTCCCGACCAGCCCCTTGGAAAAGAAGTATTTTAAGCCCCTTTCTGAAATGAGCTCCTGTGACTCCTCACTGCTAGAATTTCACAGATCTTAAATTTAAAAACCACTCCGCTTTAATTTTTCCAATTAAGCCAGGATGATTTGTTGATCTAATAAAAAAAGAAAAAAAATCCATGTAAATCCCCCTCTGAATTCGCATATTCAAGCCTTTCCAAAATCTGGCTCCAGTAAAGAACTTGTCCTTAAAAATCTATCAGACTGTAACTAAGATTGTAACTTGGCATGTGAAATAAATATGCCAATAATCAGAACCTTCAGCAATTTTCAATTACACCTGTAAAAATATCAAATAAAATATTCAGCATCTGAAGAGGTTTTTATTCAGGAGGTGAGTGCAGCAGCTTCGGTTTCACGTTAGGAAGAGCACGGGGCATTAATAACTACATTTTGTCCCCCCCTCTTTCCTCACTCAGCTACATGAGCATGTTTTGTGGAGCCAGACTGTGAATCCGAGCAGAAACCTCTTTTCACAAATGAACCCAAGAGCTCAGCACAGCCCCACAAAGAACTCAGCGAGCACAGGCAAAGAGCAGGAACGGCAGCCGGGGGAGGGAAGGAGGGAGAAGGACACGGATTGCTTTGAGCTCATGTTGCTGCTGAGGACTTTCTATTATAAAACCATAACCTAATATGCTTCCAAGACCACAGCTCCGAGCTGCTTCACACCGAGCAGCGTGCGGGATCCTACAGGGATCTCTCCCATCACCCAAACGTTCCGGCGCGGAGCAGCTTGGCCACTGCTCTCTTGTCCTGAGCAAGGAGAAGCCCGGCAGTGGCTGTAAACACCACATCCCCCCGGAGCAGCCACAGCACAAGGCACCCGGCCGGCTGTCCGTGTGAGCAGAGCCCTCCCCGGGGAGCGGAGCTGTGGGATGCAGGAGCGAGGAGCTGCCTTTTTAGGGCTGCGGCTGAGCGCGGCCGGGAAGCGCCGGGGCAGGATCGCTGGCCTTATAAGGGCACAGGCAGGTATTTCCCAGCCCGCACAGCCAGGTAAGGCCGGGCAGGGCTTCCAGCGCCTCCCGCTCCACATCCGCAGCCTCCGAGCCTTTCTAATAGGCCTTATTAGGAAACAGAGCGGCTTAATTAATTAATTGGAACGTCGTTTTCAGCTCTGCAAAGGCAGATGGTTTGGGGGTGAAGCGTGCTCGGTATTAACGTGATGTTTTAAGGTGTTTGTGGCAACGTTTTGGAGCGCAAGGCTCTAATGTCGGGCACCTTTTTAGCTGCCTGCAGAAGAGGTGAGGAGCAACTGGATTCTCTAAAGGCTTTGACACTCCAAGCCTCAGACACTCAGCAACTTGATCAAGCCCGCTTTGGGAACCACACGTGGCTCAGACTCCTCCCCAGCTGCCTAAAAATTAAGGCTACTTGACGGAAAAGCAGAAATCCTTCAGTTTCCTTCGGTTTAAGTGACATTTCTTTGGATTTACCTGGTTTATTTTTCCAGGGAGCAAAAGAACCTAAAGCACTTCAGGCCAAATCCATCTATAGAGGATATATATGTGTAAGCACCCCTGGATAGTGTTGCACTTTTTTCTTTCCTGACTCTAGTTGTTAGAAGTAAAAAGAGGAGGCTCTGACTAAAACAGGAAAAAAGTTCCATTTCTCTCCAGCAATATCCATTTTTAAATTTGATTTTCAAATCTTTCTCAGAAATTGGCCACAAAAATGGAGTGTCCTTGAATATTTTGGGGGTACAGGAAGGAAAAAACAAAGTTATTTCCCTTTACATAGGGTTAAAAATACAATTTACAATGTAACATTAAAATGAGACATCCCCACCCAGGGGACAATTGCCCATCCAGAAATAATCCAGCTTCCCAGTTCTGAATATGAAACTGGCACATGGAAATTCAAAGAATTACCCAGATATTTCACCATCTTGGTTTCTTGAGGTTAAACTTTGATAACTCTCTGCCTGGAGATGCTGAAAAGTGTGACTTTGAACCTAAAGATGTGAGAATGGCTCAACAGTTTTGATCTGTACCCACTTTTTAAATCCAGGGACAAGTGTTTGCTCTACATCACAAACTACTGGCACCATTAGTAACAGGCAACAATTGCAGCAGGAAGACCCAAACTTGGATTAATCTTGGCAGTATCACTTGCAATATACTGGCAAGAAAACACGGGGGAAGTACTGATTCCCCCTGGTAATCACAGGGAATCCATTTCTAGGGTTCCTTAAGAGAGGCCCACCAGGAGAAATGAGGCCACAGACAACATGAAAAATTAAATGCAACACCTGAAAAATATCCAGCTACATGACAAACTCATTGAGTCTGAACTCAGACATTTCTCCAACTGTTGCCCGGGCTGGGATTACATTTCTAGAGCTCCAAAGGAGCACCAGGGTAAGGCTACTTTCATAAAAGGAATAAAAGTTTTGACACCAGGTTTCATATTGTAAATTCTTCCTTTAAAAGAACTTGCTTGGAAAGCAGTTCTGCTGCCAGGAAGGGAGAAAAGCAGGGAAACTGTTCCCTTTTAAAAGCAATGAGTGTGCTCAGGTACAGAAGGCGTCGCTCCAGAACTAGGGAGCGTTGGCTCATTAGGAGCAATTAAAAAAAAACTCCGAGGGGATTTTAAAAACAACAACTTCCCAAAACAAAACATGCATATGTACCACATGCATTTGTTTATGCAGCTGTAATGAGTGATGAAATCCATTTATGAGCTGAAGTCACAAGATTCTAAGCAGGTCTTTGTTTAATCTCAGTAAGTCATGACATTTCCCTACTACTTATAATAATGTGATTTGGATCAACATTTTCAAACTTAGGCACCTGGTTTTTAACACTGCTCACCAACTGCAGTTCTCCTCTGCTTCCCTGGAGACAGGACGGTCTGTTTGGGAGGCACCACTTTGATCAAGCGCCCTAAAAGCAGACAGAGAAACCTGGGTTTAGTTGCACACCCGCCTGCAGTCCCAGAATTCAGCACCCCCTCTGCAACAAAACTGAGACTCTGCCCAGCCTACAAAGAGCGTAAATAAAAATCAATGAGACCATTAGTGGATGAACACTTAGAGCATCAGCCCTCCCGTAACCACAGAGTCTGCCCAGATGGATGCCCTTAAAAGACTTTCACAAGGTTTGCTCTAGACAGTGGCTTTTGTTCCAGCATGTTGCTGTGACTTGGGAGAATAAAATGAAGATAAATGCAGCTGTTTCTGCTTACATTAGTGCAGCATTAGTGCCCTCGGTAACAAAGGTAGGATGGAGTAAGGGGAAAAAAAAAAGATTCAGCACAAATAACTACTAAGTTACATTTTCTGTGTATTTATAAACTGTGCTAGGCTTTAGATGTATTATTATATTCCTTTAACATCAGTAATCCGGCATATAAATCAAGAGCATGCTTTTAGCTTTGATATTAAGGAGAAGAAAAAGGCAAAAAAACGAAGGGATCTGTCACTGCTGCTTTTGCCATTACACTGCTGTTGGCTTTGCAAACAGCTCTGGTGTTTTGTGAGGATCAGATCAAAACTGAAAACTGAAAACCAGTCCAGGTCCACTGGTAATACAAACAGAGTGATTTTTCATAGTTCTCTCAGGAAGGGAAAGAAGTGCAGAGTCCTGGGCTGAAGGAGAATTCGATGTACCTGAGGCACAAGGGCAGGACACCCCAGACACAGCCAAATTCTCTCGGCCTGGGAGGGGGAGCGTTGCTCCCCACAGCCCTCTCCGTCCTGGCTCCTTCACCTCCTGCTCTCCAGGTCCCAAATGAGCCACGACAACAGGTGGAGTTTCCAGGCAAAACCAAGATAAAAGCACAAGGCAAGGATCTCTCACCTAGAAAAAAGGTGGTGTTCCTTGTTTTTGTCCAAGCAGCCTCTTTTTTATACACAAAAGCACAAAGTACAAGACAGTTTCTGCAGTGGCTTGCACCCAAACTCAGGAAGGCCCTCGCCAAATACGAATAATCAACAAAGTCTGTGCCTCACTCACCTGGCACCAACACCTTGCATTTTTTACAATTCTTATTGGTGATCTAGGAAAGTAATAGGCACTATTGCCTCATAAATTGATATGTGCTAGCTACATTTATGGGAAAATAAACTCAGATGTTATCTCTCTACCTAAACTCTAAGTCTATAAGGACTGTATTTTGTATTTCCCCATTTCTAAAGTCCTGTTATTTTCCTTTAGCTTTTTGGGATCTACTACACCAGAATACAGAAAGAAAGTGACTGTAACTACTGAAGTCAGAATAACACCTGAGAAACACATATCAGTAAAAAACACTATGTAATAAGTGAGCCCACATGAACTAAACCCAGCTGAAAAGCTCTGAAAAGGTATATTAAAATAAATAACTGTGAGAGTGTTAAGTAAACAGTTCCCTTACTGGACTTGCTATAACTGACTAAAACCTTTCTTCCTCTTTCCACATTAAAGGAGAGCCCTAAAACCACATTTTGCATATTTTATTAGTTCAAACCTTTTCTAACCTGGTTCCCAGGGCAGAGCAAGTCTAAAAAAACTTTATAAAAAATGAATCTAACATTGTTCTAAAATAACAGAATCTGGTGGAGTGTGAACAACAGGACTATCAATAAATGTCTACTCTTATTTCCAGACCCAGAGTGGAATTCTAAACAATTTTTAGCCCCTAAGACTCACAATTTATTGAACCTGAACTGGCACACCACCTTTAGCAATCAATGTTACCCATCTCGTGCCTCTCCGACTGCTTTCAGCAGAGAGAGGAACTACACATTTGGAGAAAGAAAAACACTTTTGTGATTGTTTTAAAAATCCCAGTTGAAAGTTTCTCCAAAGGTCAGAAGGCTCAGGGTTCTGGTGCTGGACACAGATTAGCAGGCAGAGCGGAGGCAAGGTGCTCAGGGGTGTATGGGAAGTGCAGCCTATCAGATTGATATACACCACTATGTATACGGTACAATTATATCTTATCTCCCCAGCCCTGCAACCAAAATAAACCCCGTGGAAGCCTTGGAGTCTGCTTCTGTTGTCTTTAAGTACACACCCCTCGGGGTGGCGACCCGGGACACACCACATGCCTTTTTACCTCATGTAAGACAAAATCAAAACAAATATAATCAGTATTTTTCCTTTTCGGACTCTCACTGCGCCTCTTTGATGTGTTTTCCCTAATCGTTTTCTCTTTTTAATCATCACACTCAGGGGTTTCTCTGAGCTTATAGTGGTTTGGGTTTTATGTAACCTCTTCCAGGCGGGCGCCTTCCCAAGCTCCCAACACAGCAACTGCAGTAACAGTACACAGCAACACTACACCCAGGAATACCTTGGCCAAATGAAACCAAAAGGGAAATTTAGATGAGTACATTCTGCTTAGGTTGGAATTTTGGCTCTGACACAAGAGTTCACACTCCTGGTCTTGCAAAAAGAAGCTCTAATGGAGATACTGAAAATGAAAGTATCTCTTCTACTTCAAAGCTGAAAATCTGGTGGCTTCTACAACGTGTTTTTCTGCTCTGGGAAATTTGACTTACCTATAGCCAGCTGTGAAGGGGAAATCCTTGGTCCTGCAGGTTAGCTGTGGGTTTACCATTCACTTGACTAGCCCTGAGACTCCACCAGTATGATTTATTGCCATCAAACTAGTGAGATTTCCAATTCCCATGTGGCTGCTTGCCAATTTTTCTTTGTCTAAGGAGCAATTATTCACATTTACACTTTATCTCGCCCCTCTTTAGCAATATGCCTATCTACAGAGAGAATCCTTAAACTGATTACCACATTCTTTTCCATTTTACTGAACAGCAGTGTCCTGGAGTTCTAAAATTTTCTCGATCCACCATTAATAAAATGCCTAAATTTAAAACACCCATACATAAAAACTGCATAACTGCAACACCTATAAAATGTCCTATAAACAGCTGGCCCACATCTAAGCTGCCAGGACATTCATGAGGTTTTAGAGTTCATTTCCATTTACCAGCGAAGAATTCCTGATATCACTGATGCCCATTTGTGCTGTCAGGACATGGGGGAAGCAGGAGCTGGGACAAGACCTGGAAACATTTCCTTCACGTGGGAAGGTGCCCTGCTAAGGAACTGCTTATTGAACCTGACAGCGGGTGTATAAACAACATCGGAGGGAGTGCTCACACATGGACTCCCAATAAATTGGAGGACAAGGCGGTGAAAGTCAGAGCCATTACAAGACAAATACAAACTAAAGACACTGTTTTTAATCTCCAGAATACTAAAATATTTTCTGAGAGCTCCCAGTGTCTGTGAGAGGAGGGAGGGAGAGAAGGGGGCAGGGGAGCAGGAAGCTCTGCTGAGACTTTCCTAATGCTTTCTATCACCTTTTGTGGGAAAATCATTCTAGAGACAAGCAAGACAGAATTTGAAACTAACAGAGAAGCACTTGCTAAAAGGTAGCTTGCCCTTTGTAAAACTTCCCGTGAGGCCCGAAAAAGCACCCTGAGCATGCCCTTTACCACACAGCTTTGCATATGAAATACTGTTTGTTTCAGAAACAGCTGTGTATTTTTACCAGGGGGGTTGTTCCTGTCAATTGTCCCCTAATTACTGATCTGTGAGAAGCCAGCAAAGGAGTCAAAGCTACCACAGAGATATAATAAGCACAACTACTGAAGTCCATGGGATTTCCAACATTCCCCCTCCTTCCCCCAAAGCTAACCCTTGAGTGAATGCCGCCATACAGATTTCCTCTGCTTGGCCACCTGTCCAGCATCACCACCCTGAGAAGAAAACTGCTATGGTTTATTCGAAACGTCCTTCCAAGGAAGCGCTGCCCTTTCCCAGCAAGGTGTGTTGCTGTATCACCCCCCTCTCCAGGTCGGCGCAGCCCGGCTGCCGGGACGTGCCGCAGCTCACTCAGCCGGGCCGGGCTGTTGCAATGCTGTTGCAATGCCGAGCAGAAAGCAGAACGTTCACACTGGCATGTTGTGCTCCCACGCCCTCCCTCCCCGGGCTTCACATTAACTCCGTGACACCCTGCGAGGCACCGGCTTTATTTACACAACACCGAGCCCTGGGACGAGCCTTTGTTGGGCTGCGCTGTTGACAAGGCTTAGGGAGCGCTACCCGGCACGGGAAAGGTGTGTTTAAGCATCAACTGAGCATGAATGAAATGTTTTGAAACTCGGTGCAGCGCAACTCCCCTTCGGCCAGGAGGTGCTGGGACAAACCAGGGAAGCTCCTGGATTTCCCGGAGAGCAGTGACTGGAGCTCGCAGGGTGGTTCCCGCCAGGACTTTAATCCGGGATGTGCCGGTGACAGCCTGAGAAGAAGCACATTCCGCTGTCTGCAGCCATTCGGGCTTTTGGCTGGAATAGACGTGGACGGGCTGTATTTCCCAACGCCCTTCACCTCCCGGCGGTGTCAGCGCCAGGGAGGGGACAGCGTGGGAGCCGGAAAAGGCAGGACTGTCTTGTGTCAGCAGGGCCGGCCGAGCACTCGGGGCACCGACGTCATTCCAGACCGGGCTGATCTGCATCTGCTCGGGAGTTTGCCTTAAAAAGGATTGCTGTACGGACAGCACTCCGGACTCCTAACACAGGTGTACAAACGGCTCAGGGGCAGATTTATCGGGGGCAAGTGTCCCAGGGGGTGTAAACTTGGCCCCCCATGAATAGCAATGCCCAGCCCTGGCCAGCCACCCTCTTCCCCGAGGGCTGTACACAGCAGGAGGGTTCCTGTGTTTCACACGGTCACCTTCTTCTCGGAGCTTGGGATTAAGAACCAAGGCTTATTCTTTAAAGAAATGACCTGTGGGAGTCTGGAGAGGTGCTGGGGGCTGTGCCCCTTCTGGGAAGCTGCCATGCAATACTTCCTCCTACGCTGTGTTTGTGACATGAACAAACCCCAGTCACTGTCAGCGCCCCTCAAAGCACAGACTCTAAATGTAAAGAAAACAAAACAACTCCCCCAAAAAAGCAGGCCCGTAGCAACTGGAAGGTATTTGGTCAGAAATGTCAAAGAGTGACCAGAGAGTGAAGCTGGCATAAATCTAAGTGCCAGTGTTTGCTCCACACGGTCCTGGGTTAGATTCAAAATGCATTACAAGGCTGACGAACCAATAAAAATGCCAATGATTAATATCCTAAAAGCAAATGAGGGCAGTAGCAACTATTTTATGCCAGCAAGTTCATCCTAGATCTTCTTCCAGATGAAAATCTAAATGCATTTTAGAAATAAAAATAGTTCATACCACTTGTCGAGCATTTATTCCCCCCAGATCTGCATGCCCTATTAGGACTTCAGTCTCATTATGTTCATTTTACAAGCAGGGAGATCTAGCTACAGAGATATGAAAAGTGATTAAGGGTCATTCAGCAGGGAGGCAAAAGCAGGGAGGAGTCCACTTCTACCCCATCCTGTCCTGTTTTTCCTCTACTGGTATACAGAAAATAAGATTACTTCTCATTAGACTCACAAGGTCACATTAAAGAGATGAACAAATTTTTTGCCAAACTTTTTAAGTTCTCTTGGTTGTCTTGAAGGGAAATATATTTCCCCCGCCCCAGTACTGCTGCAGGGTTAGGTAAATACCCTGCTGCCCAACGACATAAATGTGAAATACACCACTGTCCTTATTAGCATTTCTGTGACAATCCAGGGCTGAAATGGGCTATGGTTGCACTGACCTCAGCTCTCTGACATGAATGCCTATTTGAAGCACCTGGCAATGGGCTGGGAGCACCCACACCCAGAACTGCTGTGTCTGGGCTTGCAGCTCTGCCAGCCACACACCTTTTCCTACAGCGGCTGCGAGGAACGCGGGGACTGGAAAACATCAGCACAAAACGTGCCTCTGTGGAACAAGGCGACGTTGTGCCACTGACTCTTACAACACACGTGCTTCGCCTCTCGCACATGACTTACCCGAGCCCACAGCCCTCTCCTCACTGAGCAGGAGCCTCTGGGAACCTGGGCAAGCTGCAGCTGCTACCCAGCTCTCTAAATACCACACAGCCACTTCTAGAATGGCTTTCTAGTTGCTCCATTAAAAAAAAAAAAAAAAAGGTAAGATTTAAACCAGTCTGAATCTCAGTTCACAGCCATCACAGCCCTTGGGCCTTTGCTTTAGTATTGTCCTTTTATCTTGAAAATTTTCCTTGCTCTTATGAGCTTGTTTTGAATATATTCTAATGTTAGGGCTTTTTATATGTTTCGTATGTTCTCAACAGGCTGTAAACAGTCCTGTGAGCTGCCCAATGCATCTGCTGGCTGTTCATGGACTTGCTCTACTGCTCCTGAGCCCACTGTAAAAAAACCAGGATCTCAGGTAGGGATCAGTATGGATTCTGGGCTAAATTTTCCTTCTCTGCTTCCTTGTGAAACAAGGGAACATACAGATATTGTGCTGGCAGCTGCATACAATTTTTAGCAAAGAAAAGAGAAAAGAACAGCAATTTTGAGGGGCTTGAGTACCCTGGCTCTCCCACAGAAGTCCTAGGAGGCCGCTGTGGGCAAGCCTGGGACATTCCCACCCTGAGAGGGGACAGGGCTGCCCAGACCAGGGGGAACAGCTGCATTGTTGTTGTGTGATACCTCACCTGGGAGCAGAGATCAGGTTGCTGTTTATTAATCAGCAGGAACTGAGGAAGAGAAGCAGTTCAGTAGCACCTTCGCCAAAATCTAAGTCTTGAACTCTGCTTGTGCTTCCAGGCACTGTCCTTCCCAGGCCATGCCCTTTCCTCCCTACATTGCCTTCCTTGGCTCTTTGGCAACCCCAACTGCTCCCACACCATGACTCCAGCACAAATGACTGTCATCCAGAGTGAATGCTTCCATTTGAATTACGTGAGCAGGCACTCTGGGAACTTCCCCACAGGCTCCACCACTCTAATCCCTGGGCAGGAGCAACCTGCAGGACCTACTTTCACTGTTGAATGCTTTCTCTGTTCACTGCTCCTCCTGCCAGGGACATTACCCAGATTCAGACAGGTGTCCTTACATCTGTCACCCTGCAGCCACTGCTGACATTCAGTAACAGGGACTCGCTGTCTATGTCCCATCCTCAGCCCACAGACAGGGCAGGAAAGCGTGACTGCTCCCTGGAAATCCCTGAGCTCTGTGGTGCTTTGCACTGGGCATTTTTGGTCTCACGCAGACTCGCTTCCTCCCCTTCTCCTGTTGCAAGCATGGCTTTATCCCAGGTTGCCAGGAGCCCACTGTGCCAACAGCTGCTAAGACAGAGCAAGGTGTCGACTTTGACAGGATGCCAGACTGTTTATTAATTAAAAATCCAAGCATTCTGAGACCCTGCTCGAAGCTGAGCTATTTTACCTCTGAATAGTTAAATCCAGTTATTCTGTGGCTTCCAGTCACAACTGACAACCATAAATAAATCCATTTTGTTGACACTACTTTAATGTGTGTTTATGGAAATATCCAAGTGCCACTCCAGTTCTCCACAGCAAAACCCCACCTCAGTAACATGGGAACAAATGCAGGCTTCCAGAGGGCTCTTTCTCCCCAAACAGAGTAAATACCTTTCCAAAGGCGTTCACCTGCCTCCCCACCACTCAGCATCAATATGCTTCTGTTTGTATGGGGAATATTTTCCTGCTGCCAGCTCACAATGCCAAGCACAGCCGTCTGCTTCCCATATGCCACCCATCCTCCAGTGCCTCCTTTTCTGCTCACCTTCCCTCTCTGGGCTCCTGCTGTGGATCAACTGCTACTCTGCCAGCCTTCTTGGTGTGTAGAGGAATTTTCTGACTGTAAGCTCCACAGGACAGGAACTCTGCCCATTCTCTATTTCCTGGAGCACCGGCTATGCTGTGGTATAGGAATAATGAACACAGACACATTAACGGTGTGACATTTAGATTTGTAATATCCTAAACATCCTTCTAGTGGAAAGGGGGTTGGAACTAGATGATCTTTCAGGTTCCTTCCCAGCCCAAACCATTCTGGGATTCTAAAAAGCATGGGGAGCAAGGCCTCAGGGTTCCTTTCAGACTCATCTTTAGACAATGTCAACTTCTATTTGCTCAGAGTTTTGATCAGGAATTATAAAATACATACAGTTGTTTGAATAAAAAAAAATAGTTTATTGCTTGTTTGAAAATATATTTCTGAGCACTTGCAGTGAGCACTGAAATTCTCTATAAAGTCACGTGGGAATGGGAGGCACAACAGGGAGAAGTCTAGTACTGGGTGAAGAGATCCTCCCATCCACTTCAGAGACAACCATATCAGAGCTTTCATTCATGTGCTGCTGCACATAAACAGCCAGGGCTTGAATTGCTCAGGCAGCATTCTTAGGAACATGGAAAATGTTTTCAGTGGTTCCTCCCTCACTTCTGCAGCCTTTCTCTGTGTTTACAGCGTTGCTGTCCTGCCCCTGAGGTCGCCCAACAGGTCTTGCGAAGTCTCCTCACTTTGCCCCACCTCCATCATCCACAATCTTGTCTCTGTAACCTACTCATTTTCCTCCATTCCACAAACTATTAGTTTCAAAGAAATTCAGAGATTAATTAAAATGATTGGTGGGATGAGTAGGTGAGGGGGACAGGCTAAAGGGCTTGACAAGAAGAAAGATGAAAAGGACTGAGTGCGTATGGCTTGGTTATGCGATGACTAATGGAGGGTGGAGGAGATGGACACGATATTCATTTACAAGTGCCTGTGGTTCTGAGGAGCATTTTTCTTGTGCAGACTGAAGACTGGCTCAAGACAAGCTTTTGGTCTCCCTGTGGAGCTCTGGTTCCAGGGTCTTCCAGGTCAAGCTGTGAGTCCCACTCTCCCCAGCCTGTGCATTCCCACCCCTCCCTTGCATCCTCAAATTGATTTACTTTTTTTAATCTCAGCCAGACTGAATTCCTGGATCTCCACCTGGCCACGTGAGTCCTACTGGGAGCAAAGAGCAAGAGGAGAGGCCACGGAAGCTGGGGGTGGATGAGGTGGCACCTCCTTGCCACACCTGTGCCGTGCTGCAGACTTGGGTGGACTTGAACCGGCTGCGCAAACACACCTTGAGGAACAGGGAAGGAACTGGGAGCAGCAGGATCTGGGAATTATTCTACTTCCACTTGGCTTAAGGAAACTTTGTTCCTTGTGCCCTCTCACTCCCAGCTTCTTTCACTGTGCTCTGATGGAGTAAATGAAAGAAAAATACATGTTCCCTCTGACTCTTCAAATTCATCTCCCCCATTTGGGGAAATCTGCTCTGTAGTAATTCCCTGAGCAAGTGGAAAGCAGTGTGAGACGATCCACTAATTCCCAGTTTTTTTCACTTTAGGCAGAGCTAAAGCAGGATGTCACACTTGAAAGCGTGAAGTGAGAAAAAAAAGGAAAAAAAAATCTATATAATAAAACTGTTGTGGAGACACCTCTGAGGGGAAAAAGCAAAACAGTCTAATATGTCTAAAGAAAATAATATAGTTAAATATTTAATATAGAATACATGTTATATACCTATCTATAATATATTTAAACTGTGGAAACGAGCATGTTCTTTCTGTGAGTGTATTTTCCAATACAAAAGAGCAGAAACTATCAGTTATACATTTTTCTTATTTTTTTCTCCCCCAAATGGTCTCGAAATAAGCCAAAAGCATCTGAGATACAGGAGTGAAACAAAACAACAAACCCATTTATTCCTGGACACCAAATATAATTTCGACGGATGTGGTATGTATAAGAAATTTTAATTTGCCCCTGAAAAGCCATTTAATTATTCAGATTATCTGATTGCCTCACTCAGGCTTCTATTGATTGATTAGAGAACTTTATAAATCAAAATCTGCATTACTGCTGCTCACTGTGTTGGCCTCTCACAAATCCAGTTGGCAATCCCTGCCCACAAGTTAGTTTATTGAGACATGTAAATGGCTCTGGTTTATAAATGGGTCAGTAAGTGTTCCTTCATCCTACTACAGGAATATTTTCTTAAGGACATCAGGATAGGGGGGTGGTGGAGTAATAGGTGTTTAATAAAGGGCACAGTCCCCAGAATTCCCAGCTCCTTGGCCAATGGCCAAGAAGGATCACTCTCCATGGGCCCCACTTCTGGGTCTGGGGAGCTGAGCTTGGGCTGAAATCTAAGCTGAGCCCTCCCTAAGCGCCCGCTCACCAGTCGGTCCCAAATTAGGCAGAAAATCCCCTCCGAGCAGCCAAGAGCTCTTTGATTTCAGAGCTCTCCTGCTCTGCACAACCTTCCTGACCAGGCTGACTCTTCCAGCCTGGACCAAATAACCTCCAGTGAGCAGCAATTACCATAATGAGTGTCTTGCAGGGTGTCCCCCACAGCTACAGGCCCCAGCACCAACACGTCCCCGGCAAACTGGAATGTCTAGTCCTGAAACTCCACCTCTGCAAGAGGAAGGAAGTAGAAAACTGAAATGGGTGGAGGGTGAAAAAAAAAAATAAATTAAATGAGTTTAAATGAATCCCTCCAGCCTGCCCCAACCCTGGCTGAAGTTAATCAAAACCTTGCATTGAGATCAGTGGGCTATAAAGGCAGTTTTTCAGGTTATATAAACTTGTATCAAATAGAGCTAAAGCTACTCTGACCATGTTCCTTGTAGTCTGAAATTTGCTTTCTAGGACAAAAGAAACATGCAGGGGGAAAAAACCAATAACCAAAAGATAAAACAACAAAACTCTTAAATTACATATGTCAGTCATTAATTGGAACCAAATTTATTACTATCATTAGTCTACAGAGCACATTAATTGCATGGCTTCCTCTGCAGCACAGGTCACAAAAAAAACCTTTTAGCTTATAGTAACTTTTATTTAAGAATAAAATCCTCCACACAGCAAACTACTTAAAATTCACATCTTACACTTTTTCACATCCAAAATTTCTTCCTTGCATAGACAAGCCCTTTACAAACATAAAACCTGCAGAGTGACACGGAGATAGATCGTTTATGGACTATGTGGGGAAGTTTTATCACATCCAGGACCTCCACATCAGGTCCCACAAGATACCCATGTCTGGCAGGAGCCAAGATCCCTGGGGAGGCACACAAACCCAGGGATGCTCCCCCAGGCACAAGTCATTTGCAGCCCTGGGACTTCCAGAGCCAGAGATGTTCTGCATTCAACAGGCCTTAAGTGATTTCTCTCCTGTGAATTCATCTAATCACTTTAAAACCCCTCAGTCCACTCTTGCCAAGGAGTTCCACAGCTGAACTACAATTCTGTGAAGACGCTTCTCTGCTTTATTCTGAACCTGCCAGTTCCATCTGCTGCCCCTTGGCTCTGGTGCCAGAAGAGCCGGTCACTGGTCTCTATTTATCTTGTATGTAAAGATTAAAAAGGAGTCAAACAGCTGCTTTGAGCACTGGCTGCATTAATGGATTTCAGAGATTTTCTTATGCATGTGCAGTGACTTAGGGCTGTTTGGCTGAACTGTTTATGCAGCTGAAATGTGAGTTACCTGCGCCTCAGAGCTGCTGCCTCTGTGAGGGCTGTGCGGGCACCAGCAGCACACACAGAGCTCCCCCATCCAACCAAAACTTTATATTTTGTGCCGCAAACTGTTAACACCGACACACTGCGTGTATTATTTGCATCATTCCGCTCGGCACACAAACAACACCAGTGACCACCGTGTGGCCAGACGAAGTCAGGTGGGAAGAGCAGGGCAAAAGGGAGAGGAAAAAAACTCAGCAACTTCAAAGAGAGGAGCCGGACCTTCACTTTCCTTTCACAGCCGCTTGTGTTTCTGTTTGCTTCACTGCTCCTTCCCATACTGTAACTGGCAATTATGTCATTATATCCAGGAGAAAATAGCACTGGAGAATTTGTGTGTCTCAAACCTGGACGCTAAGTTTGTCGGCTTTCCCAGTAAAAGGGGACTGAGGCTGGCAGCCCAAGCGCTTTGCTGACACAAGAAGCCGGACCACAGCGGGTGGGAGCTTTGTGCTGGCTAAGTGGCACTTGTTGCGCTGTTGGCAACCAAACTCCCCAGGACAGCACTTCAGCCCCTGTCCCTAAATACCTGCCGCCCTTTATTCCAGAGGCGGCTGCCCGTCGGCATTCCCAGCCCCGCACCTCCCGGGGCCAGGGCAGCAGTGCCAGTCCCCTCCATCAGCGCGGGGAGCCGGCCCCGTCCCCGCTGTCCCACCGACGGGAACACGCCGGCACACTCCCTTCTCCTCCACCACGAGCCTCCAGCTCCAGCCCTCGCTCCCCGTGCCCACGAGCCTGCAGCTCCACAGCAGCACCGGGCGCTGCCTAAGATCAGGCCGGCGCTGTCCCCTCCGCTCGCAGGACGGTATCAGAGGGACCCACACGCACCCCGGCTCTCTCCCGGCGGGCTCTCTCCGCTCTCCCCCCCGCCCCGCGTTATCCCGGGGATTCCCGAGGCCGGGAGTTGCCGTCGGAGCCCCCAGCGCCGACCCCGGTGCCGGGGGGTCCGGGGCGGGCAGGGGAGCGGAGGGCGCCCCCGGAGCCGCCCCCGGCGCTGCCTGGAAGGCGCGGGGGCGGCGGGACGGGGAAACCACGTGGGGCTCGGCGGGAGCGCCGCCTGCAGGGCCGAGCCACGGCGGGGGGTGGGACACGCACAGGGGCACACAGGGGCAGAGCGCCGCCGGAAGCGCGGGACACACAGATAACCCCGCGCACAAACAAACAAACACACAAACAAACAAACACACAAATACACACACAAACACACA